>OZ035881.1:80596775-81148975 GCA_964034835.1 Muscina levida
AAATCTGCGATCTGCTGCAATAACTTTGTTGCAGATTTTGGAATAGAGAAATCCACCATCAGATCGTAAGTCAGAAAACTTTTCTACAACCGCCTTTAGTTTTGCTGCTGCTTTTGTCGGATTAGCTTTAGGCAATATGTCCAGGGTCGAAATCGGTGGTGGTTGAAAAGCATAAAAAAGCGTGAAAAACAGAATGAATAAACGTTTAACATTTCACAGTTATGTAAAACATATAGTAGATTTGGCTGTTACATTTTAAAATCCAAAGTTGCAAAGACACTTGTTTTTACGAACAAAAAAATAATGCGCAAAACATAAAATATGCTTAAAAATGGATATTTTTAAAAAATATTAATTATGCTTTAAAAATGAAGTTTTTTAAAATTATGCTCCTAAAACCAATATTTGCCGAAATATGACTTTATGGATAAAACATGCCAAAATATGCTCTAACAAATAGGCCTCAAAACACTTGTAGGACCATGAAACATGTAAATACATTACCCATTTGTTAATATCTCGTTGTAAAAAAAACATGCTGTAGCATATTTCCCGTTGCCCTTCTTTCGTTGATACCAAACAAACTTTCAACTACCAGTAGGTGAAATTCCCCTAACTAAGATATAATTGATAAGACCTAGTTGTTTAATAATAACAGTAATCGAAGCCCAGCCGCGAATAATGTTTTAAAACCCTTTTTTGCAAAACCTGTTTTTTTGCAGATTACGGTTTACATAATTTCCTTGCATTGTTCAAACACCAAATCAACTGAATTTATATGCATTATCACTCTTAAAATGCAATGAGAAAGTGTTTCTCGGTAGAAAAACGCTGCAGATTACACAAATTTTCATACATGAGAATGAGTTCATTATGCGAAAAACATTTGAAGTGCCATCTTATTTTATATGGAGTATAGTGGAATAACGTTTTTACTAGCAATGAGTTGTTGGATATAAAACGTTTTGTCAAACTTTAAACAGCAATAATTTGTAAATTAATAACTAAATAATATTTTTAAATCTTTTTTTGCTGGAAAGAAATAGGTATTTCCTAGCGTTGCGGACACACTTTATTTCCATTTTGTAGTTTTCTTGAAATGTTGAAATATTTTGAAGATTATGTTTATATTAAAAAAATTTAGATTTTGGACAGTACTATTATGTTCTTTTAATGACACATTACTTAGAATATTATATTCAAAATTATAGCTAACACAAAGTGCGTTACAGACACACACAATTTTCCATAGGCACTTGAAGTGTCTATGAAAATTTGTGATATTTAGCGAAATTTGTTATGTGATCAGCGTATTCTTTTTTTGTAAAATAAAGTGGTGTTTTATAAACAACTTACTTCACTTTTAAAATTCTTTTACCTTTTATGCTACTTTAATCTAAATATGCTTTGCGGAAACACGTTGCGGACACTCGCATTGTTCGATGAATAACAAAGAGCGACAAAAAAACAATACCTAAGAAATTAAATTATGCGATTCTGTTTTTAAAATTTCCCAAAATCTCGAGTAATCGGTAAAAAAACCGGTTTTCGGTACCTTTACACACTTATAAGCCAGTAACGCGGGTAAATATATACCAATTTTAAGTTTTCATAGTTTGTTTTGTTAAAGTTCGCTACATGATTACAAAAAAAAGTAAAAAATATAGCAATTTTGGATATAGCTGGAAATACCCATATACCTTCGTAATGAATCAAACAAAAAATTTTTAGAAAGTGTAAGCTACTTTTTAACGTTTTTTATGCTTCCTGAACATTTTGAATTTTGTCTTTTAATACGTTATTCGCGGCTATGCCTCAATTGCTGATAACGATGTATGGTAACTTAGTCTACGAATTGAATAGGATTTAATAAGAATTAGGTAATAAGAGTGGTTAGAACACGCGACTAAGATCCTGGGTTCGATTCCCGCCTCCAGTCATCTACATTTTTGATACATTGTCGGCCCCCTTGATGTTGTCGACAGCAACATCACAGTATAAGTGTCGAGTTAATCGGCATGTCTAGTAAAAGCTTCTCAAACAGTGACGTTCGCATTCGTCGATTAACAGTAGGTGCCGTTTGTTGTGAATCTAAAATAGAAAGCGTGTTAATTCCCGACAACGCTAAAAGCTATCCCCAAGGAAAATTAAGTTTTTTTTTAAGTTAATAAAAGTTGCCATATTTAACAATCATACGCTCAAAATAAACGTGACAATTTATTAAGCATGTTATTTTTTTTTTTATTTCAACCAAATAAAACGTACGATTAGAATAGTTTTTTTTTTAAATTAACTACGAATATTATTAACTATAATAATACGATTTTTTTAGGAGTGAGAAAAAACACGATATCGCAAAGAGCGAAACCGATCAGGTGAAATTGCTTATTTAAAAAGTATTTGAAGGCATGGTGGGAACTAATTGAAAACTTTAAAAACATTTATCTCGAAACCGATTATTTTTTGTTAAGCGATATGTAAATGTATGTGGGTGAATTAAGGTTGGGATAGAATGATCCACTAACACAAGATGAATTATTTAAAATAATATGAAATGACTGATAACAAAATGTGTGTCAGAAAGTATCTAGAAATTTATCTATTTAATAACTGATCAATCTAACCGCTTGTATTAAGCCAGATACTACGATAAACTACATTTTAGGGTTGTACATTAGGGTATAACTTTTTACAATTTTTGCAAATATGAAAAATCCAACGCCTTGTAGGGCATGAAAAGTATTAAGAAATATGATGTCACTTTTTTGTCACTATTGCTGTGAAGTTTTGATGTAATTTTTTTCTTTTTTTATGTCAATAGCTACTATTGTTTCAAATAATTTAGTTTTGTTTAAATTAATATTTATTCTAAGCAATTTAGGACTTTCTGCTTTTCACCATGTGAAAGAGAGTTTAAAAAATTATCCGAACACATATAATAACAAAAAGATAATGAACAAAAACACCAACATAGCATAGTAAAAGAAACAGAAACTATATGAACTATATTTCCGTTATTTCCACCAAGTACATAATGAAAAAAGTAGCTAAAATTAGAACTGTTGCAAAATGTGGCTGCCGAATTTTAAAGTTTTTTAGCATATGACTTGGATTTTATTTTAGACATACCAAAAATCTCTATACGGTTGGGCTCGGAACTTCTGTTATCGTAGGTTTTTTTTTAAAGTATGTCTAAACTAATCTTTTTGCTTTGAAATTTGACACAGCAAGATTTTTAAAGTCCACACAGATTATACGAAAAGTTTGAGATTCTGCCCCGCTCGCAGATCTATGCTGCCAAATAAATATTTAGTAATTGAATTCAGCATGTTCGAAGTTTTGGCAGCAGTGTAATTAATTAATTTAGTTAGTTTGCAACGAAGGTAAATACATATTGTGCTGCCTTTACATGGGGTCTACACCTGAGATAAGATATAATATTTTTATATCAGCGAACGTCAAATTCAATCGCAGAGAGTATTATGTTACGTGTGGACTCTCAAATAGTGTTAGCGTTTGTATTTTAATAAATGCCAAGACACAGTTGTTACGACAATTCTCGTAAGAACTATGTTATAATATGAGCTGTCAAAAATAGCACACACAATCGTAACAATAAAAAGATGCCATCATTGAAAATGTAATTCTTGTGAAAAGTGTACAATTGTGAAATAAAACCAGTACAGAAATTTCAGTCAGTTAAACTGACTGATAAATACCATCACCCAATATAATATATTGTTTAAGTCTTGAGTTATTGAAAATAATCGATTTGTAATTAAAACCAGTTAGAAAGTTTCAGTCGGGCAACCCGACTTACATTTACCCTTACCCTCAGTAAAACAAATAATTTTCTATTTTATTGATATTATTACTCGATTTCGAAATTGGGCGGAGTGGTACATTTATATGGGAGGTACGTGAAGGGGTGTGTTTAGGCTCCAGATTTATTCTCCATAACTTTATCCTGTTATAGCTTTACTAAATACAGAATTTGCGCACGATTGCGTTGGGTGTACTGATATTATTACTACATCCCAAAAGTGGGCGGAAAGGTACATTTGTATGGGAGGTACCGTAAGGGGCGTGTCTAGACTTCCAATTTTTTCTCCAAAACTTTGTCCTGTTATAATATAACAAAATACAGAATTTGGGCACGATCGTGTCGAGTGTATTGATATTATTACCCTATTTCTAAAGTGGGCGGGGTGGTACATTTGTATGGGAGGTACCAGAAGGGGCGTGTCTAGACTTCCAGATTTTTTCTCCAAAACTTTATCCTGCTTAAACTTTACCAAATACAGAATTTGGGCACGATTGCGTTAGGTTTTTTAATAATATTAATCGATTTCTAAAGTGGGCGGTACCAGATGTGTATGGGAGGTACCAGATGGGGCGTGAAAAGACTTCCAATTTTTTTCTCTAAAACTTTATCTTGTTATAGCTTTACTCAAAATAGAATTTGGGTACGATCACGTTTAATTTATTGATATTATTTCTCCATCTCTATAGTGGGCGGAAAGGTAGATTTGTATGGGAGGTACCAGAAGGGGCGTGGCTAGGCTTTCAAAATTTTTTCCAAAACTTTATCTTGTTATAGCTTTACTAAATACAGAATTTGGGGACGATTCCGTAGGGTGTATTGATATTATTACTCGATTTCTAAAGTGGGCGGAATGATGTATTTGTATGGGAGGTACCAGAAGGGGCGGGGCCATGTAGCCCATTTGCAATACCGTAATTAGTTTTGAGAAAATAATAACTCGTGCAAAATTTCAAAACATTTGGTTGCGTCTTTCGAAAGTTATCGTGCGAACCAGCCGGACAGCCACCCGACAGACAGACAGACAGACAGACAGACAGACAGACAGACAGACGGACATGGTTCAAACGACTTAAAAAGTCATGAATCGAATTTGGTTCAAAGAAACCTAGGGTCTAAAGTGACTCCTTCTATGTGTTACACTTTTGGGTCGTATCAAATGATATATACCTTCATCCCTACGGGTGATGGTATAAATACAGCTAAAAAACCAATTTAACTATTATTCTGCATTTGTTTACAAAAAAATATAAAAAAAACAAAAAGACAAACCACGCACACAATAAAAACTTCCAACGAACAACACAAGTTTACTGTACGAGAGTCAGTCAAAAATGAAATGTTATAAGATTAACATAAATACGTTTTCCCCTTGTTTAAGATTTAGACAAACATGAAGAAATGTCTTTTCTCATTCTGTCGACGTTTTCTTAGATATTATTCCAAACATTATTTCAGGTGGAGACCCCGTGTAAATGCAATGAAATGATTCAGTCTATTCTATCACATGAGATATTAAATCAGCAATATCTTAATAGTGTGCATTAATTGGCCAAACTTCTTCTTGAAAAATGTCGTGTACAAGTTGTCATTTGAACAAAAAGAAGATTGTTGTAGCAAACATAAATTAAAAATTTAGCTGTCGAAGGCGTCTAGCAGTGAGCTCCAACTTTAGCGAAATGCATTGTCCCTAAATAAGTAAAACTCTGTTTGCATGAATGGTTCTGTGCAACATAGCCAGCAGCAATATAACTTGCTTATTGTTGTCTGCCTGGTCGTTGTTGTCGTTGTTGTTATCATTTCTAACACATCCGGACGGAGTTTGCTATCCAAAGTAGATCCCCTGAGTCTTGCCACAGCAAATCGTTGCATATTTCTTTAGTGTTCGCCAATGCTTTCTTAGTTTGCCACTTCTTTGGATATCACTGAGCCACTTGTAGGTTGTGTCTTGTCCTTGTGTTAACGTTTTTCTGATTTCTTTGTTATGTGGATTACATGTGTATGTGTTGGTAAATATCCTGCGCAATATGTCCTCATGTGCTGTAATAGCATTTCCTGATCAACTTCAGCACAACTATTCCAGCATTGTAGTCGTTCATGGCCTAAAGGCTTTCTGACTGTTTTTGTTGTGCTTTATCCCGCGTCTCCATAACCTTCTAACAAACAAGAAGGATGCGTTGTCATTCCCCAAAGCTTCCTGTGTATGTATGTGCGTGGAAGTGGATGCTTTTGGTGGATGTCTAAGTGTTGTAGGAAAGTAGCAAAGCGTGAGACCAACAATGGCTTCTTTATCTCCTTGAACTTCTCTTTTCGACGTTTACACTTCGCTGGATTGTTTTTGTTTCGTTTTTTATTTTAGTTGTCTCCCTATAACCATTGGACAGTGGTCTAATGTGTGTGATGTTTAAAAACTAATATTTTAAACATAAGTCCAAAGGAATTGTGATTGTAAGTATTAAAAAATTTACTAGTTAGTGATAAAGTATGCGATTATAAATTTGTGTAATATGTGTATTAGACAATTTAAATTTTTTTTTTCGAAAAGTCATTGGGATAATTTATTTTCTTATTCTACTTAACAAAAATATATCCTTACCAAAAATGTAGTACACAGTTTTCGTTTAATTTTTTATCATTATTGCTTATCGTTAAGAAGTGTTCGTCAATAGTGCATTTAAAGACATACAAAAATTAGAGCCAAAAATAAAAAAAAAACAATTTTAAATGGTCGAGAATAGGTATATTTTGAAGACAAATTTAAAAATTATTAGGTTTGAAAGGTTATTGAAGACAAACTACTATCTAAAATGTTTTGATGTCTTCACAGAAAATGTGTGAAATATTATTACCTTTAAAACAAGTCTATTCCAAAAATCCAAGATCAAAATCGGTCAAGCGAATCAAAACTTTTAATCATATAAGTTAATCAGGATTTTTGAACCATGCCTTTTTGCAGCCAAAACCTTAAACAATTTTCCGTGACACCTAAACGTTGATCAATGTTCAAGTTTTATACACCAACATTTTTGTTTATTTGAGTAGAATTAGAAAATATATTATCCCATTGACATTTCGAAAAAACAGTTTTTTGTGAAATGGTCTAATGTTTATATTTTGGCTGATAGATCCCTCAATTATGTTAATAGTTTAAAAGACACATTTTCACAGAATTATGGATTGTGTTTCAGTTTGATTCTAAAACATCAAATGTGGTTATTATATTAATAAATTAATGCAACATTACATATTTGATTAGTTAATTATGTAGCAGCAATTAAAATTCAATTACATAAAATAATATTAGTTCTAATGTAATAATAGGGCTCTCCGAGATTTCGTCCAACGAAAAATTACCCACAAATAAAAATGAACAATTGCCCATAAAATTGTGGATAATAAAATAAATGAAACAGCTACCAAAATTAGAAATTTGTTCGATTTTCTTTTATGAAATATCGCCTACCTTTGAAAATTAATTTTTAAACTATTTTAAGAAAAAAAAGAAAACAAAAAGTTGGGTTATTTTACAATTAAAATATTGCCTACTCTGGATACGGATTTTTGTGGACAATTTTTCATTTTTATTTTCTTGGCGACTATAAAATTTTCAACCCTATACAAATACTGCCTATACCAGTCCTTCCCAATTGCGGCCGGCGCACAGAGGGGTAAATTCACGATCTGGGCGGCCAAAATTCGATTTCTCAAAAACCAATGTTTTTAATAATTTCCGATTGAAGGGTAAAGAGAACAGAATGCTTAACTAGATTCCGATATTTTTTCATTCAATTTTGCTTACATTCGTTTTCTACAAGCTGTCAAAGTTACTTGTTGCTAATTGTGCATTTTCTATTTTGGTGCGTTAAGATAAAGCAACAATTTTAGCAGGCTATGGAAAGGCGTGTGTTTAGTTTAAACATTTAAGTAAAATGGACCCGTAGGGATGAAGGTATATATCATTTGATACGACCCAAAAGTGTAACACATAGAAGGAGTCACTTTAGACCCTAGGTATCTTTGAACCAAATTCGATTCATGACTTTTTAAGTCGTTTGAGCCATGTCCGTCTGTCTGTCTGTCTGTCTGTCTGTCTGTCGGGTGGCTGTCCGGCTGGTTCGCACGATAACTTTCGAAAGACGCAACCAAATGTTTCGAAATTTTGCACGAGTTATTATTTTCTCAAAACTACTTACGGTATTGCAAATGGGCTACATGGCCCCGCCCCTTCTGGTACCTCCCATACAAATACATCATTCCGCCAACTTTAGAAATCGAGTAATAATATCAATACACCCTACGGAATCGTCCCCAAATTCTGTATATAGTAAAGCTATAACAGGATAAAGTTTTGGAAAAAAGTTTGAAAGCCTAGCCACGCCCCTTCTTGTACCTCCCATACAAATCTACCTTTCCGCCCACTATAGAGATGGAGAAATAATATCAATAAATTAAACGTGATCGTACCCAAATTCTATTTTGAGTAAAGCTATAACAAGATAAAGTTTTAGAGAAAAAAATTGGAAGTCTATTCACGCCCCATCTGGTACCTCCCATACACATCTGGTACCGCCCACTTTAGAAATCGATTAATATTATTAAAAGACCTAACGCGATCGTGCCCAAATTCTGTATTTGGTAAAGTTTAAGCAGGATAAAGTTTTGGAGAAAAAATCTGGAAGTCTAGACACGCCCTTTCTGGTACCTCTCATACAAATGTACCACTCCGCCCACTTTAGAAATAGAGTAATAATATCAATACACTCGACACGATCGTGCTTAAATTCTGTATTTTGTTATATTATAACAGGACAAAGTTTTGGTGAAAAAATTGGAAGTCTAGACACGCCCCTTATGGTACCTCCCATACAAATGTACCTTTCCGCCCACTTTTGGGATGTAGTAATAATATCAGTACACCCAACGCAATCGTGCGCAAATTCTGTATTTAGTAAAGCTATAACAGGATAAAGTTATGGAGAATAAATCTGGAGAATAAACTTCTTCACGTACCTCCCATATAAATGTACCACTACTCCGCCCAATTTCGAAATCGAGTAATAATATCAATAAAATAGAAAATTATTTGTTTTACTGAGGGTAAGGGTAAATGTAAGTCGGGTTGCCCGACTGAAACTTTCTAACTGGTTTTAATTACAAATCGATTATTTTCAATAACTCAAGACTTAAACAATATATTATATTGGGTGATGGTATTTATCAGTCAGTTTAACTGACTGAAATTTCTGTACTGGTATTTAATTCAATTAGCTAAATAAAATTATAATTCAAATTCCTACTAGTAAAGCAGCATTGAAAAATATGATATTATTATACCATCACCCTTAGGGATGAGGGTATATATCATTTGATACGACCCAAAAGTGTAACACATAGAAGGAGTCACTTCAGACCCTAGGTTTCTTAGAACCAAATTCGATTCATGACTTTTTAAGTCATTTAAGCCATGTCCGTCTGTCTGTCTGGTGGCTGTCCGGCTGGTTCGCACGATAACTTTCGAAAGACGCAACCAAATGTCTTGAAATTTTGCACGAGTTAATATTTCCCCAAAACTACTTACGGTATTGCAAATGGGCTACATGGCTCCGCCCCTTCTGGTACCTCCCATACAAATACATCATTCCGCCCACTTTAGAAATCGAGTTATAATATCAATACACCCAACGGGATCGTACCCAAATTCTGCACTTAGTAAAGCTATTACAGGATAAAGTTTTGGAAAAAAAATTGGAAGTCTAGCCACGCCCCTTCTGGTACCTCCCATACAAATGTACCTTTCCGCCCACTTTAGAGATGGAATAATAATATCAATAAATCCATCGTGCTCGTACCCTAATTCTTAATTTGGTAAAACTATAGCAGGATACAGTTTTTGAGAAAAAAACTGAAGTCTACCAACGCCCCATCTGGTACCTCCCACACACATCTGGTACCGCCCACTTTAGAAATCGATTAATATTATTATTAGAACTACCGCGATCGTGACCAAATTCTGTATTTAGTAAAGTTCAAGCAGGATAAAGTTTTGGAGAAAAAATCTGGAAGTCTAGACACGCCCATTCTGGTACCTCCCATACAAATGTACCTTTCCGCCCACTTTAGAGATGGAATAATAATATGAATACACTTGACACGATCGTGCCCAAATTCTGTATTTAGTAAAGCTATAACACGATAAAGTTTTGGAGAAAAGATCTGGATGTGCCCCAATTCTGTATTTTATTAAGTTATAACAGGATAAAGTTTTGGAGAAAAATTTGAAAGTCTAGAGGCGCCCCTTATGGGACCCCCCATACAAATGTACCTTTACGCCCCCTTCAGAGATGGAGTAATAATATCAATACATCCAACGCTATCGTGCCCAAACTCTAAATTTAGTAAAGCTATAACAGGATAAAGTTTTGGAGGATAAACCTAGAAGTCTAGACACGCCCCTTCTAGTACCTCCCTTACAAATTTACCACTCCACCCACTTTAGAAATCGAGTAATAATATCAATATAATAGCATTTTTTTTTATTTTACTGAGGGTGATGGTATATGTAAGTCGGGTCGCCCGACTGAAACTTTCTTACTGGTTGTTAATTTCAATAGGTACCAAAATCGAACTATGGACAACAAGTTATGCATCACCACTTTTCACCCCTTTAATCTGTGATTAAATATAATCCTTAATATCGTATTGTTCAGATGAAAAAAAAAATTTTTTGCGGGTTTTTGCGGTTTTGTGTTTTATACCCATTTACCTGCTGCTGAAGAATAGACCATAATTTCTGCGGTTTTACTGAACCACTTTAGTTAACATACTGGATGTCCTATATCTATATACATTTATAGTTAGAGGGTATCCAGACGAATAAAAAGTTATAGGGAGGAAGGGCTCTAAAATGCAACCTTGTGGAGATATATGGCAAATACTTGAAATCTTAAATTTTTTATAAAAACCATTTTTTGTACAAAAACGGTCGTAACCTTTACCCCTCAATGTTAACTTATTATTATTTTTTACGCCTCACCGAGTAATTTTTTAACATTCTGATTCATAAATTTGCTTCAAATAATTTAGGCCGCCCAGATCGCCACTGTGCGGCGGATGATTTTGGACAAAACTTAAATAATTTCTTTTTAAGAAATAAGCACAATTTCATTAGTTTAAAGGTTTTAGTAGCCGACTATTACAGCAAATGCAACTACAATGAATGTTCATTTTCAAAATTTTGTAAGTAAATAAATAAATACTAGGTGCTTTCTGCAACCGCGCCCTTAGCGGCAGTTTATCATAAGCGATAAGTTATTTTTCTTATTTCGGTAGATGTGAAAAATATTCAATATTTTCTTATGCTCGAACTTTATTTCTCACCCTTAAAATTATTCCTTCAGGACATAGACTCTGGTGTTAAAAAATTGTCCCCCTCAAGCTACTGTGCGGTAACACAGCAACTTCCAGCATTTAATGGAGTTATCGTTTCTGTCGTAGCTTCTAATTGTCTCAAAACATTAAGTTAGCGAACGAACGCGTCTGGAGCACAAACAAACTTTTACTAACGCTCCACTGCAAGAAGTTCTACTGGGTAAACATCCATGGAATAGGAAAATATATATTGGATTGATATGTACTTATCATATTTTATCGACATCGTTTTATCGTCTGCCCTGCATTGATGATACGGACTTATCATAAATGCCACGAGTGATAATATCATTAACAGATTAGTGCCAACCAGCCTTAAAAGGAGCAACACCCGCATTGTGGGTGTATTGTATTGGTTACTGGGGAGAGATAATTCAACATTTTATGATAGCCATTATGTGGTGTAAGACCTTAAGGTTGTTGTTTTGCAGCTCAAAAGGATGTTTAATGTATCGTTATAACGCATTGATTTCAGTATTTGTACAGCGATGTTCGCATTCAAAGTCTGTGTAGTGATAAAAAGAAGTCTACTATGGGTGATTATAATAAAATATATTATTTTTATTATGTATTTTACTATTTGCACCTTATAGCTTTTCTTGGAAAATAAAACGATTTTCGGGATAAAAGGTGACACCAAATTATTTAGCTATTAATATTTAGATATTATTATAGTGAGTATATGGGAGAAAAAAAAATTAACTGTAACCACCCCGATATTTATGACATAGAATGCAAATGAAGTACAATACATTCGTTTACGACCTAATGATACACAACAATTGTAACGTATTTGCACTTCGAATTGTGAAATTAAAATCAGTACAGAAATTTCAGTCAGGCGAACGGACTGATAAACACCCTCACTAGGGTGTTCCTTATATGGGATTTTTGGGAATTTCGTTAAAAAAAGTATTAGTAGCGAAGTTGGACATCAAGCTCCACCTTCCATTTGTTATTTACAAAATTACGAATATGTTGTGCGAAATTTCGCATCGATAGTTAGACGTTAGGGTGTGCCGCAAAGAGGTCAAAGTTCGACTTTTGTGTTGAAATCGGTATATCGCCGCTGAATAATTTCCTGTTTTAGATAGGTGAACTAGTAATATGTCATTGTATAGTTGAAGTAAAGACCTATAAAATCATATGTTTGAACTTACCTTATCTCTTATAGATATCGAGATATTTGATACAAAAGAGGGGGTATTTTGGAAGAAAAAATTAACAAAAATTTTTACACTGCTTTACGAAGTCGATTAAAGCTGACAACCATATATTTCCACAATGTAGCATATATCAAGTCAAAGTCTACAAAAAGTATATGAGGATTTTTTCCATATCTCTATCCGTTTCCGAGATATCAGGCGTTAAAAATCGTTTTTTTTTGGCATTAAAGATTGCAAAGACTAATGCATCTAAACTTTGATCTCTGGTTCCATCCGAATGCACATTGTGTCTTCTTCTAATGACACCAAGATCATTAATGTCCAATGATTCTTTCAGGAAATATTCAACATTTTACACACCAACATCGTTAAAGATTGTTTTTATTTTGTATTTTAAATGAAATTTTGATGTCAACAGTGGTTTGTTTACACAAAATGTTTTTAATATTGATAATTATTTGTACAATTATTGTTATGTAAATATGGTAATGTTTTTGGTGTCATTAGAAAGTAGACTCAATGAGTATTCGGATGGAACTACAGATCAAAATCTAGACTCATTAGTATTTGCTATATTTAATCCCAAAATAACGGTTTTTAACGCGTGATATCTTAGGAACGGATAGAGATATAGAAAAAATGCTCATATTCTTTTTTGTAGACTTTGACTTGATATATGCTAAATTGTGGAAATATATGGTGGCCAACTATAACCGACTTATAAAGCTGTTTAAAAAATTTTTGTTAAGTTTTTCTTCAAAAATACCCCCTCTTTTGCATCAAATATCTCGATATCTATAAGAGATATGGTAAGTTCAAACATATGCCTTTATAGGTCGTCACTTCACTATCTAGTTCATCTATCTAAAACAGGAAATTATTCAGCGTCGATAAACTGATTTCAACACAAAAGTCGAACTTTGACCTCTTTGCGGCACACTCTAACGTCTAACTATCGATGCGAAATTTCGCACAACATATTCGTAATTTTGTAAATAACAAATGGAAGGTGGAGCTCGATGTCCAACTTCGCTACTATTACCTTTTTTAACGAAATTCCCAAAAATCCCATATACGGGACACTCTAACCCTCACCCTATGAATGATATTGTTTGTCTTGAGTTCAATTCTTATACGGTATCAACTGAGAACCAAGGAAAACGTCTCTTACGTACAGAAATCTTTAAAGAAATCATAATTTTAATTTGGTGAAGTAAACCTCCCTAATCTTAAGTTTTACAAATGAATAGGTACAAAATATTTAATGTAAAAAGTTTGCAATGTTTGAAAATTTTCGCGAAATTGACTATTTTGCATGATGTACCACAAGGGACAGCGCATAGTGTCAGTTTTGTTTCATAAAGGGGTCCCCGGACAATCAATATAAACATCAATAAATTGGACAATATATTGTACAATAGAATTACTTGGCCAACTAGGCTTGCCAGATTTAAAATTGTAAAATTTTTGACATTCACCAAAAAATATCTGGATTGTGGAAAAAATCTTGACAAATAAAAATACTTATACGTTAAAAGTTGTTAATATTTCAAATTAATTTATTTTTTTATAAAAATATAATTTCTGTATAAAATATATACAAGACATTGAACAAATAAGAACCGATATTTCAGTCAGATGAACTGACTGATAAATTTTAAATAAAATTACTTATGTATGTATTACAATTTTCCAGCTTGTGGAGCTTAAATGTCTGGAGAAAGGACTCTCTGTCGTATGACCATTTTTTTTACTGACATGTAGTTAAACCGTAGAAAGGATTACAGTGTATAAAGTTTTAATGAAATCTAGAATCATAATTTTATTCTGGACATATGGAAATTTTCTTGTGGGCGTACCGAAAAAGTCTTTTACGCACAGCAATTTCTAAACAATTCATAATTTCTAATGGATTGGATAAAACACCCCGTTTCTTAAGTTTCACCTATGAATGGCAAATATTAAAAGTAAACTATTTTCAACGTCTTGAGAAATTATTAGGAGGTATCAGTAGGGTCAGCAAAAGAGGCCAATTTCTATTCGAAACTCAACGTTGAAAAAATTTTTACCTTGCGCAAAATTTCACTAAATTAAGTGTACTTACAATAGAGGTAGAACTATCGGGGTGTTGTTTTGTTTGTATGGAAGGTACCGGAAGGGGTGTGGTAAACGTTTTGATTTTCCAAGTGTTTGTCTACTATTATCTTATACCTAAGGGTGAGGGAATAAAATATATAGTAATAATATTTATCGTTTACAAAGTCTGCAGTCTGCAGAAATAAAAACCATCGATATTTTCTAAAAAAAATATCAGCAAGGATTTCAATCCAAGCATTTATTTGATATATGATCAACACAGAATACAGTGGCATTTCCACTTTTTATTGTCATTTTCATACAACCTAAAGTTGCTTTATGACTACCGTGAAATGCTTAAAATTAAAAAAAAAATACCATTTGCAGTGTCTTCTTAAAAACCGCGACTTTTGCTCGAGGAAGTCGAACCTTTATGCTCAATTTATGAAATTGGAGATCTTTTTTAGAATAATATAAATTTTTTTATCAATTTAATACCGTGATTTTTGCACAAAAAAAATAATTATAATAATAAAATAAATAAGAGGTTTTAGGGGAGTTCATTACCTTTAATTGGTGACACTTGGTCAATTCGTTGGATGCGTTTACAAAACATTGTCCAATAAGCTAACGCATCTTATAGAAAATTCAAAAATGATTATCTTAAAAATCTTGAGGAAAAAATTTTAAATCTCATATTCGTGTTAAGGATGCCGAAATCTGTAGAAAAAAATTATTTAGAACTCCGCAGCTGACAAAAAATATAGATTAGTAAACTAGTGTTATTAGTTTTGAATAAAGGGGGAAAATATGTGTTGATATATTTTTGAACAAATACACTTTGATTTTTACAAAACTTTGTGCAAGGAAAATACAACTTTGTAACACGAATTTACGTTATTTTTTGGTTGGTCTGTAAAAATCTTGACAAAACATGTTTTTTCTTGATTCTTGACGAGCATTAAAAATTCTTGTAAATCAAGAAAAATCAAGACCGTCTGGCAACCCTATGGCCAACCCACATGGTGAAATATTATTGCACAATTATTTAGTTCATGGGTGATACTTGGATAGTAAACATGTTAGAAAATAATAAAACGGCAAGTTGTGAAGCTTTAACATTAGTTATAGCTTCAAAAGAGAAGGAAAAAAGGAATATTATCCAGTTTAGTCACTGAACTGAACCATATTCCATATTTTTATATCTTCACCCTACGGGTAGTAGATGTATTATAGATATATATCTTTTGATACGACCCAAAAGTATAACACATAAAAGGAGTCACTTCAGACCTTAGGTTTCTTTGAACCAAACACGATTCATAACTTTTTAAGTCGTTTGAGCTATGTCCGTCTGTCTAGCTGTCCTGTTGATACGAACAATAACTTTCGAAAGACGCAAACTTTGCACGAGTTAATATTTTCCCAAAACTACTAACGGTATTGTAAATGGGTTACATGGCCACGCTCCACCCACTTTAGAAATCGAGTAATAATTTCAATACACCCAACGAGATTGTGTCTAAATTCTGTATGCAGAACTTCTTCTGTTTGGGGTTACTTTCACAAGCAGTTCTCAGATATAGTCCATATTTATTCCTGAGTCAAATTGGCATAAATATGTGACTGAATGTAGTGTACTTAGTAAAAGATGTGTGTGTAAAACTATGAGAGTCAATTGGGTGTTCAGAAGGTTTGCAGCAAAGGTTTCGATTTTCTGATGGTTTGTACACCTTTGCAGCTAAGTTTCTTTTCACAAACTATGAAAAAATATAGATTTCCATAAAAAAGAGGAATTGGTACGTAAGGCAGATGGGTTGGGTCCATTTTCATTTTCAAGTTTATAAACAACTAGAGGACCCGAAATACTTCACTATTGCATACTTAAACACTTATAATATGTTTGGATTGCTTACTTAAAGGACTAAGTTTAAGCGTCGATCTTATACACTCTGTACATAGTCACATATAATTGTCTGATATATTACACAGTGAAACACACTTTTTCGGGGGTGAACCAAACCAATATCAAACGATAGCATTTGACCTCAGTAACAAAACCCTAAACTCCATTTTGCTCCACTACGTCACAATTTTTTTTTACAGTGGTTTAAATTTGATTTTTGTTTTGTTTAAGTTTGATTTTTTTTGTCAAAAGTCGAAGCAAAGAATATGGAAAATCATCTGTAAAAATACGTTTGGGGTATTTCATGTCTTCGGAGACCTATATTAAAACAGTCAGGGGAATATTTTCTCGGAACATTTTAACCCTCTAGCTGGCACCCGTATGGGACATTTTTGGCCCAATTTTAAAAAACTTTTTAAAAGCCAACTTTGGACGGAGTTCAAGGATTAGAATCTTCGATAGAAATATTCTCCGGGAAATTTCACTAAGAGTCACCGAAGACAAATAACCTCTACGAGTCAATGGTTCCAAAATAAAATCAAAATGAAATGTTATAAAGTCTATTTTTGAGCAAACAGTGCAACGCACTTTTTCGGGAGTGAACCAAACCAATATTAAACGATAGCATTTGACCTCAGTAACAAAACCCCAAACTCAATTTTTCTCCACTACGTTACAATTTTTGTAAACAGTGGGTTAAAGTTGGATTTTTTTAATCAAAAGTCAAATTAAAGGAAATGAAAAATCATGTGTACAAATAGGTTTGGTATAGTCCATGTCTGCGGAGACATACATTAAAATTTTCGGAGGAACATGTTATCAGAACATTTGAACCCTCCAGCTCCTAATCTTAGGATAAATTTTGAAAAACAGCTTAAAAGTCAAATTTCTCAAAATGTTCAAAATGGGTGGCAGATAGAGGGTTAACATGTTTCGAGGAAATATTCCCCGGAAAATTTTAATGTATGTCTCCGAAGACATGAACTATTCCTAATCTATTTTTACACATGATTTTTCATTTTCTATTATTTTACATTTGACCAAAAAAATCTAACTTTAAACCACTGTAAACAAAAATTGTGACGTAGTGGACCAAAATGGAGTTTAGGGTTTTGTTACTGAGGTCAAATGCTATCGTTTGGTATTGGTTTGGTTCACTCCCGAAAAAGTGCGTTGCACTGTTTGCTCAAAAATATACCATTTAACATTTCAGTGACATTTCATTTTGATTTTATTTTGGAACCTTTGACTCGTAGAGGTTATTTATCTTCGGTGACTCTTAGTGAAATTTTCCGGAGAATATTTCTATCGAAGATTCTAATCCTTGACCTCCGTCCAAAGTTGACTTTTAAACAGTTTTTCAAAATTGGGCCAAAAATGTCCCATACGGGTGGGAGCTAGAGGGTTAAAGTGTTCCGAGAAAATATTCCCCTGATTGTTTTAATATAGGTTTCCGAAGACATGAAATACCCCAAACGTATTTTTACAGATGATTTTTCATATCTTTTGATTCGACTTTTGACCAAAAAAATCAGACTTTCAACCACTGTAAAAAAAATTTGTGACGTAGTGGAGCAAAATGGAGTTTAGGGTTTTGTTACTGAGGTCAAATGCTATCGTTTGATATTGGTTTGGTTCACCCCCGAGACAATGACCATCAAATTGTGTCATAGTGTTATTCACAACTGTGTTGAATTATATCAAACTATCTCCCATATATCCTGAAATGGAAAAAACTTATATTTTGCAAAATTGTTGTTAATATTGAACCAAATTTGCCTCCAATTGTCTCTAATATATTAGACACAAATGTGTTGAATTATATCAAACTATTTCAAAGGACGCACCCACCTCCCATATATCCTGAAATGGAAAAACCTTATATTTTCCAAAATGAGGTACATTCACATAATTGTGAAAAAAGCGAAACGCGATAATACATTTTATGATCTATATCTCATTTCGTTCATAGATTATGTGGTATTACGTAAAATTAGTAAGTTTTGACACTTTTTTAGACAAATTTATTATTTTATTTTTTTCATAAATTTATTTAAACTGCGTAACTGTTGATACGTATACGTATAACTTTTTTTAACCGATATAAACCCCATTTGTTTGAACCCATTGCAATCACTGGCCCCTACCATTTGTCGCAGAATGTAGTTGATTACATATTTAATTTCATTTCGAAAGGTTGCTAAGTACCTATGTGTAATTGAGATTTCCCCAAACAAGTAGCATGACAATGTGTCAAGAAAATATATAAACCAGTACAGAAATTTCAGTCTGGTAAACTTACTGATAAATACCATCACCCAATATAAGATATTGTTGAAGTCTTGAGTTACTGAAATTAATAGATTTTTAATTAAAATAAAATTACTTATGTATAATTTTTCCCCTGCTTGTGGTGCAAAATCGTCCAAAACTTTACTTATTTATGTAGAGGGTATAGGTACCGGTTTGGAATTTATGTGAGAAATATTAATTTTTCAAAAAAAAAATTAATTTTGATAGGGGGTACCCAAAGGGGTGAACCGATACAGTCCTTATTCATTCCTGACTCAAATTTTCATAGTACAACTTACGAATAATTTGACTGAATTCAGTGCACTTACAAAAAAAGATATGTATGTAAGACTATGGGGGTGAGTTCGGTCCTTTGTATGGGAGGTACCAGAAGGGGTGTGTCAAATAGTTAGGTTTTCTGAGGTTTCGCCTCCTATCACAATATAAATTAACCGACTAATTTTCATTACCCCTCAAATGTCCGTTTGGAAGTTATGGAAGAATTATAGATTTTCCAAAAATAGGTCATTTTGTATGGGAGGTACCAGAAGGGGTGACCCGATATAGTCCATATTCACTCCTTATTCATATTTTCATAAGCGTACAAATTACTCATAATTTGACTGAATTCAGTGTACTTAGAAAAGATATGTTTGTAAGACTATGGGGGTGAGTTCGGTCATTTGTATGGGAGGTACCAGAAGGGGTGTGTTAAATAGTTAGGTTTTCTGGGGTTTTGCCTCCTATAATAACATAAATTAATCGACCAATTTTCATTACCCCCCAAGAGTCCGTTTGGTAGTTATGGGAGAAATATTAATTTTCCAAAAATAGGTAATTTTGTATGGGAGGTACCAGAAGGCGTAAACCGATATAGTCCATATTCATTCCTGAGTCCTATTTTCATAAGTGAACATCATACTCAAAATTTGATTAAATTAAGTTTACTTACAAAAAAGATATGTATGTAAAACTATAATAGTCAATTAGGTCATTTGTATGGGAGGTACCAGAAGGGGTTTTCTTAGGGTTTTTCTACTTTTGCAAGATAAATAAACTGACCAAATTTAAATATCCTACGATCGTCCGTTTGGAAGTTATGAAAGAAATATAAATTACCCAAAATAGGTAATTTTGTATTGGAGGTACCAGAAGGGGTGGGGCTATTTTCCCCATTTACAATCCTATAAGTTCGTTTTGAAAAATATTAATACTGGTAAATTTTCATACAGATCCGTTAAGGTTTACTCGAGTTATACTGCTGACCAGCCATCCAGCCAGCCAAACAGACGGACATAGCTCAATCGTCTTAAAAAGTCCTGAACGAATTTGGTCTTAAGATACTTGGGGTCTAACTCGTCTCCTTTAATGCGTTACACTTTTTTTCGTATTAAATGATATATACCCTCATCCCTAAGGGTGGTGGTATAAAAATAGCTAAAAAGAAAATCCCTTAAATTGGTATATTAGAAAGCTAACTTACTTACTTAATTTCCCTTTACACCCCATGAATGAAGTATGGAATGCTTCTTGCGTTGTTGTGAATTAACACGCTTTCTATTTTAGATTCACAACTGTAATGAACACACCGTGTATTTTCAAATAATTTTAAAACAAAAATATCAAGTTTTTTGAATTTGAAGACAAAAACCAATCAAATTCGGATTTTGGAGGACAGAAAGAAGTAGGACTGCGGGAGCCTTGAATTTGCTAGCATATGCAGTCGGTTGGGGGGTTCGTGTCCTTTTCTTCCTATCTTCAGGTCAACATTTCAATAATATTATATGGACTCCCTATTTATTTGGAACTTGGAAATACGTTACAATGGATGCTACTACTAATGAATTCAATCAAAATACACCTAAACCATTAGCAACTAAATGAACTCTATAAACAAAATTTTTGGAATTGCATAGTTCTAAAAAGACCTACACATTGTTCTTTCGCTATTTTATGTTTTTTAAGAACCCCAACTTAAAAAAAAGCTGATTCTCCTAAGCCTCTTCCATCATCGTCATTGTACAGAAACTCCTTACTTTGTTTTTTAATTCATAATGGTTTATTTACATAACGAAGGAATTTTAAAATTTATATGGTATAGTTTTATACATTATTAAATAGTTTTTTTTTTATATTATTTTAGTTTTCAGAATATCATTAATAATTAAATGCTATTAATATTTTATTACAAAAGTTAATGCCTTATCGTAACCAAATTTAATTCTTTAAAATGCAAACAATACATTTAACCAAAATTCGTTCGAATTTGGTTACCCTAGTAATTTTCTTTTTTTCTCAGTTCCTCTCTCACATAATAAATTACGCGATCACAACAAAATTATTAATTATCATAATAATGAGTATAGAACAAAAACATAATTTAAGCTGGTCACCATTAATGATCATATGGGTTAAAAAAATAGTTAACGTTGTCAAACAACAATATCACTAGACAACTGCGAGTGTCGTTTAACTGAATGTATTGTTGTGTTACAACAACAATATGATCATTTGGTGAAGTCTACTCATAATTTAGCAATTATCAAGATATGCAAAGTATGGATAATAAGTAAAGGTTTATTATGACTTACCAACATCCAGCTGAAGTTCGAAGAGGCCTTTTCTACTCCATAATGATGTTAGATCCAATGCAATAATGTAGTTTTTCGATCGATGATAATGCTAATGATATTAGAGATTGCATATCCTAATAATGATTAAATTTAACTTCATCAGACTGTGATAATGTAATTTACTGTGATATTACCTGGGAATCTGTGATATTAGTTTAACTTAGTTGTAAGATAGTAAATGCTGCAAACAATTAAATTTAAGTCATAATGATCAGAACTCTGTTACAAATATATAATAATTAGATGATTTTCTTTGAACATTACAAAAAATTAATGCTTTTTGCTGAACATTTACTTAATTATATTACACTTCGAATATATATTATGCTAATGTGAGCTTTTGTCATTTGACGTTATTTACTTGAAGTATAGGTAAAATATATTTTAAAATTATGATCACTATTTCATTAAAGTTATGATCACTATTTCATTAAAGTCACTTCTATTACGTTTACTATATGAATATTACTGCTTTTTGTTCACTTTTTTAACATTACTGCGTAACACATAGACTTAGCCATGAGGTTTTCGCGGGGCTGGAGACCGGGGACTGCTTTGGTTGTTATTGCTGTCTTCTTTAGCTTATTATTTAGACAGGCGGTATTTTGATGATTGGTTCACATGTTTTCTTTTGAAGTCAACCCACCACAATTTTTGACCTGCATTTAACTTTATATAACCATTAAGATAGTCGAAGATGGATGTTAGAAGATTATGTTGATGGTCAAGACTAGTGTTTTGTAGAGCCTATTAGAAGTTATTCCTTCCAATTTTCGATGTTTATTAAAGCTGGATTTTTAATATTTCAGGTGAAAAATTCGAACTGCTAGTACGCTGATAAAGTATCAAATATCACAGCTGCCGCTTTGAGCACATTAGAACGCTTTTTGGAAAAGTTACACTTTCCTCGATGTTGAAAATAAGAATCCGCGTATGGCTTCGCGCTGCGAAAAGATTGTTTGGTGTTTGTTGCGTGTTTCACTGTGACGCAATTTAACAAATTCTGCTGAAGTTAGAGGGCAGGTGAGGCATGTGACCCACCACATGGATGGGTTACACGAATGCTGATGTCGCTTTTCCTCTAGAGCAAGTTTAAATAACCTGTATAATGCATAGATGCCACAACTTTAGGTTTAAATCACCAAATTATAAAGTAATTGTGATATTTACCTTGATTGGAATTAGATCAAGTGATTTGCACAAATTAAGTCTACACTTTTCTGTATTTCGGCGGATTCTGAAGAAATTTACTGATCTTTGTAGGAGAGAATTAGATCTTTTTTGAACGACGAATAAATGAAAAAGGAAGTAGTTCGATTTTCATTACGCCCACGATAATTTAGTTATTTGACAGTTGTTTTTTTATGTTCTTCACTGTCAAAATAGTTAGTGTCAAATTAGTTCAAGCAATTGCCACCAGTGTTAATGAACAAAATCCTAAACCACTGTTTATAGCAAGGCAAGGGAAACAAAATCGCATGCGAGAAAAATTGTCAAAAATGTTTTTGAATCGACTAACTTTTCTGTAAGTTTGTGCGTTAGTCATCTGAATCTTAAATTGAATAAAAGTCCATTACACAACATACTTGTTTATCGACGAATGCGAACGTCGCGTCATGTCATGTTTAAGAAACTTTTACTAGACATGCCGATTATCTAGAAGTTGCTGTCGACAACATCAAGGGGACCGGCAATGAATGAAAAATGTAGATGGCTGGAGCTGAAAATCGAACCACGGATCTCCCGCATGGTAGTCTCGTGTTCTGACCACAAAGCCACGTCCGGTCCATATTAGAAAACTTACCGGACAAATAAATAACTATGTGGTACAAGAGATTAAATTGACTCCAATGTTCAAGATAATCTAAACCGATAATCATATAATTTGGTCAGGACTACATAGTAATTGGTCAGGACCACTCCATAATATCACCCGATTCGGTAGGATTTCCAGTCGCACCAAAAACCATGGATAAACATAACTCTGTTAAAAAAAAAACAATTTTATATTTGCTACTGTCTTTAGCATAAGAGGCAGAAAAAGCAAATACAGTGTTTTGTATCGTGTTGCTTTAGTAAATTGCTTAACGCATCTTGAAACCAGTACAGAAATTTCAGTCAGTTAAACTGACTGATAAATACCATCACCCAATATAATATATTGTTTAAGTCTTGAGTTATTGAAAATAATCGATTTGTAATTAAAACCAGTTAGAAAGTTTCAGTCGGGCAACCCGACTTACATTTACCCAAATACAGAATTTGGGCACGATCGCGTTAGGTCTTTTAATAATATTAATCGATTTCTAAAGTGGGCGGTACCAGACGTGTATGGGAGGTACCAGATGGGGCGTGAATAGACTTCCAATTTTTTTCTCTAAAACTTTATCTTGTTATAGCTTTACTCAAAATAGAATTTGGGTACGATCACGTTTAATTTATTGATATTATTTCTCCATCTCTATAGTGGGCGGAAAGGTAGATTTGTATGGGAGGTACCAGAAGGGGCGTGGCTAGGCTTTCAAAATTTTTTCCAAAACTTTATCCTGTTATAGCTTTACTATATACAGAATTTGGGGACGATTCCGTAGGGTGTATTGATATTATTACTCGATTTCTAAAGTTGGCGGAATGATGTATTTGTATGGGAGGTACCAGAAGGGGCGGGGCCATGTAGCCCATTTGCAATACCGTAAGTAGTTTTGAGAAAATAATAACTCGTGCAAAATTTCGAAACATTTGGTTGCGTCTTTCGAAAGTTATCGTGCGAACCAGCCGGACAGCCACCCGACAGACAGACAGACAGACAGACAGACAGACAGACAGACAGACGGGCATGGCTCAAACGACTTAAAAAGTCATGAATCGAATTTGGTTCAAAGAAACCTAGGGTCTAAAGTGACTCCTTCTATGTGTTACACTTTTGGGTCGTATCAAATGATATATACCTTCATCCCTACGGGTGATGGTATAAAAATATTGTCCGACTTATTTTAATATATTGGTTAAGTGAATCCGTTTATAGTTTGCATAACTTTACAGAAAAATTAATTGTTACTTTAATATTTTTACATTAGGGTGTATGTGCAAAATTTTACATGATGTACAGATATAAGCTATCCATCATTAACATTGCGATAACATAGTTAACTATACGCAGCAATATCTATCTCAATATTGGGTATTTATTGTAAAATTTATGGGACTGATGCGCTAACAATTACTATGTACTTCATAATTTAATGTTTTCGTGCTACTAATAAGCCAATTTAAAGAGCAATAACATACATCGGAAGGAAAACCTCATAACTTTCGAAAAAAAAAGGGAAGTAAAAGATATCTGAAAGTAAGAAGAATATCTAAACAGCCATTAGCGTACGGATACCGCAAAAATATACGGCAATGAGCACAAAAAAGCTAGTAACGAACAAAAGAGAAAGTGATAAAGATAATAAAAATAGGCCAATTTCTTTTGCTTTCCTTTATGTTCTTTTTAAAGCAGTCTGTGTTTCCTCCTGCAGTCACTATAGAACGGAAAAAACACATTCGAATGCCAAAAATAATACAATTTCAGAAACAGACAATACAACAGGCACACACACATACTACACCAAAATACTCACAGTCAAACTGTAAAGTGGAAACCGCAAAACTAAATTGTGTTAACGGTTGCAAAGCTCTTACGGATGGGAGGAAATCTGCACATACATACATAAATAACCAAATGGAAAGTTTCTTAACGTCATACAAATATACAAACGGTCATATTCCAAGAACCTTACACAAGTAGCTCCCAGAGAGAAACCTAAAAGTGTAGAATGTACACAAAGTATTTTAAGAATCTTACACCGTGAAATCCTATTTATCAATTTGCAATTGTAAACAAGCTAAGGCAAGAAAAAAAAAGGATCGCTGTAGGTAAGGAATGCTACTAACGAACGCACAGGACTATGTGTGCCCCAACACCTTCTCATACACATAGGCAAGTACATGTATACACACTGATATTGATATTCAGTCTCCCACTGGCATTTGCACAAAGCGTGACTCTCATTCTTCCACTAACCGAATTATGTACTCATAAACAAATCCTTTTATGCCACGTATAGTTGAAAGGCTGAATTCGCCATTAATGTTTTTGGGTAACCACTGCAGTTGTAGTAATCATGTATATCCTTATCAAGCAAAGTGTTGGCCTAGACACACATGAATAAATTCGTAACGTATGGCTTGTGCTGTTTTTATTTTACGAAAATATAAATACCCAGTTACAACATATAATGAAGAAACTAAAAAGGGTTTCCATTCAAATTATTAACAAAAACACTAAATTCATATATCTGTGTAACGTTTACAAATTGACGTCCAAAAATGTTATAATTTATAACCTTTTCTTTGTTGAAATCTAAACAACACCCGTTCCAGCCTATCAGGCCTGAAACCCATAATGTAGGATAGATTTTATGGTCAATTCGAAAAGGATGAAGTTTAAAGATATAAATTGTTTGAATAAAATGATTATAATATACACTTTTGTTTAAATTTTCACATATTATTGTTAAACATACATGCAATATCTGTTATAATATGCAAATAGAATTCAATTTGTACTTAAAACTATACCTTAACATCCACTTCTAAGCAAAGAAAGCGTTTACAGAAGTTTTATTAGGTTAAGGGTTTTGTTTCTTTATTAGCCTTCCTATACCTATGTCTTAAATTACAGTATAGGAATTGTATTTGTTAACACAGTAATAATCAGAATAAAAATATAAAAGAACATTGTTACAAAAATTAGGAAAACAATTTTAGACAATATTTCCATATTAAATTTTCCAAAAAATTGAGCATTTTGAATTATTTGAGTGTTCTGAGGAAGCAAATTACCAATATTTTGGCCTCTAAAACTTTCCAGATTCATAAGTTTTCATAAGAAACGAAGGCATTTCGGTACCTTTGTTTTGAACCATGCTAAGTATATTTTGTAATTTTTATTGGACGTGTTATAATTGATATAGAGTCCCGTTTTAATTTCTTTTTAACTTGTATGGGATATAAATTTAAGCAAACTACAACAAAATACTCTAGATAATTGAACATAACTGATTTGTACTATGTTGGACGAAAGGCCCTATTGTAGTGCTGCTTGTATATATATGATAATGAATATTTACTTTTTGTAGGTGTTTCCAGATTCTCGCTGGCATTGCAGGAATTTGAATTATCAGAGTATCATTGGAAATGTAGTCTCCATTTTCCTGTATCTATTAGCAAATATGTAATTTTCAATGTAGGCGGACATACACCACCACTTGTTTACAACAAGTTTTAGGCTGGTAGAGCTAATATTTCCCCAAAACTACTTATGGTATTGGAAATGGGCCTAATGGCCACTCCCCTTCTGGTACCTCCCATATGATCCTGGCCAAATTCTATATGTAGTAAAGCCACAGCAGGATAAAGTTTTGAAGAAAAAACTGCAAGTCTAGCCACGTTTCTACTGGTACCTCCGATTCAAATATACCATTCCGCCTACTTTAGAAATCAAGTAATAATATCTATTCACCTGACGCCATAGTGCCCAAATTCTGTATTTTGTTAACCCTGCTACTATGTTAGAAAAAAATCACACACGTTATGTTTGGGTCATATTATGACCGCATATAGTTTTACTGAGAAAATTTAAATTTGTATAGTTTAAAAAAAATGTTTGATCATTACAATAAGTTGACCTTAGAGTCGGTGTGATAGACAGACAGGTTTTTTGCAAGTTATGCACACAGTAAAGATCTTTTTTTCCTTCTCCGGCGGACCTCTTATAATGGGGAAACAGCTAATTGCGGGGAAACTGAACCTTATTGCTAAGGAGAGATGGGTGAGAGAACCCACTTGCACGGCGACCAAACCAATTTGGCCTGCAATGAATATACAGAGGACGATTTATGCTGAGCCTGTCCAGAGGCCACCTGAAGAACATCGTAGCTGTAATAACCGGTGACTGGCCGCTTAGAGGTTGAAACTTTTCTAGGAGACAATGGAGCATCTCCTTTGTCACTGTTCTACTTTAGGCACTGTCCTCTGCTTGAATTCCTTGTACTAACGATGAAAAGGCTTCTTCGCAAGAAAGTCGACTACGCATTTTGATATGTTCTTTGGCTGAGGCTTCGCTGAGTTGCTCTAAAAATGTGCGCTTATTGTGCCGTTTATTTTCTTGCCATTGAGGATTAATTAGACGCCCTATTCTCCGATGAGAGTTAGAGGAATATATATATATATATATATATATATATATATATAGTAAGTTGAGCTTTTTGTGCTTTTTCTTTTGCAGGAATATGTTCAAACCATTTGGTCCAGTGTGACGACCCCGCCTTTTGTCGAGTTGTAGTATTCAATTATTTCCGAAAATATTTTTTGTTTATCTTAAAAAATATTGCTTTTATGGTCTCTGTATTTTTTCCGCACTTACATAATTATAGTTTGTTTTTCATAAAAAAATGATCTTGTAATTGGAAACGTTTGTTTTTTCTTACTGTACCAACAATAGTAATTTTTGTTTTGGTAGTTCTAAAGCAAGTTTATGGCTCGTGAAAAAAATTATCGGTAGTCAGATTTCTTTCACGATATAAAAACACTAAGTCAAGAACAAACCGTTCGCCTTGGTTGCATTCAGCAAAATCTCCCACTTTGCCTAAGTAAATTTGGAACTGTGAACAAAGGAAAGGAATGACATTTTCGTCAAATGTTACATTAGCATTTGATACGTAAAGCAGTTGCAAGTTTTGAGTCCATTGCTCATAAAAATTGGGAATAGGGCCAAGTTTATCTCTCCTTCGTTCTGATCTTCTTCATTGCCTACCGTCAAATGTTAGTACACGAGAAATATTAGTAAATCGCTCTAAAGATATGAAACAGTCGTGAAAAATGTATAAGGGGTCATAAAATGACCCCAACTTAATATGTGTGTACACTTGCAATAAAAAATAGTCTATGCCTAAAATGTTGATCCAATTAATTGAATTCTATGTATGTATTTCAAAAAATTATGCACTGAGCAGTAAGAGCTTTCAAAAATATCCTACCAGTTAGAAATAAGATAACGTTAAATACGATTTGGGTCATCAAATGGCCCCAACATAATAGCAGGGTTAAGCAAATTTTATGTTATTACTGAGAGTGAAGGTATATGTATGTCGGTTTACCCGAGTGAAACTTTCTCAATTGTTTAATTAACTATTTAAACGAATTTTCAATATAACATCTATGGAGGAGGTGAGTATCTCCGTAGAAAAGGTTTGCTCAAGCAAATCTTCTACTTCCTTCACCACATTTATAGAAGGTGGTTTTGTGGTTGTCGAGTCTTATTGTTTTCCGACCTCGAAATTCCAATGTTTCCTAGTAAAATCTTAATTAATACGAAGTATCATCGCAATGGAACCATGAATATATAATTATGGTGTCATTCGAAAATGGACTAAATGTGCATTGCGATGAAAGCAAGAACTCATTAGTGGCTGGCATATTTAAAGTCAATTTTTGAATGTACGATGCCCTAGTAACAGTTACAATTTTTGGTAGATTTTGCTTGAGTTATACATTAGGGTAATAACTATTTTTGGACAACATTCTCCCCAGTGCTTTTCTAATGGCAAATATTGTATTAATGTTAAAAAAAAACTATTTCAGTTCAATTTGCTAAAAAAACCTTACGCACCGACAGCGATTTCTAAAATGCCTTTAACATATGTTTTTTTTTAATTTTTTTTTAAAAATTTTTTTTTTAAAATATGGTTTATACATATGTAAGTATGTAAACAAATATTAACAATAATTGATTAAAAGTAGGTATTGTAAGATATAAACTTTAGGTTCAAAATACGCGATGTTTTACAAAGCGGATATATATCTTGTACTGTTTTTATTTCAATAATTTTTTTTTAAACTTTGTTTGATTCAAAACTTAAACGCGTTTGGTGCGTAACCTTTTTTAACGATAGCGAAAAACTAAAAACGTAGTTCTTAATATTTTTCCATGCCCTACACGATTTTGTCTGGGGAGATTTGATATTTGCAAAAAATGCAAAAAGTTATCACCCTATTATACATAACTGTTTTAATATTTGTTGATCTGTATAAGAGTTATGTTATACAGATATACTGTTAGCTATCAGTAATAGATAAATATTTATCGCTGATAAATTAATTTTAAGACCAATTTGAACTTTGACACCTTTGAGGCACGCTCTTTTGTCAAACTATCGATCTGCAATTTCGAAAAATATATTGTTTATATTGTCAAAAATTCAAGTCAAAAGTAAAAGTCCCATATCGCAAATAATAATAACATATTTCTATTCAAATTTACAAAACTTATATATATTTGCTCTATTGCAATCTTTAACTTTAAAACGCTTTTCCTTTGTGCCTTCTTAAGCTTAAGTTTTTATTTTATTGTTATTGTTTTCAAAAAAAAAAATAACCACGGAAGTAAAAGCGAAAACGAAAACAAGCCAAAGCAGTGCCAAAGAGCTTATTGTTGTTACAGTCTCTCTCTCTCTGTCCATTGAATCTGTAGCATTCCGCTTATAATGATAATCTATGGTTCGAAATACTTTTAAAGTGTTTTCCTGCAGATATTGTTCAGCCGATTATCGCTTCCGGTGAAGGAAGGCATATTTATGTTTTTTGTTCTTGGCTTTGTGGGTCTGTTAAAAGTTTCACTCATTTTGGGAAACTCCATTGTCGGCGCCATTGACTTTATATTGATGTTACGTTCACTTAACGTTTTCTCTCCATTTCTTCCTTTTCGGTTTAATGTTCTTGTAAGCTTTTTAAAACCATTAACGTTTTCATTTTTAAAAGATAACTACTCCTTTGGTTCCAAATTCGAAATACAATAACACTGACTGAAGTTGACAGCACCAACGGTGCCTTCACAACGTGTTGCCAAGCCCTAGATATGCGGGCATTTGTGGCCCTTATAAATGTGACATTTTATTGTCTACAAATTGCTGATAAGCTTCACTCATCCAGGAGCAAACAAAAGCATAACGATGCCAATAATCCTTAGTAAAAAATGTGAAGCCATTTTTAACAACCTAACAACTAATGAAATGTCAATAGTAGCTAATTTTTGTAATTGCTCCAAAAAGCTTTAGTTGGAAAAGTCAACTAGTGGTAGTCAAGAAATGTTAGCATTTGAAATGTGAAAATTTTATCGACTGGAGGGTTAGTTATTAAATGCAATTGTTGGCAACAAAAAGACAAATCTCTGAACAGTAGCACTAAGCATTGATGTTTAGATTTTAAAGGGATAGAAAACGTTTGGATTAAGTCAAATTGAATAAAATACCGTATGAATTTATTTTATGTGAAATCTCACGTCATGACAAGTCGCTTATATTTTTAAATTTTTCGACCTGTGGGCCGATTGAGCATGGAAAATGTGTTTTTTAGGTCAAGGAGTGACAAAATTTGATATTCATTTGAAAAGCCTTAGTATAAAAAACGTTTTCAGCCATCATCATTAAAGTGATGAATACACACCATCTTCTTTATATATAAAATTCTACCGTACGTGTGTTGTGACTGAACTCATCCTAAACGGCTTTACCGATTTGCATAAATTTTTTAGTATGCGTTTGGGTGGTGCCCCGGATGGTTTAGATTTACAATTCGGTCCAATGGGACAAAGGGGCGTGGCACCGCCCATACAACTTGAAAATCAAAATGGCTGTATCTCATGAACTATCAGAGGTATAAAGATGAGATTTGGTGTATATGTTGTTGGAGCCGTATTAATTACAGCCAGGGTGGAAGTGGGCGGTCCACGTCCCCTTTTCAAAAATCGCTCTAACGGCTTTTCTAATAGACCGATTGATACGAACATTTTACCAAGTGGTACTGTTGACCTGTTGATAGTCCCTGGCTATAATAGGCTGTGATTGGATAAAGGGGCGTGGCACCGCCCATACAACTTGAAAATCAAAAGGGATATCTCATGAACTATCAGAGGTATGAAGATGAGATTTGGTATATATGTTATTGGAACCGTATTAATTACAGCCAGGGTGGAAGAGGGCGGTGCCACGCCCATCTTAAAATAAGAAGTTATAACTGTCAAAATTCCACAGTATATTGCAGTTCGCCTAGAGATATGAATAGTAAGGTGGGCCATATTTTTATTTGCAAAAATCGTAACCAAAATCGGAATCTACGATGAATTGGTAGAAAATTTTACCAATAAATTTTGTGTCTAAAATCAATCCCTAGCTCGCGCTAATAAGCAGAAAGATTTCAGATAGAAATTTCTTTTGTTTTTAAATGAGCACAAACCGAAAACTCCTGCGTAAACCTGACTTCCAAACAAACTAAATGAAGTATTACAGAAGCAAATCTATGTATTGGTTAAAAAGTTATGGCCTCTGAGTGTTGGCATACATAAAACAATGTCAAAAATATACCATTCTCTTCGTCTTGGTCTCCAAGCATCGGAATATTAGGTAAAAATTAGAGCCGGGGCCCATAGGTCTGAAGGTTTCAATAGTTGCTCATTGTTAAAAAAAAATGTCTATCTGAAATCTTAATGCTTCTCAGCGCGAACTAGGTATTGATGATCGTGGATTCCGATCGAAAATATTGATCCGCCCTTATGAACAGGCTATTTAGAAGGTTTTGGAGGTTTTTATGGCTAAAGGCATAAAGCTTCAAACGAAATTTTCATTTGCGGTCAATAGGAGGAGAAGGCATAACAAAAGTGATTTTTACGCCCAAAGACATAGTTAGTGTACAGACGGTTCCCGCTATTACAGATAAATATAAAAATTGAATTTTGATCTTTAGAGGAATTTCTGTTTTCGATTTGTGAAAGAAGTGTTTTTTCTCCCTACATACAGACAAAAATTAATCTACATGTCGAAACTGTAGATACGACTTTGATGATGAACTTTTTACTATAGTCATAGAGCCTATCATATTTAGAATTTAAAATAATAAAAGTTAATTAGTTAACTTCCATGTTAAGGAGTTACTTGAAAAGAGATAAATTAAAAAACTCAACATATTATTGTCGAGCTTAAGTACCGTTTTAAAGTACTTTGAGACCTAAATGTGAAATAACTTACAAGTTAATAAGCAATAGCGAAGCATTGCCGGGTCCACTAGTAACAAATATAAATTTTTAACAGTGCATTTAAGAGGTCTTTAAATGCCTTACTTTGACATAGAAAAATTTAAAGTAATCTTAGTTTACCAACAAAACCTTGTAAAGAAGCTTAAGCTTTAAGGTAAAAAGGAGAATCGTGGGGAGAGAATTTCCTCCATTTCTCATGTTTGAATATTAACGGTCAAATTCAAAGAATACAACACTGGTGCTGGACATTTTCGGCTAAAATCTACTTCGCATGCACATGTTTGACATAATTGTAGATATATATACAGCTGATGATGTACCATTGTGCATCAGTTAGTCACAAAGGGGTCTGAAGATGAACTCGTCATGGAGTTCGAAACGCGTCATCCTAGTGCGTGACACACTGAATTTGACCAAAAATATTTAAAACAATAAAATAAAAACACTTTTCTGATCGTAAGCCGAATTTGATGTATCATTTGATACACTTAACGTAAATTTAAAACCAACAATTTGAAAATGCAATTGCATTTTTGGTGAATGGACAGCAAAACTAGTTTCACATTAGTTTTAGAGAACATGTAATGACACAGCGCAATACCATGTCATTACAACACTCGGAGACCATTATGGTCCATTCCGATTTCCTGATTCAAGAAAGTAGAAATATAAAGGAAATAGTTTTTTACAAGCGGTGCAAATATTGACTCGTATCACCACCTAGTTGCAGCCAAGGTACGAATGCGACATCGCAATGCTACACACTACCCAGATAGCCAATGCCTATTCCAACGAACTTTCTCAATTACTTCGAACCAACCCCACAGTGGCCCAAACGGGCAAACTAGAGGCATTTAAGTCGAATTTCAATTTTTGAAATGCCGATTTTTATGTTTCAATTCAATCGACAACACTTGTAAAAGCTTATAAAAGCTTTTGCATGAGCATTTAGGTGCATTCCTGATCTGCTTCAAGCCTTTAAAGTGAACAAATTTTTAGCACGTAGCCGGAAAAGATTTGTCAGCATTTTTGTCTTCTGTTGGTTAAGCCATATTACGATCAAATTATACCTTATTTTCTCATTCAGATACTGTATATACTAAAAAAAAATTTGTGACCAGTCTTTTAATGAGTACCAAAAAATGTGGAAGAATTTAGCTGTTGTAGCATATATGGTTTTAGAGTGTACACTGACATCTTTGGGCTATAACTAACGTTATAACACTCCCATACAATTCACCCTCAAAATTTAAAATACATTTTTTGGTAGGTACACTGAATTCGATCGTATATTGTACAAGATATAAGCTTATTAAAATTTGACTTAGAAATGAATATGGACTATATCAGCCGACCCCTTCTAGTACCTCTCATACAAAATAACCAGACGTTTTTTTATAACATACAAATAGCATGATGTCTGAAGAAGCCCTTGAAGAGAGGAATAAGAAAACCCGGGATTTACGTCAAAATTATTCCCGTAGAGAAAATAGTAGAAACACAATGGATGATGTTGTATCAGATCCGCTTATAACATCAGTTTATAGTTGGCCTACAAAGTTGAATTTGAGGCAATAAGTAGTATATGCGTTAAAAATCTTATGTATAAATTTTCATTAGAATATCTCTTCATTTACTAGAGTTATTAATTAAATCCCGCTAGCACAGCTGTTTGACCCACCGTGCAACCCCCAAATTCTGATTTTCACGATGCACAGTGGCATCATATTGTGAATTCTATGAACACTGTCGCAACGCCCGTACTAGGTTATAAAAAACAACGATCAGACAATCCCTGGCATGATAAGGAATGTCGCGCAAAATCTGAGGAAAGAAATGCTGCATTCAAGGCAAAACTGCAGGCAATGGTAACGGTGCCCGGACATAACCCCCACGGACATAATCCCCAACACGATTTTGGGGCTTATGTCCGCCACGCTCTGCGGACATAACCCCCAATTTGCATTTGGGATTATGTCCGCGGGGCATAACGGACATAAGCCCCAACAAATATAACGGACATAACACCCAAACTAATTTTGCGAAACTAATTTTGCGTGCCCCCCACCGCATTCGTCCCTCGCTACAATAGCAATATTTAAAATCGTTCTCTTCATATGTTGAAATACTAAAAACAACAACAAATTCGGTCATAATCCCCATTGGGGCTTATGTCCGCAGATTAGTGTCGGACATAATCCCCAATGACATAGATGGAAATCTGCAGGTACTTTCGTATTCTGCTCATTACCGAAGGCAGCATAAGTGGCGAAATCTCGCCAATATCGACGACGGAGTAGATTGTCCATCACAGGTCCAAAACGAGATCTGCACGATAATTTCACTGCGTTAAAACAGTAAAGTTGCAGGAGCCGATAAAATGCCGGCACCAGTACCAGCTCATAAATACCTGATGTTTGCAATCTGAGTGTTCTATGTTTTGGGCTTAAAAAACAATTCAATTGTGTGTAACAACTATTACCAACTTTACCCCTCGCATACAATGTCCTGTCTTGAGTGTAATGTAAAAGACTGGAGCACAACCCGATTGGACCTTTTGAGTGTAGCTTTTGTCCTGGTAATTCCACCAGCGTCCAGTTATTCACACTACGACAAACCCAAACAAAAGATCCAAGAACTGCAGACGACAGCTATCATCTATTATCAATTACAAGGCTGTATTCGACAGTCCAAAACGACAGAAGTTACAGGATTAGTTCAGTGGAAATTGGCAAAAATCTGATAGGCCTATTTTTCTACCAAGCGAGGCTTTAGAAAAGGCGATAGTCTGCCAAGCGATCTTTTTAACAAACGTCACATGCTGCTCGGGTATGCCAAGAAAATAATGTCAGCCTGGAAATCAAGACACCAGTTTTGACCGCACACCGCTGCTTCTATGCGATAAGCAAGCCCTCTCTCTCGACGAACTAAGATCCAACTCTGCCAGTCACTGATCCAACCTAAATGCGGATCACTCTATTCTGGGAATCTCCGAGAGAAAAATACTTCCCAAAATATTTGGACCCATAATATTTAACGGTGATTACCGTCGTCGAATGAATCATAGGCTGTATAAACGAATTAACGAAGTCAAGCGCATTCAAACAAACTGAATCCGTTGGCTTGGACACGTTTACATTAATTTAGGTCAGTCCGACACTGATGGAACATGGAATCAACAATATACATACGTGTAAAGTCAAAATATATTTTTCATCGACTTGACATGTTATACAAAGAAATAACAGCATTTTAAAATAGAAAGAACGAACATTCTGTCAATAAAATATTTGTCTTTAATACAAAAAAAAAAATTCAAGTCGGTCAAGATTTATTGACGCACGGGTTATTTAATGGTTAAGCGTTTTCTCCAAAGCATCACTGTAAGATGTTTTCACACTACCACATTCATTATTTAAAAGAACTTCCCGCCCGCGGCCAAATTAAATTCGTAACCCGTCCATGCCACCAATTAATATATCTGAATTTTTATGGATGACTTTCTTTTTTATTACTATAACACGATTGGCTTTGGAAAATGGTAATTATTAAGATATCCGTCACATTTAGTGTCTTTGATTTATTTAGATGTAACATTCTCTATAATATTCAGAAAACAGACATTATGATGAGAATCTATCGCCAATGCTTCATAACTAATTCATTTAATGGCAAGTAATAACAACAAATCAATAAGGCCATCTGAGATTTCTTGACAAGTGTTGGCATTATTGTATCTATATCAAATACTATCCACCATCACCAGTTTATTTACATTTCTAAATCATTGAGTGCACAAATGGTGAAGTAATCAATCAAATCTTCGATGACAATCAAATAGGAATCAACTACAATTTACCAAGTACATTGTCTCTGTGCCAAAGAGGAGTACTTATTAATGTATGTGTATGTCGAAAACAATCGAGTACGAACATTTTAATAAATCGGTTGTCGGTCAAAAGTAATTTAGCAAAATCACATCCCTATAAACATGTGGTGTAAATGCAAACATGGTGAATGACTTCTCTGTTGAAAAACTTGAGCTGTCAAGAATGTTTATCCATTATTTACATACAGACACTCTCAGGCGACAGGCGATAGCGAATTGCATATTCTCAGTGGCGAAATTGTTCTTGTGGTGGGCCTTCATTAATGATTTTTTTATTTGGTTTCATAACTACGACGAACGATTACAGAATATGATGGAAATCCGTTTTCTCTCAAGTTTACTAGTGTGGTTTTTCATGCAGTTTGTGCAGGGTAGCACAACAGAAATTAAAGGGTTGGTTATAGGTTATTGTCAACTGCGTACAAATTTCCATTTCCATTTAACATAAGGTTTAACTTTAGAAAAGTGGTGGGCATAACCAAACGCTTTTGTGCCGTTGCACAAGAAGCGTCAGCGCTGTCGAATTGTACACGGTAAAAATTTTGTTATCTCTCAAAAATCGTTGAAAATTGTTTCTCTGTCTGTACTTGTGTCTGTTTTTTAATGAATGTGAAACGAGAGTGTGTATTGTTGCTTTCATAACTCTCAAATATAGACTGACTGTTTTGAATGAAACATAACTTATGAGCACGTGTGAATTGCCGAACGTGTCTGGGAGAAAAAGGCGATTATAGCCGGTCACGTGAGGCTATTGGATGCCTTTCACTGTTCTACCACCTAATAATAGAAAAAATAATAATTTTGTGAAGTATTTTTTTCAATGATTCCCGTCGAAGAATATTAAAACACAAAGCCCATCAAGTCCAACATTGTTATATTCATATTAATTTAACATTCTCAGTTATTACAGAAAATTTATCAAAGGCTGTTTTAGAGCAGGGAATAAAGAAAATGTAGTCTGGTATAAACTTATTGAAGTATTCTGGTAAAAATACAACCAAAATGGTACGATCCGCGTAAAGTTGTTTCAGAATGTCCCACATGTAGGAAGCCTTGCCAATTTCACAACTGCTCCGTATGAAGGACTGTGCGTGTGTGTGTGTGTTCTAACGGCAACAACAGAAATCTAATGAAACATTAGTCTTAATGTTTAAACAATTTCACCGCTATTATTGACATTAAGTGGTACTTGAGCAAACACTCACAAACAAACAATCTCTCATCCAAATAAAAACAAATAAAAAACGAAAACGCAATGACACCAACAATTGGGAAGCATTGCACATATAACATGATGCGAGGGGGGATGACAAGTGCGACAGATATAGCTAAAGTGGTCCCTTATGACGCCTCTTTAATCGTAGTCAAGTTGCCACATGGTCCAATGACATTTTAAGTGTCACAGCAAATACATACACAATCTGCACGCACGTACTAACATCCAATTGTAGTTGTGGCAGCATTAGCTGTACTTGTAGGATTTTTGTTGCTGGTTTTTGTGTTCTCATCGTACATATGTACATATGTATGAACGAGTGTTTGATGTTAAAACCAAATGCATACATATATGTTTGCATCTGTTTAAATGTAAAACTGCAATTGGGGCAGTTGTGTTCTTGTAAATAGCATATGGTATGCAGATTTTGAACTTTTAACTTGTCATAACACTTGCTGAGAATTTGAGAGTGTAGTAGTTGTGTGTCTGTCAAATTGGGAGGAGATTTGCTAAACTTTCTTTTATTAAATTACGTATAGAAACCTGTTCAGAAATAACCGTATGGTGAACTGACTGAGAAATAACCTCACCCAATGTCCATACTCCAAGATTCTGGTAGATAACGTTTTATTAAAATTTAATCAATTTATTCAATTTGGTATGTAAAATTGCTTATGAAGATAGATATGTACTCAAACTGTATAATTGCCCTGTAGGAAGCCTGGGGTCTAGTGTAACCCAGTCACCACTTTTGTCGACTATTTTGTTGACATTGTCTACAAGTTGTCAACACTTTTAATTTTGACTTTGATGGGTAGAGACAATTTTGACAGCATCAACCTGTGCTTCTTCTTCTTTTTTTATTGTTTCGCTTTGTTTGGATACAAATACACGTGGTTCTGCGCAGTTTAAAATTATTTTTTTATTTTTTATATTTTTATCAAAATAAATGCACCTGTTTCAAATTATACCCCGCCCAATATTGGTAGGGTGGAAAGCTAGTAAACAAGGGTAGACTAAAATAAGGAAAATGTACTACCAAATCTCCAATGTTCCAATGTTTTCATATGGCTCCAAAAGTACCACATATTCAGGGTCAGTAGTGCATTCTCAATGACAAGCACATGTTATATGTCTTTAGTAGAGAGCATTTCCTGGGTATAATTGGTCTGTAGCACTGGTGACAAAGTCAATAGTAAGTCGGTACACCTTTACTATCGACATTTCCTACAGGGTGGTTAAAGTGTAGGAATCATTCATACTTAACGCTCGTATATTTTTTCTGGACAAAAACAGTACATTTCACTGAAATTTATTAAAAAAGCAGTACATCGATTTGGAAAAACAGTACTTTTCGAAATACATATTTACATAGCATATATATTTTATTCAATATGTAAAAAAATTAACAAATCATTTCTAGAATCAACTTTTGTGTTTGTTTTGTATTTGTCGTTTGAAGCAATTTTAATAAGCAATGCCGCCTTCGTTTTGAGGTAATTGTAGAAATCAACGCATTTTTACTTCATATTACATTTGACGGTCAGAATCGCCTTCAATGTTTGCACATCTAATCGGGTTTTGTCTGACGTCCAAGTTTTGTTCACTGCAGAGAAGATTCGCTCCACTGATGCTGAAGTTCCTGGCAAACATAAAATATATTCAACGATCGTAGCCATTTCTTTGGATTCGCAATCAGCGTTATTGAGATGAATAAATATCTCCACCCACCGATCCACATTCGAAACATTGCCTTCTCTCCATTGCATAATTTTGTCGCTCGTTTTTAATATATCTAAATTGGGTGTGCAAATATACCGCATTTTCATTGGCATTGTACAAATTGTATTCGTTTAACTTGTTCATAACGGCTTCGACTTCATTCCATTAGTATAAAAGCATTCAAATCAAAGCAGGCAAAATTGCCGAAAAAATTAGTACGTAAAGCAGCCATCTCAATCGAATTGTATACATAGTCAGTAAGTTTTTGCTTTTCTGGTACTATGGCTGGGGATAAAAAATCATCCTCTTGACGCATTTTTAGTGTTTCTTTGAGCTTATTTTTGAAGTAAACAATATTATTGCATGAATTCGCTGTTCGCCGTTTATATTTCTATTATGTATCGAAAAACAGTACTTTGAGGGAGAAAAGCAGTACAAGGTTTTTGACGTCGAAAAACAGTACTGTACTGCGAAAAACAGTACAGATACGAGCCTTATTCATACTATATAAGGTTGCAGAAAGCGGCTTTTACAGTATTATCTACAAAAATTAGGAAATAGTTACAGTGTGCAGAGTGCTTTTTAATTCTCAAAAGAACTGAAAATTTCTATGTACTTTGGAGTATTATCATTTTTATCGGGGAGTAGTATAATCGTTGGGGTCAATCTCCGCTACTATATTTTGAAAAAAACTTTATTACTTTAATTTACATACGCAAAACGGCGAACAATTTTATTTTGTACTAGTGGGCTTGGCAATGCTTCGCTATTGCATATTAACTTGTAATATATTTCACATTTAGGTTTACAAAGTACTTTAAAACGGTACTTAAGCTCCACAATAATATATATGTTGAGTTTATTAACTTATGTAACTAATTTCAAGTAACTCCTTAACAAGGAAGCTAACCAATAAAGTTTTATTGTTTTAAATTCTAAATATCATAGGCTCTTTGACGATTGTGAAAAGTTTATCATCAAAGTCATATCCATAGTGCCGATTAAGTTGTGTCTATATGTAGGGCGAAAAATTTCTTCTTTCACAAATCGGAAAATAAATATGCAAGATTTGTAAACGTTGTTCTTCTGCAGTCCTTACATGGTGATTTTCCAAAGTACACTGAAAGAACTTCTATCACACTTCATTAGTAAGGCAGCTAGATTTACACTTATACCTATCAAAAGTTATATACGTCACAAAAATACCCCAAACATACGTTATTTACAAATGTTTGCTAATGCTACCTCTGTCATACTATAAAAATTTAAATTGTGCCCCAATCAAACAAATGGTGTTTTCCAGTATAACTACAATGAATATTGCTTAATTTTTCTATCTATATGATTTATTACCGATTAGCTCTCCTGAAAAGTAATTGAAAAATACATACCTGTAAAGTAAATTAAAAAAAATACTGTTTTAGTCTGCGCAGCTACTATGTGTCCTCAACTGCTTAGTGTACGGACGATTATTTGATACAGTTTAAAAATCAAACATTGAAGTGCGTGGGCAGCGCCTCGGCACTTTTAACTTATTTAGTTCCAAATAGTCTTTTCATTAGGGCGGATAAATTTATTCGCGTCAAAAAAAAAACGTGGTAATGGTATATCAGTATCGGAATCTACGATGAATTCTTAGAAAATTTCACTAAGAAACTATATGTCTAAAATCAATTCCTAGTTCGCGCTGAGAAGCATAAAGATTTCAGGTAGAGTTATTTTTTTAGTGAATGAGCAATTATCGAAAACTTTAGACCTATGGGCCCGGCTTTAATTTTACCTAACATTCCGATGTTTGGAGACCAAGATGAAGAGAATGGTATATTTTTGACATTGTTCGGGATCCCGCCCAATATTCTTAAAAATGATTTTCAAAAACTTAATTTATGTATGCCAACTCTCAGAGGCCATAACTTTGTAACCAATGCATAGATTTGCTTCTGTAATACCTAATTTAGTTTGTTGGGAAGTCAGTTGTACGCAGAATGTCTCAAAAAATATATATCAGATGTTTTGGGTTTGTGCTCATTTAAAAACAACACATCATCTTAAAAACAAATCACATCTTCATACCCCTGATAGTTCATGAGATATAACGTTTTTACTATCAAGTTGTATGGGCGGTACCACGCTCCTTTATCCAATCACAACTAAGTACAGCAACTAACAACAGGTCATCAATACCACTTTCTAAAGTTATTTTATAAATCAGTCCATTAGAAAAGTCGTCAGAGCGATTTTTCAAAAAGGGGCGTGGCACCGCCTTCTTCCTTCCTGGTAGTAATTAATTCAGCTTCAACAACATATATTCCAAATCTCATCTTCATAACTCTGATAGTTCATGAGATATAGCCCTTTCGATTTTCAAGTTGTATGGGCGGTGCCACGCCCCTTTATCCAATCACAACCAAATGTAGCCAGGAACTATCTACAGGTCAACAGTACCACTTGTTAAAATTTTCGTATTAATTGGTCGATTAGAAAATCCGTCAGAGCGACTTTTGAAAAGGGGGCGTGACACCGCCCACTTCCACCTTGGCTGTAATTAATACTGCTCCAACAACATATATACCAAATCTCATCTTCATTCCTCTGATAGTTCATGAGATATAGCCCTTTTGATTTTCAAGTTGTATGGGCGGTGCCACGCCCCTTTGTCCAATTGGACCGAATTGTAAATCTAAACCACCCGGGGCTCCACCCAAACGCATACAAAAAAATTTGTGCAAATCGGTCCAGCCGTTTAGGAGGAGTTCAGTCACAACACACGTACATTAGAATTTTATATATATAGATTTATTTTATACATAAAATATTTAGTTGACCATTGCGGAATCAGTTTTTTTTATAGTATTTAGAGGAACCTTCCTTGTACATTAGGGTGGATCATTTTTGTTTTTGCGACAAAGGCACATTGGGATTCTTGTTTTATAGGCCATTCTAAGAAACTTTGCCAATATTTTTCCAAATATTCAAGAATCGATTTAGACATTGGCATAAAAAGACAAAAAAAAATTGTATTTGTGGGTTTTTTTGGCCCTCTTAAAGGCGCCAAAACTTGCGACTAGTTTCATATGGAACCGGACATTTAACGAAAGGTATTTTCTTAAAAATTAAATTTAGAAATGCAATGATTCCAATTGGAAACATTTTCGTTATCTTTAAAATATTTTGATAATTAGGAAATATAACTATAGCGTGTTTATAATGTGTTTCTGATCTAAACCTTAAATTGCAAAAAAAAAAAAAAATTGCCCCTGCTATAAAAAAAACACAATTACCCTTTGTATTCTTTCTATCTTCGATGTTATACACACTAGACTGGTCGGAATTTTTTTTTTTAAATTTAATTGTGTGCGCTGCTTAAAATATGAGGTTTGGTGTAAGAAATCATGTCCTAATTTTTCAGCTCAATCCGACGGTGCCTAGTCGTGCCTAGTGGGGCCCAAAGTTCCCCATTCCCCTATTTAATCAGATCTTTTTAGTTATACTAGTTAAAAAGTCGGTCCCATCAAAAATCTGACTTCGTTACGATCTTCCGCAGAGAAAGTACTTTAAGTATGAAAAATTTCTGCTTCCTACGTCATCAGATGGCTTCAGAAAGTGGCGGGGAGGATAGGACATACATACAAACATCCGAACATACTAAGAAATTATCTTATATATATTATAATGAATTGTTGTTCGTTGGTAAGGCCATCACTTGAGAACGCATGGACCGACTCGACTAATTTTTTGTCACAATGTTCGTAATGTGCGTTTTATATAAAAAAAAATTGGCCACGCCCATTTCTGCGCCCACTTTCTTAATATATCTAAACTTGCAAAAAAACGCTCTAAAAATTTAATTTCTTTACAAATTTAGCTCTATAATGTTCTATATTGAAAATATAATAGGTTTAATATATTGTACATTTTTGATTAAATGGACGGAGTGGGCGTGTCAAAACATTTTTTTAAGCTATAGTGATAAAATTTGGTACACAGATAGTACACGACACTTCTGGTTCAAATTTGCAGACGAAATTTTTATTTTCGATAAGTGGGCGGTGGGCTCGTCGCAAACCTATATTTAAGTCCTAGAGAGATAAAATTTGATATCACGATAGTACACTCCAATACAATTATGAATATGCAGACGAAATGTTAGCTCAAGGATGAAGATCTAGAATCACTGTCTTCCTCTCTCTATCATAATAAACATTTCCCATTAATCGTACCCCCAACACACTCACTCAGATGAAATTTTTATTTTCGATCAGTAGGCGAAACTGAAATTGAAATTTGAAATATTTACAATCAGTGGACGGATATTTCTATTTTGAATCGAATCGGTCCATGCGTTCTCAAGTGATGGCCTTACCAACGAACAACAATTCATATTCATATATAAGATAATTTCTTAGTATGTTCGGATGTTTGTATGTATGTATGTCCTATTCTTTTCACAACTTTCTGAAGCCATCTGATGACATAGGAAGCTGAAATTTGTCATACTTAAAGTACTTTCTCTGCGAAAGACCGTAACGAAGTCAGATTTTTGATTTTCGGTCTATGGGACCGACTTTTTAACTAGTATAACTAAAAAGATCTGATTAAATAGGGGAATGGAGAATTTTGGACCCCAATAGGCACGACTAGGCACCGTCGGATTGAGCTGAAAAATTAGCACATGATTTCTGACACCAAACCTCATATTTTAAGAAGCGCACACAATTAAATTTCAAAAAAAAATTCCCATACAAAATGCGACCAGTCTAGCGTGTAATGTTGAATTGCAGCGCAAGGTGCCGTGTCCTTTTTAAAGGAAAAAAATAGGTTGTAGGAAAAAAGTTATATTATAAAAAATACTTAGAAACCCATGAATATTTAAGATCAGAAAAAAAATTAAGTTTTCAAAAAAAAAAAATTGCGGCGCTATCTGGGATAATATGGAAAACTTTGGGCTCCACTCGGCACGACCGATTCGGGGATAACTATAGGTTGTAGGGAAAAAAGTTATATTATAAAAAATACTTAGAAACCCATGAATATTTTTAGATCCGAAAAAAAATTAAGTTTTCAAGAAAAAAAAAATTGCGGCGCTATCTGGGATAATTTGGAAAACTTTGGGCTCCACCCGGCACGACTGGGCACCGTCGGATTGAGCTGAAAAATTAGGACATGATTTCTTACACCAAACCTCATATTTTAAGCAGCGCACACAATCAAATTTAAAAAAAAAAAAATTCCCATACAAGATGCGACCAGTCTAATACACACCCTAACGGAACCGCCATTTTATTAACGACTAAAAGCCCACCAAATTCCCTTTTTTACGGTAGATAGATATGTGTTCGATTATTTTGATGGTTGTTACGTATTATAACTTCAAATGAACCGAATATCAAATAGAGTTCATTACTATACTTCCGAACTTCAACTTTAAAAGCTTACAAGACATCACATTCATGTGACTCAGAATTGAATGATGCCAAAAGTATCTTCATCTTCGACATCGCAGTAACATTTTATTAGAATGTAGCCTTTGTTTTGAAAATATATTCCCATGGTTTAGATTTATTTGGTATTGAGGACCAACTAAGCTTATGACAAATTGGCAGACACCAGTCCCAAAAAAAATAAGAGTGTCGTTTTAGCAGGGACCGGCCGTGGCATAATGGTTAGAACACGCGACTACCATGCGGGAGATCGCAGGTTCAAACCTGGATCCAATCATCTTAAAAGAAAAAAAAATAAATAAAATTTTCTTTCATTGTCGGCTCCCCTCGAAAGTTGTTGACAGCAACTTCGCAGTATTAAGCGTAGATTCAATCGTCGTGTCTAGTAATAGCATCTCAAACAGTGACGTTCGGATTCGTCGATAAACAAGTAGGTGCCGTTAGTTGTGAATCTAAAAATAGAAAGCGTGTTAATTCACAACAACGCGAGAAGCTATCCCATGCCTCATTCATGGGGTGCAAAGGGAAATTAAGTCGTTTTAGTAGCCAACGTAATAGCTTGATCGTAATTATATTGGTCATTTTTTATGATACTATTGAGAAAAGTAAGTGTTACGAATTTAGCTTTTACAAATCTAACTACTGAGAGTACTTGTCAACAGTTTTCAAGATTTAATAGATGTAAAAAACTTTTCATATGCCAAAATTCTTTCTTTGGCAACTGATGGTGCGTTTCCAATGACTATTTAGATGTTTTGGACAGACGGAAAATACTCGCCTGCATTAGTTATTGGGTTTGGTGCAGCCAACTTAATGTTTCATAGGCACTTCCGTGGTACTGGGCAACTAGCCAGGATTGTATGTTTATAGTCGTGTTTGAAAATATGGTGGGTGAGAAATCGATCTTGTTGATCAACAAATCGGTGCAGTCAGATAAATCATTGTATCAGATCGTGGTAAATGGTGGCGACCTCTTACATTTTCACTTCATCTTTATGGACGAAGAAAAAGCGAGCATGAATGTCATATTGTCATACCATACAATGGTAGTCGGTTTGTAAGGAAATTATTGTCTTCTTAAAACAAGTACAACTAAGCAATGTTTTTTGTATCATTCATTAAAATGTGTGTTACATACGTTAAAACAGAATATGTGATAGAGCAATTATTTTTGATAAACGAGTGAAAACGGAGACAAGCTGGTCTAGCAGAGTTCATAGTTATGAATGTGTGCTAAAATAATTATAAAAATAATCTAGAGTCCACATATAGGTTCAAGAAAATATGGTATCGATTGCAGAATTTTTAAATACATGTATTTTATTGTATTTTTTAAAATAAAAAACTTTTCAAACTATTAATTCAATGCAAATTTTCTGGTTTATACAGTTTCCTCTATTTCCATATTCAATCACGTCCCTGGCTACTAAGTGCGTAAAGGTACGTAAACTCGGTTTTTTTTACCAGTAACTCAAGATTTTGGGGTTGTTTAGGAAATTATAAAAACAAATACTTGTTGTGCTCAGAAGAACCTACCAGAAAAATAGCATCATTTGCCATGTATATCGGCTTCACTTTTTTGCCGCACTGTGTATTAAAACATTATCAGCATGAACAAGCCTATTCAGATACAGATATCGACATTCGGCCGAAAATTTTTGGGATGAAACAGAAAAGAGAGATACTATCAGAATTACTGTTGGTTACGGCTCATAATAAAGTGAGTTAGCATGGCTCTGAAAATAGAACCATCAGTTCTAAAATTGTTATTATAGCTTCTCTTTGGCTTCCACATACTATAAAGGGCGAATTCCATCTTATAATTTAATATAATTTTTATTATCCTTATATTAATCTTACTATGTAATTTTTATTGTTCCCAGGTAACTTTAGACCAAATTCATTTCATAACTTTTAAAAACGATTGAGCAATGTCAGTCTCTCTGGCTGGCCGACTGGATGGCTAGTGGGTAGGATAACAAAAGTAAACTTTAAGCGATCGTTATAAAAATGTATCGTAATTAGAGTTTCTCTTTTTCCTGGAAACCGGAAAAAATTTTGCCTTTCCCAGGATCCCGGGAATTTTTGCGCAGTAGAAAAACAAGACAAACTATGTTAATTTTTTTCAATTTTGCAGTATGAGATTATATAGTACAAGCTACAAGTAAAACACTTTTCTAATCGTAAGCCGAATTTGATGTATCATTTGATACACTTTAACGTAAATTTAATATGTAAAACAAAAACATTACAAACAAAAACATAACAAACGAAAAACATTCATTTTAATGTATATGTATATAAAAATATTAGTTAAACAATAAAAGTTATTTTGTCATTTTGAAAATACGTTTTTAAAACAGAAAGAGCGTTAATAGTTTCATCAAAAAGTCTGTTTCTAATTCTATTTACAAATTGCCCTGTTGTTGAAAACATATTCTCGCTTTCAACTGATGTTGGCCTTATTGTCAGAAGAGCATTCAATAAAATGGTGATATTTTTCGTTGCTTTTCCACTTCTTTCGTAAAATTGTAAATCCTTTTTTATCGAGAAATTTAGTGGTCTATTACTTGATGCAACATTGCATTTGTTATGGCATCGGTTAAAATATCCTCAAATGGTCTTTCGGTACTAATGTCACAAATAGGAATTTCGTCCGATTTCAGAACTTCGTCGATAACGTCTTCTTTAAAAAGTCGAGTATACATTAGTTCAGCGTACGCGATCACATTTTGTTTTGAAGCAGTTAGAAATAATTTGTTAGCTTTCTTATCAAATACTGTTGGATCTTTAAGATACTTCACTAAAGTATGAAGTCGCTTGCCCCTTCTTTCTTCAATTCGCTTCTTTAAAGCTTCTAAAATTTGATCTGCCAAAGGTCTTTTAATTTCCCGGGAATCCCAGACGAATTTCCCGGGAAACCGGGAATTAAAAAAGACCGAGATTCCCGGGAATCTAAATAAACTTGTAATAACAGACAAACCCTCAGAAAATTAAAAACTTTGCCAAACCCGTTCTGGTAGATCCAATAGAAATTATCGAATTGACCCTCGTAGTTTTACATGCATATCTTCTTTTTAAGTATACTGAATTCAGTCATATTGTGTGTAAGATGTATGCTTATGAAGATTTGACGCTAAAATGATTATGGATTATATCGGCTTGCCCCATCTGGTACCTCCAATACAAAAACGCCTATTTTTGGAAAATTATTATTTCTACCATAACTTGAGGATATTAGAATTTGGCCAGTTAAATTATGTTCTAATAGTAGAAAAATACTTAGAAAAGCTAAACATTTGCCACATCCCTTCTGGTGCCAGCCATACAAATGACCGAATTGGCCCTCATAGTTTTAAATACATTTTTGTTTTGTTAATACATTGAATTAAGTCATATTTTGAGCAAGATATGAGCTTATTGATATTTGACTTTGGAATGAATATAGACTATATCGGTACCTCCTATACAAAATAACTAAATTTTGGAAGATTATTTTTCCCCATAACTTTTTAACTACAGTATATTTGAATTGTATCAGTTAAATTATCTTGTAACAGTATGCAAAACCGCAGAGAAACGAAGCATTTGCGACCAAAAATTGTATGGGTGAGGGTATCTTTCAGTCACTTTAACTGACTGAAATTTTTTTTACTGATTTTGTTCATTAGTGTGTGAAATTTAGAACAGGCGTGTATCATGCGTGAGTTCCATTGTTCGATTCCTATCTCCAGTCATCTAGATTATCAAATCATCAAACCGCAAATTCGCAGTTTAGTGTCGAGACATACGGCATGTCTAGTAAAAACTTCTCAAACAGCTGACATTCATGTTCGTTCATAAACAAGTAGTTAGGTGCCGTTTGTTATAAGTCTAAAAGTTCAATTCGTGTTAATTGGCAACAAAGCGAGAAACTATCCAATACCTGATTCACGGAGTGCAAAGGGAATTTAAGTTTAGTGAAAATGTTTTTTTTGTGTATTTTTCAAACGAACGCGCACTTTTATATTGCATTTTTTTATCTTTATTTTTATTTATTTTTTCTTGAAAGTTAAATCTACCCCAGGAACTAAGTGGTTCTAATTTACGATCGTCTACTGAATATCAATTTTGATTCTAAGTAGTTTACAAATTTTATGTTTGATTTATTATTTTCGGGTATTAATACATTTAGGATTTTGTTGTCATAAAATATAAAAAAACAATTACTCATATAAATAACATTCTTGATATGTCATTATTAATAACCATTTATTAAAGCATATTGTCTGTAACTTCGATTTGCGCTATAGTACCAACCATCACAAGTGTATTAGTAAGAGCAAAATGTTTCTGCCATTGAGTTTTGTTTAATTCATGCTACTAAAATATCATTTTGCAAAACATGGCGTAACATTGTAAATGCAGTTTAACAGGATAAGCTATTAAAACTCATTACCAATCACTTTTACTTAAAATACTGTATAAACACCGATACATACTATTATTATATATTTGTTCACGACTGTACATTTTATACGTGTAATTGTTTGAGTTTCGCATTGGTCGGGTGGATGGGTGAAGGAATGTACGAATGTGTGAATATCTGCACATTTAAATTATAAAGTCACAAAGAGAATTATGAAAAAGCATTTGCCTCTCACAATATGGTTGTGTACGAGAATTTGTATATCTACTGTAATGTCCTTATCACACATGTGAGCACATGCACACAGGCATGTTTGTGTCATTTAGTTTTTTAAATGTCACATTTTGTACGAATAAATTCTATTGGATGACATTTGTCTGGTGTTTGCGTACTCTTTTGAATTTGCCTCCTTCACGTCCTTTGTGTTTGAGTGAGTAGTTATCTATGTTGCTTGGCTGTGCGTTGTAATACCCACTTCGGCACATTACCAGTAGTCACGCTCTCTTAACCATCGTCTTGGTTTTATATTCCTTCATTGCATTTAGTAGCCATCGTTGTATTTAGCTGAGGATTCTTGGGGACTTTGTAACTGCAGTTAAAACGCTGTAAAATATAAAGTTATAACTTGTTTTCCCAGACTTTCTTGTAATTGAGTCAAATATAAGTATATTCCTGTATTTTCTTAAACCAAAGCCAAGTGATAACAAAACCCGAAAATCGAACAATGGCATTAAAGAAACTGTAGATTTCACTAGATAATAAAGAAGCTAGAACATCATATGATATGCAAGGACGTTGGTAAGACGTTACAACGTTCAATTATTAGGAGCTGTATATTTAGAGCATCACATCACATAGCCTCGCGAGACCGGAAATAATCTTGTTTTTTCACAGACACGATCGGAAGTTCACACGTAGTCCTTAAGTGTTATGAAAGCAATACCACATACGCTTGTTTCGCATTCAACACAACAACAGACACATATACGGAGAGAGACAAAAACTATCCGACGATTGTTGGGAGAGCACAACACGAAGTTTCTCTAGTGATTACACATTAGCTTCACTTTATTTCTATAAACAAAAATGGAAGCATGTATCATGTCTGCTTCAATTTCCGAAATAATGCTTACGTCTGGCGGATATTCTTTAATGAATGTAATAAGAAGTCGTATGGGAAGATAGCATTAGTGTGCAGTGCACCATATTTCAATCAAATACTTTCCTGAAAGTTTTGCTTCCAAATTATTATATGACTGGTTCCAAATTGGTTGGTTCCAAAACTCTTTGTGGGATGTATAACGACATTAATCCATCAAACGTATTATCGTTACATAATAATACGGATAAATCTTTTTATTTGAATTTCCTTCTTCTATTTATATCGCTTATAAAGATATATATGACGATACATCTATATATATAAAAATGGTGTACAAAGTGTATAGTAATTCATCAATTGAGAACCGCTGGACCGATTTTACTGGACAGTTGTTCGTAATTGCCACGAGAAGGTTTATGTGAAAGAAAATTTTGGGAAAAGCCGGGAATTGGAAAATCCGAAAATTGTCATAGAAGAAGTCATAGCAAATGGGTGCTGAAGATGATGGTTTGGCAACCATCGAAATAGCTATCTGCCCTTCCAGCTGTTAACATAATACATTTCACCCAACTCTTGTTAAACAAATTCTATTAGCGATAATAGAAAATAGGTCTTAAACCGAACAATGAAAAACATATTCATATTTCTGCACAGATCGACAATAACAAACAAGAGATAAAAAATTAAATATTTATGATTTTGATAATTTTTTTTTAAGAAAATAAGTACGGGTAAAAAATTAAGTTATTGGATTGGATTGTGGGCATTCATTCCGAAACGACTTTGTAGTTTTTTAGGGAGAGTAATTGCTTGACTAATGCTTCCTATTAGACGACCAAGCCTTAGATGACGTAAATGTCGTGCAATAGTTAGTCAGACTATACACAGTTCATCAACGCCAAGGTGTATGCTTCTATCTTTGCTATCCTTAAATTCCTAGCGTACTGTGGATGGTGTGATGTACGCCGCATTTCGGGAGGCTTGCCAAAATTTAAATGTGATCGAAAACGGGCTCAATGCTTGCCGATGCGACCGTTTTTGCGTCAGCGATTAAAATTCGTACACTGTTTGCGATCATCGGAGTCCGGATGTCCTGAAAGGATGACATGTGGGTGCACATGTGCTGCAATCTGCTGTCGAAATTGACAATGTTAGCGTCCGATGCAAGATGCACTCGATCTCGAATTTTAACGGGAGCAAGACTATAATCGAGATAAGCTGACCGAAAGAGTTCGAACAAATTTGTTGCAAAGTCAACATTTGGGATGAATGCGCGATAACGAATAAACGAGCTTTGGAAGTAGTTGGCTGAACGATGAAGGATTTACGAGGTGATTTAAAACGATTTGGTGGGGCTATGATTTTGATCACGAAATCTTCTGCTGCTGATTTACTTAAAGCATGCTTGAAATCGTCGTCAATGTCAAGAAGTTTAAATTGACCACGAACATGCAGAACCTTCCATCGTCTGCTGAATTATCGAGACAACTAATGGCGCTTGGCAATGGCCAAATTCGTGTTGCTGTTTCGACTGAATTGATATCGTTCCCTGCAAATTTTTGCGAGTTCACATTGTCGGAAGAGCAACTCATCACATTGCACAAAGTTATAAAAATCTCGATTGGATTAATTAACGGGCAGTACTAGCAGCGAAGAATAAAGACGTCGGATAGCTTGAACTTGATTTTAGAAAGTCAAATCGCTGGAGAATTGCATTCGTTCAAATTTGTTTACAGCGTAACTGACGAGGATGAAGCGACCAACAATCCGACCGAATTTTTCAACTCGCTTTTTGTGCCGCATATTTTACAGATGAAAGTGGGGTCGATCATAATCGTATTGCGAAATCTAAATTCCAATTCCCCGTTCGATTGGCTTTGAAAATGATAATCAATAAACCGCAAGGCCAGTCCTTGAAAGTATGGGGCATTAATCTAAAGTTTCCTTGTTTTTCGTGCTGTCAGTTGAACGTTGCCTTTTGAAGAACCGCCTTGGTTGTTTGTTTTTGCGCCGGAAAACTAATCGAAAAACATTGTTTATCATACCACTATCTACTGAGTTTATCTAAAGGCATTAAATTGGGGCGAGACGAAGTTCGCCGGGTCCGCTAGTATATATATAAATGATAAGCATCGAAATCTGAGTCGATTTAAAGGTGACCGCCTGCCTGTTTGTCCCGCGATTAGAGTCGTATTTTAAAAGCTATTAAACTGAAATTTAGAAAGCTAATATTCTCTTAGTGGAGGTTAAGTTGTAAAATGAGCAAGATCGGGCAAAAACTACAAACAATACTCCCCATACAAATTCCCCCTTTTCGGAGGTGTCCGCTGATCTGCCCCCGCGATTAGAGCCACAGTTTAGGAAATATCGAGCTTAAATTTGGTATGCAAGCTAATGTATATCCTCTATGATAAGGAAGATCAGACAAAAACTACTTACACCTCCCATACAAACACCCACTTTTATGGGGTGTTCTTCTGTCTGTCCTCACTATCGCAGCCATAGTTTAGGAGTCATCGATATGAAATTTGATACACAAGCTTCTATCCCTCAAGCGAAGATTGCGTTCTAAGATGAACAAGATCGGACAAAAAATACTCCCAGTGTCCGTCAGCTGCTATTACAGCCTTAGATTAAGAGCAATCGAGCTGAAATATGGTATACAAACTTTTGTCATCTAAACGGGGGTTAAGTTCTAAGATATGCAAAATCAGACAAAAACTACTCCCAACTCCTATACAAAACTCCTCATTTTTGGGGTCTAAGCTCAGAATGACATGACATTTCAATAACAAATTAATGATAAAGCATGGATGTGAGATGGTAAAAGTAGCGTCTAACTCTCATACAAACCCCCCTTTTTCGACACAAATTTTAATTGTAATGCAAATAACCAGTTTTATCACCAAACTTACAAATGTAAAGTTACAAATGGTGAAGGGTATCGGCATAGCCGAAGATTTTAGTCTTAGAAATATAATTAAGTCAGATAATTGCAGAAAAAGTAACCGCTCTTGTCAGCTGATGACACAAGACTGTAAAGTCATATCGATTTGAATAACATAAGTATAAAAAAAAACAATTTTTTTTTCTGTTGAAATCTTTTGTTTGTATCAGAATGAGTACACGGACCTCTTATGTATGAAATCATTCGAAACATTGTTTTTCAAAAGTGTTTTTAAGCATATTTTACAACAAACCTTCAGCTATCTCTGTTACTTTGATAATAACTTGCAATATGATGGCGAAACATTAGTTGATCCCTGGGGTTCTCAATTCCTATTGCATGCACCCGCTTAACATTAGCAAATACAGATCCCGCATATATGGAAATAATACCCACCACCAACATAAACAGTAGTCCCATATAACTGATCCACCTCATTAAAACCAACCATTTTTGTATATATCTTCTCACTCCAGTAAGAGCATAAACGCTTAACCATTCCTTGTGGTGCAATTGTTTCGTAGTTGGTTCCGATTGTGCAAATTTAGATATTTTTCGTTCTTACAATTAACAGATCATTTCATTTTACAAACGGTAACTGTAAAAAACACGATATTTCTTTTTAAAATCCTTCTGCTGTTCAACTGACATTTTCTTGTTCCCTGACAGTTCCAAAAGCAAGATTTCTAAGATTAAGTAAAAGATTATAGCTAGTAAACAAGTTGTCAAACAGAATTTGGTAATATCATGAAGTAATTCAGCCTCTCCAAACTAATTTTTAACAATACGCGAACCTAAAGGATCAATAGATGCAATCTGCGATTTTCTAGAGTACAAACGAGTAGCAATAGCCTGTAGCACTAGCCGCAACCATGTTTTTGTAGACGAATCGAACTGGCATGACTCGAATAAATTTTTTATCGGGATAATCGCTATAACATTTTAGCATTGATTCGTCTATAGAACCAATATTATTAAATATGCCAATGGTATAAATTGAACATTCTGTAGTAAGTAATTGTTACAATATTGTTCTTTATGAAATGGAGCTTACACTTTCTTTCCCTGAATCTATGCGTGGAGTAAGCATTGACCACTAATTGCATTCCAATGTATTTATCCAAAAACCAATACATTGGTTCTCTTTTCTTCTAGAAGTCGGATATTTGATTTGCATAGATAATATAATTGGTGGTTATCAGGTCAAAGACATTTTTCTCAAAGATCCTTCACTTACACGATGTTGAGTCCTGTGATGGCAAGCGTTTAAGCCAGGTCAGGTTTCTTTGCTTGCCGAGTTTTTTTTCATTCCAACGGTTTATCATTGCAGCCTGAATGATTTCGTTGCCAATGATTTCACAAGTTACGACAACTTTAATAGAACCAAGTATGTCTTTTAATAGGGTAGATAGCGTCATATCTTTCTCAACATCTTCTTCTTTGTCAGTCTTTGCGGTTGGAACAGGTAAAATGATTAAAAATTCTTCAATAAAATCTATTTTTTTATAAGCAAAGTGTGGTTACATTTTAAGGGCCGATGTTGATGTTGAATAAATTTTAAAATTTCATTTTATTATGATGATATTGGTATGGTTTAACTATGTATGGAACAAAATATCGACCAAAAGTGCGCCGCGACCTCGGCGGCACACTTCCATCAGATGGTCCAAATTTCGATGACGCCGAGGCATAATTGAGGTTATATGCCGTTAATGTGCCAAATTATCTCATACTTTTGCTCTTGAATTATTGCTTTTCTTTCAAATAATCCACCACGTAAGATAACACGGCCATTGAATTTATCACGCAAATGAGCCATTGTGGCAAGTGGCACCGTCCTGTTAAAACCACATATCGTCCACATCCTTATCTTTCAATTCGGACCATAAACAGTTCGTTATCATCTTACGATAGCGAACACCATTCACAGTAACTGCCTGACCGGCCTCATTTTGGAAAAAATACGGCCCAATGACTCTTGGATTATCATTCGCCCAAATGTGGCAATTCTGCTTATTGAAGAATTCACTGAGGTGAAAATGTGTCTCATCACTGAAGATGATTTTCTTCGGAAATTGATAATCTACTGTTGCCATTTTTTGCCACCATTCTGACCATTGACGACGTTTGGAATGATCCAGAGGCTTTAGTTCTTGTGTCAATTGCACCTTGTAAGCGTGTAAATGCAAGTCTTTATGCATAATGTTCATCCACGACGAGCGTGAGAGGTGCAATTGTTGGGCACGACGACGAGTTGAGGTGGACGGCTATCGCGAACGCGCATGCACTGGTGTTTTCACATCTCATATAGACCCGGTTTGCGCAAATTGCACGATTTTGTCGATTGTACGCACAGTTGGACGATTGAATTTACCGAAAAATTACGAAATGCACGATATGCATTTTGATTTGAACGCCCATTGAAATTGAGAAATGTCAAATGAAATGCAGAAATAAACTTGGCGTTTAGGTGTGGTTCACATTCAACATCGGCCCTTACAATTTAACCACCCTTTAGTAGAAAGTTGGACTTATTGAAAAAATAATGTTTAGCATGTAACAAAAACATACCGAATTTTCTCTATTATAAATATATGAAAAAAAATGTATGGCATACTTGTAATAAGTGTCACACCCTGGTAAATTCCGCATTATTTGATGTTTCCGCTATATTCCAAATTATATATTTTAAGATGCTTACTAAGTCGATGTAAAACTTTAGCTCTCCAGAATATTTATTCGCTCAACTGTGAGATCCTCATAAAACACACGCTGTTCTAATGGAGCAGTTCTTTGTTTAAACTATCACTTACATTGACTGTGCTCCTTAACTAACCGTATTTTGTATCACTTCCTTCTCGTACCACATTGTGTTTTGTCATTCGGACATCTGCTGCACTTTATATCAATTGACCCAACGACTTTTTCAATTGAATAGAAAATTTTAAGCCGATTTAGAATTTTAGTTCAACAGACCCGAAACAAAACGTTTTTAAGACCTTTAAAATGAAACAGCGCAAAGCAAGTGCGGGGATAGTGGACAATTATTACGGTCTGTCTGGCGCGGAAAACGAAGAGAAAAAAATCGTTATTGGACATTTACCAAAAATAGTTGGTTTCCTCCCATATGTCTGGGTGTGTTTGTATTGTAGTTGAACACATTTAAACAGACTTGTTTAAACTTTTACAAACTACTCGTTTTCAGTTTAGTAATATTACGATTCTACAAAACTGATGTGTAATCTGTATCGCTGTATGAGCGCGACTCTCAGAATGAGAGTGTACAAATTCATTTTATTTCCGGCATAGTCACAGATAGTGCTCCACAGGAGTACTAACAAACATAAATGTGTATGAACTTGTTTTGAGTTATGACTTACATTTGCGTGAGTACTCGTATTCCATGTGATTTTGGATGTCTGTATGGGTCCGAGATTCTTTCCTGATGTCTTCTTTCTCTTTTTTTGCCATTGTGTCACAAAGACAGTCTGGCGCTTTGTCCCATCAAATCCCTCGTCCTTGTCGCCGTTTTGGAGCCGAATAACGAACGGGAACAACAAACTGGGAACATTACTATTGTTGAATGTATTTTCGAAATGAGGATGTTATATTGTATGAATGCTGTTTGTGGGACACAGAGTAGTATTAACTAGATACCCTACATCAGGAAGGAGTAGAAATATATATTGTAGTGCATTTCCGAGTTAAGTCTAGAGATAGCATAAAAAAAGACGATTTTTGTTTATGTTAGTGTTTGTGATATTACTTTAGATCGTTAAAAAAATTGAGACTGATTTTGAAGGGCATTTCACGTCGAGCTTAGTTTGACTGCAAATTTCAAAGACTGATTATTCTTTAAAAAAAAATATATTTTATCTGAAATCTGTTACTAAAAAATGTAAAGTATGAAAACTCGGTTTCATTATTCAAAGAATTATAGCTTACTTTAAATTCCATATCTTGAACGTAAAGGTGTAGATTTAAAATTTGTTTCAAAGTAAAAAAACACATTTCTTATATAATATTTATGTCTGTAATTGCTTTTATTTTTTATGAGATTTTACATTTAATAAAATTATTTTTTTTTCCAAAAATACAAGCCAAAACAAAACACTGTTAAATTTAACGCAGGTAAATAAGGGGTTATAATAAAAAAAGTATAAGGGTCGAAAAACAACACTTTTTTGTTTGCAACAAAAATAAAAAACATCCTCTACGAAACCTTTAAGCCGGACAGAGGATGAAAACGCTATGTATGGACTACAAAACATCTTTACTGATGGGTCCAAGCTAGATGATTGGGTTGGCTATGGTGACTACTCCACGGATCTAAGCTCGAGTATAAGCTCAAGGATTCCAGACTTCTGCTGCGTTTTCCAAGCGGATATACTTACTATAAAACGGGTTGCCAAAAAATAAAAGTGAGGAAAGTATCACTGGCGAATATTCTCCTATTCACAAACAGTCTAGCGTCGGTAAACCCACTGAAGTCCCACAACACCAAAGTGGTCTGGGCCTTCCGGACATCTCTTAACGAGTTATCTTAGAATAACAGAGTTCTGATCACCTGAATACCTGGACACAGTGGAATTGGGGGTAACAGCGGGGCGGATGAAGAGGCCCACCGAGCTCAGTTCAGGAAAGCGACATGGAATATGAAACGTTTTGTTTACCCTTAAAGAACACTATCGAAAAATCTAACGTTTAGAATATCAAACGACAGATAGGAATGAGCAAACCTGCAGGCATACTAAGAAGATATTGCCTGTACATGGCCCAAAACGTACATCACACCTAGTAAATCTCGAAAGAGACCAGATTAAGAAAATTCTTATCTTCCTAATGGGACACCGACCCATATATGGACAAGCGGACATAATGAGATTCGCCCCGAAAATTCTGCGTATCTACTGCGGGAATAGCAGCAGTGAACCATCTAACGAGCATATTAAAAGTGACTACCCAACCCTATGCAGGAAAAGACTAGAAACCCTGAGTAAAACCTTCATAAGTGTCATAAATGAAGCATTTTTGCACATCTGCAGAAACAACAAATTTTGTCAGACCATCAACTGGACGGATTAAATCGAAACTCCAAGCTCCTTATCAACTATTGACGGAATCTATCACACCCAGGAATGGAACTAGTCATGCAACTACATACGCTGAACGCATAAGTGATCCTCTCCTTTACTGTAGGATGCACGCAATCCGACTTATTGACTTATTTTATTGATGACCAAGTGATCTTAAATAGAAACGAATGAAGCAGGTGAAAAATATTCCTTGTACTCGGTTTCTTATTCACACCTCGACTGAATGACAAATGGGTTGGCGTAAAATGGTAACAAAAACGATAAATGGCGTTTTGTTGGGAGTCAATTGTACATTAAAAATTCATTTGAATCTAAATCCTAGCTGATCCTTTTTTAAGATAAATCGATTTTATGTTTTTTTTTATCTTTTGTGCTTGTTCTTAGAGTTGGCGTTATTTGCACCATGATTCTACCATCAAATCGTAGAGATATTATATCGTGTTAAGTCTCATTGGAAGCGTACAAACTTCAGCTAAAAGACTCTTCTGTTCGGATGAATCTTTTCTACACAAAAGTAAGTTTTGAGGAAAAAAAACTTAAAATGTTTTATTTGTATTTTACCCAAAAAAATTAATATTTGCTGTTTAATTTATTTATCTGGAGGTGTGCATTAGACCGGGTCGGTCCCCATACAATTTGTTTTTCTCCAAAGTCGAGGGCTAATGTTAAAGATCACCTCGAGACAACTTTAAAAAATATTTTTTTTCCCTCCCCCACCCCCGGAAAAACAGCCAAAATCGTTTTTTTATCACTGCTTTTTTGTTTGTGGCTCAATCGTAACATACAAAGCATCGGTGTATAGGTCTCGACGAGTACTACATTTGTCCTATGTTACGATTGAGCCACAAACAAAAAAGCAGTAATAAAAAACGATTTTGGCTGTTATTCCGGGGGGTGTGGGAGGAAAATTTTTTTTTTTTAAGTTGTCTCGAGGTGATCTTTAATATTTGCCCTCGACTTTGGAAAAATTTTTTCGTGACCCGGTCTTGTGTGTATTATTGAAGAATATTAGGTTTTAAATTGTTTACACATTTTTTTAACAAGATCAAAAGCTATGCTAACTGATATGGTTTAGAGAAAGGATTGCTTACTTGATTTATGCTTTTGACGCTAAAAAGGTAATTTGTGGGGGGAAAAAATCTTCCATTCTCATGTTAAAAGTTAATAGTCCAACTCAAAAATTGGTGCTTGGACGTTTTCGGCTGTTATCTAGGTTGCATATTTATGTTCGGCATAATGGAAGATATAAACACAGCCAATGATGTACCAGAGTGCAACAATTCGTCAAAAACTGATCTGATGGTGAACTCGTCACGGAGTTTCATCTGAACGGAGTCCATCTGTAGGGAATATGTAGTTTCTGTATATTGTTTACGTATTCCCTTTTTTGTGTTTAACAACTTTTGAGTAAGAACTTTAAGTATATATTACCTTTATAAATAAATTTAAATTTGCTGTAAATCTTTCCCTTGGGAAAGTGAACCTTAAACCACTTAAAGATTTTTGCATCTAAGTACAAGTTAAAATATCATTTTGTGGGTCTTTAAGTCGTCATCTACCTAAAAATCACACAACAAATTTGCAGCTTTTGACGCCGTCGAAGTAATTCTTCATGTTCTTGCTGTCAACAATAGTTTCTTATTTTATTGACTTGGCCTTATGCTGCTGCCATCCTTGGTGCTCCTCGCATAGAACAACAACAACAGAAGTGCTGAGAGTATTTGTTGTGCGTTAACAACTTTAGCATAACACAACACAACGCTCTTTCGTTTTCCCCTATTTGCTGCACAAAGATAAATAGGATACATGGAATAACCAAAAAACTTTGTAGAGAATTTGTTAAGTATAAAATCCTTTTTGTTGGTTTAAGGTTTGAATTATAAAATGGTGTAGTATTAGGAATGTTGTCTGTAAAATCTGTTAGCTCCACTTAAGTTCCTTTGGAATTTTAAAAATTTTAGCACGAATATTTCCCATCCAATATGTATGTACGTACATGTTTGTGATAAATACCTATGGTTGAGCTTCTAATAGGCGTGAAGCATTTGACTTTGTGAAGTTTAGTTTAGCTGAGAGGATTAAAATTTAGACTTTTTTTTATAAAAAAGTAAACGATTCATGGATACTATAGCCAAGATTCTTTATGGCTTGGTCTTAGCTGAATGAAAGTTTACCCGGCTATCTGCTGTATCTTGTTGTACAATTCGTCCGTCTGTCTGTCCGGTTGGTACGCACGATAACTTTCGAAAGACGCAACCAAATGTTTTGAAATTTTGCACGAGTTAATATTTACCCAAAACTACTTACGGTATTGCAAATGGGCTACATGGACCCGCCCCTTCTGGTACCTTCCATACAAATACATCATTGCGGCCACTTTAGAAATCGAAAAATAATAACTATATCCAAATTCTGTATTTAGTAAATATAAAGTTTTGGAAAAAAAATGGAAGTCTAGCCACTTTCCTTCTAGAGATGGAGTAATAGTATCAATAAATCCAACGCTATCGTATACAAATTCTTTATTTAGTGAAGCTATACCAGGATAAAGTTTTGGAGAAAAAAATAATATTAATATTATTAATAAAACTAACTCGATCGTGTCCAAAGTCTACATTTAGTAAAGCTCATGCAGGATAAAATTTTTGAAAAAAAATCTGGAAGTCTAGACACACCCCTTCTGGTACCCCCCATACATATGTACCACTCCGCCCTTTTTAGAGATGGAATAATAATATCAATACACTCTACACTACCATGCCCAAAAATTCTGTATTTTGTTAAGCCACAACAGGACAAAGTTTTGGAGAAAAAAAACTGGAAGTCTAGCCGCTCCCATTCTGGTACCTCCCATACAAATGTACCAATAACATTTTATATTTTACCGAGGGTGAGGGTATATGTAAGTTGGGTTGCCCGACTGATATTTTCTTACTGGTTTTTTACCAGCAGTCAACATGAACGGTGTAGCGGACCATGTCTAATATTTGTATTTTATTTTTTACAAAGATTTGCACAACACTTTTGAGTTAATGCCCTTTATTACGTATATAGTAGTCGACTTTCGACAGAATTCGATTGTTTTTTTGTTATTTGAATAAAATAAGTAAGAACTTACAGAAATGTTTAGTGTTGGTTATTTTTCATCAAGTCGTATTTCGGTCTCTCAAACGACATCAGCGATGCTATTTTTTAAAAACGACAAAGATTCGACGTGACTACGACATACATAATACATAAAATTTCTTTGACAGTAAAAAAATACGGTCGAACCTGTCCTTACAATATCAAACATGTCTGTGCAGATTTATGAAAATCCAAATCGTTTTAATTTTTTTCAGACAAGTCTGCGCAGACCGAATACATCGCACTAAACTAGGGGATAAGTTTGGGCAGACATTACATCTCATAGACTTGTCTGCCAGTGTAAAGTGGGCTTAAGGAATAAATAAATATATAATATGGGTATTTTCTACTGTTGCGGACGCACGTTTTTTTCTTATTTTGTAGTTTTCTCGAAAAGTTTAACTATTTTGAACATTATGTTCTTATACAAAAATTTTGATTTTGGACAGTACTATAATGTTCTTTTAATGAAACTTTACTTAAAATGTTGTATTCAAAATTATGACTAACACAAAGTGCGTTACGGACACACACAATTTTCCATAGCCACTTAAAGTGTCTAAGAAATTTTGTAAAATTTAGCGCAATATCGTATGATGTCAGTATATTTTTTTTTGTAAAATAAAGAAGACATCTTGGGGTTTTATAAACAACTTACTTCACGTTTAAAATACTTTTACATTTTATGATACTTCAATCTAAATGTGCATTGCGGACACCCGTTGCGGACACACGCATTGTTCTATGGATAACACAGAGCGACAAAGAAAACAATACTTGGGAATTGTACTATTTTTCTAGTATATGGAGCTGAGCTCAATAATAATCTGTTTTTCAAATTTCACAAAAACCCTCAAAATCTGGAGTTACGGGTCAAAAACCGATTTTTGGTACCTTTACACACCTATAAGCCAGTAACGCGTTTAAATATGAACCGATTTATATAATAACATAACATTTTCTGATTTTTTTATTGTTTCTGACTTAACAATATTTAACGCCATTGATTTCTGATTAAGTAAATAATCGACTTAAAATGAGATTTAAGATATTTATGAATATCATACACAGCGTTCCTCAGCTGGTTTGAGGTTTACCTAAAATGGCGACAAAAATGGCGAATGAGGTTTCGTCCTTATAGAGTCCTAATCAGATTTTTTTATTAATGAGAAAGTTGGTTTCCTGCATCTCAAGAGAAAATCATAACATACCTAAGGGCAGCATTTTAAAAAATTAATTTACGAAGTTTTATAGTCGTAAGGTATTCGCAATTTCATACAAAAAAATGTTTCTTCATCGATTACAATTTCCCCAAGTGAGACAATATTACATTGTATTAAAATTGTTTAAACACTTTAAATACAACTAATAGAGACAGACCAGCAATGCTCTTTTAATTTCCGTTAAGTGTTTAATTCTAAGATTGGTCACACCGGTTTACTTCTGCCTGTCCATTTTTGTTGTCTAAATTGTGTTATATACATATACTTTTTTTTATCATATTTGTTGTTGCACCCCCCATCTTTAACTTTTGGTCTCCTGCTGTGAAACAGTCAATAACGCAATTGAACCAAAAAAAAAAAAAAATTTCGAGGTTTCCACGCAATTCTAAAATCCATTAATATCATTTGAGTTTTTTCTGCTTTCATTTTATCATTCTTAAAGGAAGCAAGAACAAAACTTTTATTTACTGTTTATGTTACTCGCACTCCATTCGATTTGCGGTTATGATCTAAAGTGGACCAAATGCCTAAATATAATTTTCGTTTCGTCATTGTGTTTTTTTTTTTCTTTGTTATTTTAGACATCTTCAATTTGTATTTATTTTTTGTTACATTGTTTGCCTTTGTCATTTTCTGGACATTTTTTATAGACTTACTGGCCGTAATGTGATGATGAGAAAAGTAAATGTAATAAAAACTAAATGAATTGGAAACACAAAACAGTCATAACAATGACGACTTAAAAGCACAAGGGGAGAATTACAGCAAAAGCATTGAAATGAATTCATTTATTCTCAGTTAGTATTAAGCGAATGAACGGATTCCAAAATTCGCAAATCAGACGGAAACGAAAAACATAGTCGAAAACAATTGGGTTGGGCCACACAAAATTTGGCCAGGCCAGAGCTTTTATATATCAAAATAAACATTATTGTTTAAATGTGTTTATTAAAAGCATATTTTCTTTTATAAAAAATATCTGCACTAAAACTTTGTTTATTGATTTTAACAAAAACCAAAATATTTTTACCGGTATTCGTAGTGTTTCAAAAAACCTTTCAAAGATACCAGGTCCCGATGGGCGGGATTACATAAGTAGACATGGCCCCGCCCATATCACTCTATCTTAAGGAAGACTATAGGGCCGTCATCTAACGTGTTGTGGCCCTTCATTTACAACATTTTTAACTCCTCCCTGAGGTAACCCTCTTTTCGGTTCCTAGAAATTGTGACGACTCCCCATTTAGCTCTGACGGTTCTTTTCATCAGAAGTATCCCAGTTAGATGTTTCACTGAACTGTCAACCCCCAGATCATGCAAAGTTCCCAGAGCGTAGACCCTATTTTTGAGGGAGTTCTTAGTTATACCGTCTATAGAATGAATGCTGTTTAAGTTGACTTGTATGTAGTGTTGGCATGCTGAGATTTTGTTAAATCTGTGGAAGATTACTTTCAACATGAATTTCCAATAACCTCTCAAATATCTTAAGGACATAATATGAGAATCTGATTGGTCGAAAGTCTTTTGGTTTGACATGAGATCATTGGCCAGATGTTGGTAATGACTCCCAACAGCTAACGTGGCAGCCCCTGCATATAACTTTTAGCCAACTACAAGGAAGGTACTTGAACTCCTGTAATTGCTCTGGATTTATTTGGTCCTGTTGATTTAAAGGGTTTAAAGCATCCGATTGCCCTTATTTAAGCTAGGCGGACTTCTACCTGACTTTTCTGGCTGATGACAAGTGTTCAAGTCATTGTCAAGTCAATGTTGGGAAAGTGGGTGTCCAGGAGAATCCCGAGCGATTCTTCCGACGAAAAAAATCCGCGTTTTATCTCCATTCATTTAAATTCCCGTATACGTTACTTCTTTAGAAAGTTAATACCTAAAGTGTGCAGTAGACCGTATCACCTTACAGGCACAAAAAAAAGCGAACCGTACGCCAGCGAATATAAAGTATTGTTGCAAGAACATTTTAAAAAAATTGTTTTGTGTTTTACTTTATCGCCTGGCATAGTGGGTAGAACACGCGACTACCATGCGGGAGATCGCAGGTTCAAACCTGGCTCCAGTCATCTTAAAAGAAAAAAAAAATAAATAAAATTTTCTTTCATTGTCGGCTCCCTCGAATGTTGGTGACAGAAACTTCGCAGTATTAAGCGTCGATTCAATCGTCGTGTCTAGTAAGAGCTTCTCAAACAGTGACGTTCGCATTCGTCGATAAACAAGTAGGTGCCGTTAGTTGTGAATCTAAAAATAGAAACCGTGTTAATTCATAACAACGCGAGAAGCTATCCCATACCTCATTCATGGGGTGCAAAGGGAAATTAAGTTTTTTTTTTAAATAAGGGGTCGCCTTTGGGACCGGCCGTGGCTTGGTGTTAGAACACTCGACTACCATGCGGGAGATCACAGGTTCAACTCCTAGCTGCAATCATCTTGAAAAAAAAGTAATTCATTTGTTGTCGGCTCCCCTCGAATGTTGTCGACAGCAACTTCGCAGTATTAGTGTCGAGCCAATAGGTATGCCTAGTAAGAGCTTCTCAAACAGTGACGTTCGCATTCGTCGATAAACAAGTAGGTGCCGTTAGTTGTGAATCTTAAAATAGAAAATTCACAACAACGCGAGAAGCTATCCCATACCTCAATAATGGGGTGTAAAGGAAATTTAGTTTTAAGTAAGGGGTCGCCTTTTTATTTTTTTCGTTATATCTTCCATATTTACAGTCCGATCTTAAAGTTTGATATAACGATTTTTTTGTCTCAGAAAGGCCATTGAGCTCTTAGGTCCATTGAGCTCAAGTGTACCGTTCTAGTACTAACCCCCCAAATCTCATTTCCTACCAGCCTAATGTGACACCCTAATGTTAGAAATTTATAGCTCGCAAAAAATCATAAAACTTTTGCTAAGAAAGTATTTCGATAATTACAGCACAACTATTAAAAAAATGCTTTTATAAATTCATTGTTGCAGACCGTAGGGGTCACCTTTTTAAAGTTGTCATAACTTTAGTATTTACATTCAGATATTAAATTATGATATATCGATGTGTTTGTCTGTGGCAGACCAATTTTTTTAACGCAAAAGTCTTTGACCTCTTGTACCCTTTACTACTAACGTACTTTTTCCACCCTGAGAATGTTTTGTTATCGATGATAACAGACGAAGATGCGATAGTGCGTTCAGGCGGCTATAATAAAATTTTATTAGCCCGTAATGCTGCAACTGTCAAATGTTCGGTCCACAAGTTGTTAATTTTATAAACTTCACAAGTGACTCATACTTCGATATGATCAATTAGAATAAATTAATAAATTCGAATTGACAGAGCCGCCATGCTTGAATTTCTATACCCAAGATCATCTGGAAGCATTACAATGTTTGCAAGATGTAATCGAATTACCAGGTAAGCCCAAGAAAAATATCTTCATATGATAGTTTTCTTTGCTAAACCTAATTATTTTCAAAGCTTATAAATCTCATTCTCAAAACAATGAGCGTTTTGTTCATGTAGTATATGAATCTGCCACTGCGGTCAACGACCGGCAACGCATGGGCCACATTTTATCTAAGCTCGGGAGTCGTCAAAAATATAGCCAAATTAAATCACGTCGAGATATGATCGACTAAAATTTCTATTATTTTACTGTGCTTTTTGTTCCTTATTCCTTGTTGTATAATTTGAGATATGATGTAAAAGTTACTTGAGGTCAAAGACTTTTGAGTTAAACAACCACAGACAAACCCATCGATATATCATACTTTAAATGTAAATATTGAAGCTATGACAAAATTTAAAAAGGTGACCCCTACGGTCTGCAGCAATGAATTTATAAAAGCATTTTTTAAAAAGTTGTGCTGTAATTATCGAAATACTTTCTTAGCAAAAGTTTTATGATTTTCGCGAGCTATAAATTTCTTACATGAGGGTGGTAGGAAATGAGATTTGGGGGGGAAGTACTAGAAGGGGACACTTGAGGTCAATGGACCTAAGAGCAAAAATATTGACCTCCCTGAGACAAAAAATTCGCTTTATCAAGCTTTAAGATCGGACTGTAAATATGGAAGATATAACGAAAAAACAACAAAGGCACTTTCGGCAAAAAAAAAAAAATTTGAAATGTCCTTGGAACAATACTTTATATTCGCTGGTGTACGGAGAACTTTTTTTTTGTAATATGGTCTAGTGTGCAGTCTGAATGTTGCTCTCTTGGATTTACAGTAGTTTTGCTATGATTTTATTTTCATTAAATAAGCCAAAATATATTCACCGAAAAGTGTACTAAAACTACTTTTGCCTATGTTCGTTGAACAGTTTTACCACGTTGGCTCCTCTTGTTATTATATATACTTTTTGGTACGCTCCAATCTTACTTACTTACTTAGCTGGTACTTCTATGCAATCCCAGTGGATTATATACCGCACGTAGAAAAATATTATAAGCGCCTCAATCTTCTGCGCTTCTTCTCCAGTTAGTCACATCAAGTTCTGTAAGGTTCTCAGTAAACTGCGCCGTCCATCGAGTTCATTGTCGAAGACTTTTTGAGCTGGAGCATTTTCGTCCATGCGTACAACATGACCTAGCCAACGCAACCGTTGCACCTTAATGCGTTTGACCACGTCAATGCCAGTGTACAGCTCATGATTCATACGACATCGATACTCTCCGTTAACGATGATGGACCCATATATTTTACGGAGTATTTTTCTCTCGAATACCGCCAGAACCGATTCATCCGCTTGTGTCATAACCCAGGATTCTGAGCCATACATTAAGACAGGTAGAACCAGTATCTGGTATAGCTGGAGTTTTGTTCGTCGAGAGAGTTCTCTGTCATTGAATCGCTTGCTTAGTCCGTAGTAGCATTTATGTGCAAGCAGGATTCCTCTCCGGATTTCTAGGCTGACATTATTAGCTTTGTTGATGGCGGAGCCTAGGTAGACAAAATTATCTACCACCTCGAAATTATAGTTGTCAACGTTCACGCAGTTTCCCAAACGAGTAGATTTTTTGTTCGTTGAAACTAATAACTTCGTTATTTCCTCGTTCACCATTCATTTTCGCTGATTCCTTCTGTATAGCTGAGAAGGCTGCAGTCACATTTCGCAGTTTTCGACCGATGATGTCTACGTCATCAGCGTACGCGAGTAGCATATGGCTTTTGTTGAATATAGTGCCACTCGTGTTTACTGCAGCTTTTCCCATTATCATCTCCATCACAATGTTGAAGATATCGCACGATAGGCCGTCGCCTTGTTTTAGGCCTCGTCTGGTATAGAATGGCTCCGTAAGGTCCTTGCCAATCTTCACTGAAGACTTCGTGTCAGTCAGCGTCATTCCGCAAAGACGTATCAGCTTCGCTGGAATACCAAACTCAGCCATGGCTTCGAGTAATTTCTGCCGTATAGGGCTGTCGAAGGCAGCTTTATAGTCGTCAAAAAGATGGTACGTGTCGATCTGTTTCTCTTGTGTCTTTTCCAGGATTTGCCGAAGTGTGAAAATCTGTAGCCCGTTTCTGTAACTCATAACGATTGCAGTTACCGAGCCGTATTACCGATTTGACGTCACCCTGACGTCACTTTCACCTGAAATGTTTCTGTAGGAATATGAATCGATATTTGTTCAATTCACTCATTCCAAATCGACAAGCAATCGCATGTTCCGATTTCACTTCATAGGAACATTTAAATAAAGTGTTTCTGTAAAAAATTTGAATCGATAGTTTTCCCACTGACTTTTTGCCAGGTGAGAACTTTACCGATTTCAATAAATGTAAAATGTTGTGCATATGTAAAATAACTAGTACTCATACATAAACGGTTACTTTCGATTAAATCACATTTATTAATGAGTATCAACTAAATTAATAAAATTAATTAATTTGGATATCAGTGATAGCCTTAAAAACCCTTTTAAGATGGATTCATAAACGATTATTATTACTGTAATAATGGAAAAATGATTTATATACATCGGTGTTATGAAGTAACAAACAATTTTTTATATATTGGGATACAACTAATTTATTGAATTTGAGCATTTCCAATTAGAATTTAAAATAAATCAATTGAAATTCGAAAAGTGAATTTGAATTAGAAAACACATCAATTAAAATTAAAATTTCCCATTTAAAATAATGAATATAACAATTGAAATTCTAAATTTGTCAATTAAAATTCAAAACTCATCAACTCATTTGAATTCAAAATATTAAAATGTTAATCAAAACTCGTCAATTCATTTGAGTTTTGAATTTCAATTGACGACTTTTGAATTTTGATAAATAAAAATAGCCATTACGCAAGGTAACACTTAATAATAAATTTAAAGTTTTATTTCCTTTCTATCAAGATAAAATTATAATCGAATACCGATTCCCTTATTGTATTTGTTTCTTTGTTTTGATTTTTTACACATCACAAATATTATTAAATTATTTTCAAATAAATTTTGAAAATATTTTGAATGATAAGCAATTTATGAATGAAAAGTGTCTTTGTGTACAAATTTATACATGCCCAAAGATTACGACTAAAATATTTTACATGATAAATGCATCTAACGTCTCTTCTTTAATTGAAAAGTGCCAAAAAACAGTCAAAATAAAAACAGTCAAACACTTTTCATAGTTGTTGTCATTTGATTCATTTTCGTAACGTTTCACTCGATTTTGTTCTTTTTCATCGCATACCGAATTTTTAACGATTTTAACATACAAAAACAGCAGTTATTTCGATATCGGTAACTAAAGACTGAAACGGTGTGACGTCATACAAATCGGTAATTTACCGATTTTTTTACAGAAACGGGCTACTGGTCAGTTGTTGATTTTCCAGGTCTAAAGCCACACTGATAAGGCCCGATCAGGTTGGATAAAACTGGCTTTAGTCTTTCACATAGCACACTCGACAGGACCTTATATGCGATGGGTAAAAGGCTGATCCCGCGGTAGTTGGAGCACACACTTGGATCACCTTTTTTCAGCACAGGACATAATACGCTTACATTCCAATCGTCGGGCATGCACTCTTTAAGCCAAACCGTGCGCAGGAGCTGGTGCATGCTCGTTATCAGCTCCTCGCCACCGGACTTGAAGAGCTCTGCGGGCAGACCGTCGGCACCAGCTGCTTTGTTGTTTTTCAGCCGCGATATTGCTCTTCTTACCTCGGCTTGACTTGGTGGTGGGCAATCTAAGCCGTCGTCGACAATTGGCGTGATAACTTCACGTGCGCTGCCTTCTGGAACCAGCAGTTGCTGGAAGTGTTCTCTCCATATGTGCAACACACTTTGCGTATCCGTGACCAGATTTCCATCACTGTCCTTACAGGAGGGGAGACCATTACCGTATCCATTTGCTCTTACTTTCTGGTAAAATTTTCGGGCCTCACCTCTATCCCTGTATCGCTCAATATCCTCGTTCTCCCGTTCCTTCATCTGACGTTTTTTTCGCCTAAATAGCTGTCTCGCCCGTTTTGCTTTCTCCTTATGCCGTTTCCTAACAGCACGGGTTACTTTGCCCTATAAGCAGCATCCTGTTCCTAAGACGCTATGCGACATTCTTCATTGTACCAGGATTCGTCTGAGCGCCGCTTTTCATATCCTAGCACGGTTGTTGCGGCGGTTGCCATGGAATGCGCAATATGCTGCCACTGTGTATCGGGAACGTCAGAAGTAAAGGCGCTGTGTCGTAAAAGTTGGGAGAGCTGGTTGGAGTAGGCAGTAGCTATCTCTGGGATTTGCAGCTTCGCGATGTCAAGCTTTCTTTGTGTTTGGTTACGTGCGTTTTTCGCTCTGCTCAATCTTGTGCGCACCTTGGCTACAACCAGGATATGATCCGAGCCAATATTAGCACCACGGATCACACGCACGTCCATGACACTAGATGCATGCCTGCCATCAATTACCACATGATCAATTTGATTTTTGGTGTTTTGATCGGGGGATAGCCAAGTTGTCTTGTGGATATCTTTGTGCTGGAATCTGGTTCCACTCACTACCATGTTCCTTCCCGCTGCGAAGCTAACCAGCCTAAACCCGTTGTCTGACGTGTCGGTATGCAGGCTGAATTTACCGATTGATGGACCAAGAATATCTTCCCTTCCTATTTTTGCATTAAAGTCTCCCAGAACAATTTTAATGTCGTGGACAGGGCAGCAGTCGTATGTTTTCTCTAGGCGCTCGTAAAAAGCATCTTTTATCTCATCGTCTTTATCTTCCGTCGGGGCGTGTACACAAATCAGCGTGATGTAAAAATATTTCGCCCGGATGCGAATGGTGGCTATTCGACTATGAAACCACATCCAAATTCGTGTCTTTCTGCATGGCAGCTGTAAAAAATGTCACAGTTCTTTCGTCGTGTGCATCCCTGTCCCGTCCATCTCATTTCCTGTATGGCGGTGATGTCAGCCTTGTATTTGTCGAGGACATCCGCCAGTTGGATAGAGGCACCATCTCTGTAAAGAGTTCGGACATTCCAGGTGCATATCCTTAAATCATGGTCCTTATATCGTTTGCGGGGGTCCTCAACATTTGGGGGGGTTCTTGTTTTATTTATTCTCCGTGTTTTCATAATTAATTTTGTTTAAGGAGAGTGGCTTATTAGGCCGCCGCTCCGGATCCTAGTTTCTTGGGGCTTCCAAAGCCACTAGGAGAGCCTGTGTTGAGCTTCAGTAACTTCTGTTACCTACTTCCTAAGACGCTTCGGTGGTAGTATGCCGATTAGGTTACTCAACGTTTCGCCTTCTAACTCTAGCTAACTTCTAAGCGGTTGCTTTAACGTCATTGCCAGGGGAATACTTGGTTTAAGGCCTGAAGTAGTTAGCTGCTTAGACAGTGCCACAAAGGAATCGCTTCTGTTCACTCCCAAGTGAGTGACAATCAGTAACTTTCAACCTCTGGACAAAGTCCCATTCCCCAATGCAACACAAGAACAAAAACCCAGTCGAACAGTGTTATTAATCCGTTGCAACAGAAGAGGGAAACTTTAAAAAGTTCGGCCGGCAAATGGCAGCAAAGCACCAAAAGTTAATTAAATTATTGTTGGTGTAGGGTGAAAAATATATTTTAAACCTTCATAACATTTTAGTTTGTCAGAGTAATAATTTTAACGCAAAACTTTCATGGTTTGGCCATGTCTTCATAGAAGTTATAAGAAATGGGTATCATATGGATATAGGAAACGAAATAGAGGAAGTTAATGGTCAAAAAAAAGCATTTGAAAAAACAAGAATAACGTTGTGAATTTTGTTTCGATAGGAAGGCAGCGCAATGACGTTCGTAGGGTACACAGATCAAAAAGAGAGTTCTCCCAAAACGCTTGCGATAATATTGTATCTCTATCCGTGTTCGTTTCTCTTTTGGTTCGGACGTCCAATAAATTTCTTCTCCACTTGCATTAATTGCAAGTCTGATTTTTTTGATTTTTCTGATGACATTTAGGGATGTGTATTTGTGAAAATCTTTGTGGGACGATTGGACCGCCAATCATTAGTTAAAATATATGAGAGTGTTCCCCTAATCACTCACAGCTATTGTTTATATCTCCCATAACAAGTGTGCCCATGATTTGGTTAGACTACAGTTATAGCTGCCTTTCTTTTGATTGAAGTCCTCAATTCTGATATCTTTAACGTTCTCGAATTCATGTATTCCTGTACCACTCTATATCCTTGCTCTCCCGTTATTTAATGCACACATAAATATAATAATAGTGAAAATATTAATTATCGACAAAGAGAACATCAATAAACATGATTTAAGAGTGCGATAACAACATTTGATATTATGATAAAATCTATATATATAAAAATGGTGGCAAAAATGTATAGTAATTCATCAATTGATAACGGCTGGACCGATTTTGCTGAAATTTTTTTTCAGTTGTTCGTATTTGCCAGGAGAAGGTTTATGTAAAAGAAAATTTTGGGAAAATCCTCCGGAAAAGCCGGAAAATTTAAAAAACCGAAATTTGCTTTTTTGTATTGAATTTTCTGTGCAATTGTTACGAATGATTTTTCGAAAGGAAAAATAAAAAAATTTTGTTGGAAAATTCGGAAAATTCGAAAAATTTTAATACTTTTTTTCGGCGAAATTTTGCTTTTGTCGTACGATTTGATAGTAACTTGCGAAAAATTTCGGATAATTATTCCGAAATTACTTTCCGAATGGAAAAATAGATAAATTCTCGGCGGAAAACTCGGAAAATTCCGAAAAAAATAGAAAATTTTGATTTTTTCTCGGCAAAATTTTGCATTTCATCGCCTGATTGAGGTAAGTCGCAAATTAAATTTTTGTCGGTTTTTGAATGGAAAAATGGAAAATTTTAGTTTGGAAAATTATGGAAAATACCAAAAAAAAATTTTGTTTCCGTCAAAATTTTGCATCTTATCGGATGTTTTAGCAATTTTGGGCGATGTATATGTGAACAATTTCGAACAGTTATGACTTTTCGAATGGAAAAATAGAAAAATTCTTGGTGGATAACTCGGAAAATTTGGATGCCTTCGACGAAATCTTCCATTGTATCGCTTGATTTGATGATTTCAGACGACGTAAAGGTGCAAAATTCGTTGTGTCGCTGAAAAATTTCGGATTATTGTGAAATATATAAATAGTTTGAAAAATGTATAGTAATTTATCAAGAGAGAACTTGGCCCAGTTTGCTGTATTTTTTTTCAATTGTTCGTAATTGGCAGGAATTGTTTATGGCAGAAAATTTTGGGAAAATCCTTAGGAAAAGCCGGGAAAATTTGAGTGCAATTGTTACGATATGGCTTTTCGAATGCACAAATAGAAAATTATTAGTTTTCGCATGATTTGATGTTGGTTGGAAAATTTAACGAGAGAAATAATATCTATATCTATATCTATATCTATATCTATATCTATATCTATATCTATATCTATATCTATATCTATATCTATATCTATATCTATATCTATATCTATATCTATATCTATATCTATATCTATATCTATATCTATATCTATATCTATATCTATATCTATATCTATATCTATATCTATATCTATATCTATATCTATATCTATATCTATATCTATATCTATATCTATATCTATATCTATATCTATATCTATATCTATATCTATATCTATATCTATATCTATATCTATATCTATATCTATATCTATATCTATATCTATATCTATATCTATATCTATATCTATATCTATATCTATATCTATATCTATATCTATATCTATATCTATATCTATATCTATATCTATATCTATATCTATATCTATATCTATATCTATATCTATATCTATATCTATATCTATATCTATATCTATATCTATATCTATATCTATATCTATATCTATATCTATATCTATATCTATATCTATATCTATATCTATATCTATATCTATATCTATATCTATATCTATATCTATATCTATATCTATATCTATATCTATATCTATATCTATATCTATATCTATATCTATATCTATATCTATATCTATATCTATATCTATATCTATATCTATATCTATATCTATATCTATATCTATATCTATATCTATATCTATATCTATATATATAAAAATGGTGGCAAAAATGTATAGTAATTCATCAATTGAGAACGGCTGAGCCGATTTTACTCAAACTTTTTTTCAGTTGTTCGTTGTTGCCAGGAGAAGGTTTGTGTGAAAGAAAATTTTGGGAAAATCTTGCGGAAAAGTCGCAAAATTGAAAAAATCGAAACTTGCCTTTTTGTATGGAATTTTGTGTGCAATTGTTACATAATGGCTTTTCGAATAGAAAAATGGAAATTTTTTTTCAAAAAATGCGGAAAATTCCGGAAAAATTGAAAAGGTTTGAATTTGTTTTTTCGACGAAATTCTGCATTTTTAGTATGATTTAATAAATTAGGACGATGGAATTGTGAAAAATTTCGGATAATCAGTCCAAAAAGATTTTTCGAATGGAAAAATAGAAAAATTTTTGGTGGAAAACTCGAAAAATTCCGGAAAAACTTGGATTTTTTCTACAAAATTTTGCATTGTATCGCTTGATTTGATGAAACTTGCAAATAGAATTTTTGTATAAAAATGTGTGTGTAATTGCATTTTAGAAAAATATAAAATTTTCGTTGGAAAAGCACGGAAAATGCCAAAGATTTGAATTTTTATTGACAAAATTTTGTTTTTTATCGTATATTTTGAAATTCTTGGACGATGTTAATGTGAAAAATTTTGGATAGTTATTACGAAATGACTTTTCGAATGGAAAAATAGAAAAATTCTTGGACGAAAATTACGGGAAAACTCGAAAACATTTAGATTTTTCGACGGAATTTTGCTTTGTATCGCTTGATTTTATAATTTCAGTCAACGTAAAGGTGGAAAATTCCTTATGAATCTAGGAAAATTTTGGATTATTGTGAAATTTATTATTTTAAAAGATTAAAAACGAAATGATGGAACAATTGCATAATCTTCTGCATGAACATAACGCATTGGTCCGATTGTTCGAAACCGCATTGAATACAATGCATTATGACGTCCACAAAATCGTTATCAGAGCAGACAAAAGACCCTCTGGATGCCATGTAAGACAATTAAATGTTCCCACTATAAATGAAGTCGCAGTGGTGATTGTTGGAGAGAAGTGGATTCATATTGTTCTCAAGCGTCGGGATGTTGGACATCTGCAGCACGTGTACCAGACTCATTGGTCATATGGTGCACTTTAATACCCGTTGATGTTTTGTCGTGGAGAGGATGATCACCTCAATTTAAAGATGGTCAATAGAACGAAAATTTTGTTTGCAAGTCGTCACTTCTTTTTCAATCTCCATTTAAGGTCGAATTCGCATTTTAGAAGAAGAAACGAACAAAATGGTTGTCTGGTTGTCTCTCGATTGATGATTCGGCAAGATGTTGACAATCATCTGTTAAGGTGTAGCTGTAGCTCAATCAGACGCCACATTTCATAAAGCTTGCCAAAGTTTGCATTTCTCGAAAACGCATTGGGACTCAACGCTTGCCGAGACAACTGTTTCTGCTCCAGCGAATCAAATTCGTAAACTGTTTGCGATCATCATAGCCACGTGTCATCCATCGAACCCGAGCGCATTGCGGGACAAATACAAGGACGAGATGGCTGACGACATTTTCCACACAGTTCACACGACAACATCTAACTTTAATCTTGAAATTAACTTCTAATCGGAAACATGTGCGGCAGTCTCCTTTGAATTTAGGAATACCAGCGCCAAATCGTCCAATGCACGATGCATTCAATCGCGAATTGCAACGAGAGCAATAGTTTGGTCGAGATGAGCTGACTGAAAGATTCCGAACAAATGTGCCGCTGTTGAATGGCGAGCAAACTAACGTGTACGATTCGCTGATGAAAGTTGTTGACGATGGAACGGGAGGAATTTACTTTTTCGATGCTCCCGTGGAGACAGGAAAGACATCCGTAATTTCTTTGATTTTGCCAATAATTCGATCAGGATCGCAAATTAAGTCCTCTGCCGCAATGTTGAATGGCGGTCGAACTGCAAATTCCATTTGAAATTTCCGATGAATCTTCTCACGGTTGATAAGCCAACGTGCACAATATCTAAGATATTGGCGACAGCAAAATTGTTGGCAGAATGCAAAATCATCATTTGGGACGAGCTTTGGAGGCTGTTGTTTTGTTGGGGCTATGATATTGCTGCCTGGAGATTTTTGTCAAACGCTTTCCGTCATTCCAAAATCTACTGCTGTGAGTTTACATCGTCAAAGGAGGAACTCATCACCAAAGTTTTCCCCGGCATTGCATAAAATTATAAAAATATAGATTGGATAAGTGAACGGGCCGTACTAGCAGCAAAAAATAGGGACGTCGATAGCTTGAATGTTATTATTCAAAGTCGAATCGATGGAGAACTGCAGTCATACAAATCCGTTGACAGCGTGGCCGACGAAAATAACCAACTATCCGACAGAATTTTTGAACTCCATAGATATGCCAGGAACTCCGCCGCATAATTTACAGCTGAAGGTGGGAGAGATCATAACCATGTGTGGAATCTGAATCATCCGAAATTGTGCAACGGTACGCGGTTGTCCGTCAAGAAACTGATGTACAACGTGATTAAAGAAACGATCATCAAAGGAAAAGAGGAAGAGGAAGTCCTTATCCCACGAACTCCTATTATTCCAAACGATCATCCCTTTCAATTCAAGCGAATTCAATTCCCCATTCGGTCAATCGTTGGAAGTTTGTGGTATGTATCTCGAATTTTCCGGCTTTTCACATGGTTAGCTGTTCGTTGCCTGTTCGCGTGTTGGCAATCCGTATAACTGTTTGTTTTTGCGCCGGAACACAAATCGAAAGAGATTGTTTAAAAGATCGCTCTTCGCTGATTTCGATTAAATTCCGAAATTTTATGGCAGAACAACGTTTGCCGGGTCAGCTAGTATAAGTATAAAAATGGTGGCAAAAATGTATAGTAATCCATCAATTGAGAACGGCAGGGCCGATTTTGCTCAAACTTTTTCAGTTGTTCGTTATTGCCGGAAGAAGGTTTATGTGAAAGAAAATTTTGGGAAAATCTTCCGGAAAAGTCGGAAAATTGCCTTTTTGTATGGAATTTTATGTGCAATTGTTACAGAATGGCTTTTCGAATAGAAAAATGGAAAATTTTTGTTGAATAATGCGAAAAATTCAAAAAGTTTGAATTTTGTTTTTTCGACGAAATTTTACATTTTATAGTATGATTTAATAAATTTGGACGATGGAACTGTAAAAAATTTCGAATAATTATTCCAAAATGACTTTTCGAATGGAAAAATAGAAAAATTTTTGGTAGAAAACTCGGAAAATTCCGGAAAAACTTGAATTTTTTCTAAAAAATTGTGCATTGTATTGCTTGATTTAATAAAAATCGACAATTGAATTTTTGTTTAAAATTTTGTGTGCAAATGTTATGTATTCGAAAAATTACTGAAACGAAATTTTAAATTTTATCGTATGATTGATAATTTTGGACGATGTTAATCTGCTATATTTCGGATAATAGAAAATTATTGGTGGAAAACTCGAAATATTCGTTAAAAACTCGAAAAATTTAGATTTTGCACTGTATCGATTGATTTAATGACTTCTGTCGACGTAAAGGTGAAAAATTCGTTATGATGCTTGAAAAATGTAGGATTATTATGTTAAAAGATTAAACACGAAATGTCTGAACAATTTCAAAATCTTCTGCATGAGAATAACGCTTTGGTCCGATCGTTCAAAACCACATAAAATACAATGCATTCCGACGACCACAAAATCGTTATCAGAGCAAACAAAAGACCCTTTGGTTGCCATGCAGGACAATTCGATGCTCCCACTATAAATGAAGTCGCAGTGGAGATTGTTGTGAAGAATGTGAAATCACGCGATACTGTTTTCTAGCGTCGGTATGGTAGACAACTGAGGCATGACTCATCGGTCATATGATGCACTTTAATACCCGTTGATGTTCTGTCGTGGAGAGGATGGCTATCACCGCTATTTAAATACGGTCAATAGAACAAAAGGTTTGTTTACAAGTCATTACTTCTTTTTCATTCTTCATTTAAGTTCGAATTTCGATCTTGATCTTGATAATGTGCGGCAGTCTACTGTCGAAATTGGAGTACCAGCGTCAAATCGTTCGATGCACGATACATTCAATTTCGAATTACAACAAGATCAGTCTTTGATCGAGATGAGCTGACCGAAAGAGTCCGAAAAAATATGCCGCCATTGAATGTCGAACGTGTACGATTCACTGATGGAGGTTGTTGACGATGGAACGAGAGGCATTTACTTTCTCGATGCTCACCCAGGCAAGACATTCGTCATTTCTTTGATTTTGGCAACATTTAGTCAAGATCGCAAATTCCGTTAGCTGTTGCATCTGCAGGTATTTCTGCCACATTGTTGAAACGCGGTCGACATGCACTTTCCGCTTTGAAGCTGCTGATGAATCTTCTCGCGGTTGACAAGCCAACGTGCAGCGAAATTGTTGCGAGAATGCAAAATCATCATTTGGGATGAATGCACGATGGCACATAAACGAGTTTTGGAGGTAGTTGACCGAACGATTAAGGATTTACGAGGTAATTCGAGATGATTTGGTGTGGTATTTTCGTCAAACGCTTCCCGTAATCCCAAAATCTACTGCTGCTTATGAAATTAACGCATGCCTGAAATCGTCATCTGTGTGTTACGTTCAAGAAACTGATAATCAATATGATAAAAACGACGTTCATCCTTATCCCACGAATTTCTATTATTCTAACCGATCTTCCCTTCCAAATTCCCCATTCTATTGGCTTTTGCGATGACAATCAATAATTTGAAAAACCCCTCAAAGAAAGTTTGTGGGATCAATCTCAAATTTCCCTTCTTTTCACAAGATTAGCCGTACGTTGTCTATTCGCGTATTGGGAAACCGTCTTCATTGTTTGATTTATACAAATCAAAAAAATTGTTAAACAGATCGCTCTTCACTAATTTTGATTAAATTCAAATAAATCACATTAAAACTTGAACTAACTGTGATTTACCATATCCCTGGAGCTTATATGAATTCGTTACCTTAGAAGCGAGACGAAGTTTGCCGGGTCCGAAGTTGTATGGCAGAACAACGTTTGCCGGGTCAGCTAGTATCATATAAATAATCTTATAATTTAAATTACATCAAATATCAGTTGATTGACAGAAGTAAAACCGACAGACAACATTTTGAAGGTGTATTTACCGTTTCACTTTTTTTTAGACCAGAGCAACAACCAAACCTAGGTCATCGACAATTCTCTGAAGAGCTACGAAAAGCTTTCCCACAACAAACGTTAAGTGTATGGTCTACCTGTACATTTGTGTTGCCTTGCCATTCTGGCGTCTGTGGTAAGGGAGATGCCCCATTTAAGTTACTACACATTTCTTACTGACGCAAAAGGCAAATCAATGTAACAATGTAATATCTTCAAGCCACAATATCTTTTCCCACACAGTAAAATACATTTACCATGGCAACGAGTACAAAACGAAAACGCAAATTTTCATTGGAAACTGTTCACATAAATTAATGATATTGTAGCTTTACTTAAGATAATTGTAATAAAAATGCCTTCTTACTTCGGTTCTCTGGTCATCAAACGAGCAACGGCAATGAATGAAACATACCTTGCATTCATTCTCCAAAAATTTCTCATCTTCCCAATTAACAGTTATAAGGAAGGAAAAAAGAAGCAAAAACTCTCTACTACAAGTGAAAAAGAAAAAAATACAGGAAAAAGGAAAACCTTATCAAATATTAGTATCTATAGGATTCAGGTGTATTCTGTCATTCGCTTAGATTGTCTGTTCCCCGGAAATCGTGAGTGTGGCGTTTGAACTTCATTGTCGTTATGATGTAGATTGTTACTTCGCCATTACTCTTCGCCTTCATTACCTGCCTTCGTTATCGGCAAGAGTGGAGAAGACACTCATCATTGTCATCGCCAGCATCAGAAGCGTCATAATCGTTGCCATCAACATTTCCATCTTTATACAAACTGACATTTTTATTAGCAGAATACTTTAAAACATCACGCTTTACTGCTCACGTTCTGCCCATCATCTATGAACACACACTCACGGAGTTTCAGCCAGAATGGAAGAAATATATATGTATATTGACAGTCTCATTTATTCATAATGAAGGTACGTACATATGGCATCTACGTAAGTATAGCAGGGCCATAACTTTTGTTCAATCAAGAATTTCTTTTCTATAGAAACAGGGGAATACTTTTGAAGTGGAAATATAATAAGAGCAATGACAACATCAATACTATATATGTGATATACATACGAGGAAAGCTTTGCGCAGGTTTCACAGACATTTTCTCATGCAATTTTATCAATTTACACAGCTCCTTTGATATATGATTTTTTTTTGACAATTAGACACTATAACTGATTTTGCTTCATAAGTGATAGAAAAATAAACTGTACAGAGATTTTAGAAATTTAAAGTTAACTTTTAAATACACCTTCCATATATCATTAGTGAGCTCACATATTTTTAGTAATAAATAGGGGTTTGATAAAACACTTCTCTATGACAAATGCGATAACTATCGCGGGATTTGCCTTTTACCCATCGCATACAAGGTCCTGTCTAGTGTGTTATGTGAAAGACTAAAGCCCACTCTGGCGAACCTGATTGGACCTTATCAGTGTGGCTTTAGACCTGGTAAATCCACCACCGACCAGATATTCACGCTACGACAAATCCTGGAGAAGACCCAAGAAATGCAGATCGACACCTACCATCTGTTCATCGATTACAAAGCTGCATTTGACAGTCCGATACGACAGAAATTGTTGGATGCTATGGCTGAGTTTGGTATCCCCGCAAAACTAATTCGACTCTGCGGGATGACACTGACTGGCACGAAGTCTTCAGTGAAAATTGGCAAAAATCTGTCAGAGCCATTTTCTACCAAGCGAGGCTTTAGACAGGGCGATAGTCTGTCCTGCGATCTCTTTAACATCGTAATGGAGATAATCATGCGGAGAGCAGCAGTAAACAGGAATGGCACCATATTTAACAAAAGCCACATGTTGCTCGCGTATGCTGATGATATAGATATTATTGGACGTGGATTGCGAGATGTTACTGCGGCTTTTTCGAGCATTGAAAAGCAGTCGGCTGAAGTGGGTCTGGTGATAAACGAGGACTATCCCAAGTTATTTGTTTCAACGAACAAAGAGTCCACTCGTCTGGGACGATGCGTGAACGTTGACAACTGTAACTTTGAAGTGGTAGATGATTTTGTCTACCTTGGCTCCGCCATAAACAAAAATAATAATGTCAGCCTCGAAATCAAAAGACGAGTATTGATCGCAAACCGCTGCTACTATGCGCTAAGCAAGCGATTTAACGACATAGCGCTCTCTCGAAGAACAAAGATCCAGCTCTACCAGACTCTGATCCTACCTGTCTGGCTCTACAGTGCAGAATCCTGGGTAATGATACAAGCGGATCAATCTATTCTGGGAGTCTTCAAGAGAAAAATACACCGCAAAATATTTGGACCCATCATCGTGAACGGCGAGTACCGTCGTCGAATGAATCATGAGCTGTATGAGCTGTACAACGACATCGACGTGGTCAAGCGCGTTCAAATAGACCGAATGGGCTGGCTTGGACACGTTGTACGCAGGAGGGGGCGACCAAAACTACGATGGATGGACCAGGTGACGGTAATGTTAAGTAAGCTTGGTATGACGAACTATCTACGGAGCGCAAAAGACCGAAGCGCTTGGAATGCTTTTCTACATGCTGCTACTGATAGATGAATTTCTGGTGTTGCTGCCAGTAAAGAAGTAGAAGAATGACAAATGCGATATATAATGTGAAGAAAATGTTCCGATATTATCTAAAATTTTAAATTTTTAATATTAAATCACTGACAGATTCCATATTTGTTTTTTTTTTTTTTTTTTGAATAAAAAATCCTCCAATAACAAAAATTAACACTTGAACATTTAAAACAACATAAAATTTATTGCATCACTTATTTGACTATATAAATTAACAGGATTTAAAAAGTATGGCAATTGAAGCATCCATCTCTAGGGTCGAGGAGCCGAGTTAGACCCTATGTACCTTTTCGTTTCAGGACTTTTTAAGATAAATAAGATATGTCTGTCCGTCTGGCTGGCTTGTTGACTGAAATGCTTGCCTGCTGGCTGGCTGGCTTGTGGGCACGATAACTCGGGTGAACCATAACTAATTCGTATGAAAATTTACATTCTGGTACCTCCCATACAAAATTACCTATTTTGGATAATTAATATTTCTTCTATAACTTCAACAAACTCTCAAAAACTCGAAACCTTTGACACGCCCCTTCTGGTATCTCCCATACAAATGACGGAATTCAGACGCATAGTTTTACATACGCATCTTTTTATACCATCACCCTTAGGGATGAAGGTATATATCATTTGATACGACCTAAAAGTGTAACACATAGAAGGAGTCACTTAAGACCGTAGGTATCTTTGAACCAAATTCGATTCATGACTTTTTGAGTCGTTTGAGCCATGTCCGTCTGTCTGTCTGTCTGTTGGCTGTCCGGCTGGTTCGCACGATAACTTTCGAAAAACGCAACCAAATGTTTTGAAATTTTGCAGAAGCTAATATTTTCCCAAAACTACTTACGGTGTTGTTAATGTGCTACATGGCCCCGCCCCTTCTGGTACCTCCCATACAAATGCATCATTCCGCCCATTTTAGAAATCGAGTAATATTATCAATACTCCCAACGGGATCATACCCAAATTCTGTATTTTCTGTAAAGCTATAACAGGATAAAGTTTTGGAAAAAAAATTGGAAGTCTAGCCACGCCCCTTCTGGTACCTGCCATACAAATGTACCTTTCCGTCCACTATAGAGATGTTGTTATAATGTCAATAAATCCAACATGATCGTACCCAAATTCTTTATTTAGAAATGCTTTAACAGGATAAAGTTTTTGAGAAAAAAATTGGAAGTCTAGCCACGCCCCATCTGGTACCTCCCACACCCATCTGGTACCGCCCACTTTGGAAATCGATTAATATTATTAATAGACCTAACGCAATCGTGCCCAAATTCTGTATTTAGTAAAATTCAAGCAGGAAAAAGTTTAAGAGAAGAAATCTGGAAGTTTAGACACGCCCCTTCTGCTACCTCCCATACAAATGTACCACTTCGCCTACTTTAGGGATGGAGTAATAATATTAATACACCCAACGCCATCGTGCCCAAATTCTGTATTTAGTAAAGGTATAACATGATATAACATACCCCTTCTGGTACCTCCCACAAAAATTTACCACTCCGCCGACTTTAGAAATCGAGTAATAATAGTAGTATAATAGAAATTTTTTTGTTGTACTGAGGATGATGGTATGTGTAAGTCGGGTTGCCCGACTGAAACTTTCTTACTGGTTTCTAAGTCCACTGAATTCAGCCATATTTTGCTTACATGAAAATTTAAGACAAAACAATTTCAGCGATGCGAAAAAAAATTTTCAGTGGGCGCGGCAAATACGACGGATTCGAGATTATTTCCATAACATCGTTATTTGTATACCGATTTCAAGATCTATGCATCATTGGAAAAGTATTAACAACAGCTTAGTTAGCGAGTTAGAGACTTTGAACTACGACGTCATATTCCAGTGGTTCTCAACATTGTGTCTTTAAAAACATAACATTTTCATAAAATGTTTTAAATGCAGATTTGAAGCCCTTTGAAAACTGTTTAACATAATTGCCTCATTTTCTCAATAAACAAAAAGTTATATTGATTTAACATTTTAGTACATATGTAAGTTCGAAGTAGACTTTTATTTGGCTCAACCAAAGATTTCCTCATGCTTCGATATGGTATTCAGCGACATGATACTTCTTTCACTTTGGTCAGTAAAAAATTCATTGGAAGTTCTACAGTTAGATAATATTCCGATTAGTTGGTGGCTTCGATTATTGATTTTTATTTATTTGAACTTTATTTCGTCCCTTTAATAAAACAATAGTGTATAATTTTTTTGTGTTTTGAGAAAATCGATTTTAAAGTTTTCGTCAAACCGGATGTTTATTATGGTTTTTTATGGTGGTTTTTTCGGCCAAGTTTTATTATTTTACTCATCCTTTAAGATCATAATTGTGTCAATCCAGACGCAAGTACGCCATATAGGCTGTTTTATTTTTTAAAAATTCTTATGATGTATCTGATACACTATTTTATTTTGTATGGTATAAACTGTTTTATTCAATAATACTATGACACAAAATCAAACTTTTTGAAAAACACCCGAACGTGACTCTATAGGTTCGATAGTACAACCGGAGCTGAGTAGAACTCTAGTTCAGTTTGGCTAGATTGGCTACAAAATTTTTTTTGGCCCCCTAAACTTTTTGAAATCCCTTGGATCCCTTTAAAAAATGTGACATCAGTTTTTGGTCACAGTTTGTAAAGTTTTTAATCTAGCGCTTTCTCTTCATAAGCAAATTAGTAACTAATAGTCCGCTTAAGAAATTGATATAACAAAATTTCCTAAAAAAAATTAAACTTCCCTCGTTTATTTTCAAAACTTCGATAAAAATTCTAATTTTTTCACTATTTTTAATATGTCGTAGGAAATCTAGATTTTTTGCATACTCTATTCAGTGAAATGTTAGTTTAGGTAACACCGAATAACTTCTCTGAACAAACTCATGCAATCTGAACAAGTCTAGGGATATTAAATAGCTCTCAAAACACACTAACTACTTTAAACAAATCAGTTTTATAGGAGTTTTCGGCCATTGTGCAATGTTTTTACTTACTATCTTTACCAAAAACGTACTTATTATATAATTGAACAACTTATCTAAACAACCAAAATGATCGGAATACAACTTCTGTAAACAACCAAAATGATCGGAATACTCCACCCCCATAATTCTTCACAAAGAACATTAGGGTGTTCCTTATATGGCATTTTTTCGAATTTCGTCAAAAATATGTATTAATCGCGATGGTGGTCATCTAGCTTCACCTTACGTTAGTTTTTGCCAAAATTACGAATATATTGTAAAAATTTCGTATCGATAGTAAGGCATTAGGGTGTGCCGCAATGAGGTTAAAGTTCAAATTTGTTTCCAAATCAGTTTATTGTCGCTGAGTATTTTTCTTTTGTTTACAGACTAAGTAGTAATAAGCCGTCCAATAGCTGAAGTGAAGACCTAAAAGTATGTGTTTGCTTTTACCATATCTCTTATAGACGCCTAGATATTTGATGTAGATGTTGGGGTATTTCGAAAAATTATTAAAATTTTTGAAATTGTATTTCGATGAAGATTATTATGGGCAATTATATATTTCAACTATTTAAGGTTAATCAAGTTAAAATCTATCGGCCTTATTCATACAAAATTTCTTATTCCACAAAAATAATTTTTTGCACCACAAATTTTTTTTGCCATAACTGTTGATATGAGGCTGTAACATTGACAACTTTTTTTTCGACCCTGCTTAATGCACAGAAATATACATTAATTTATTTTTATTACATTCGTTTGTTATAAAACGTGTACAATTGAAGAACAAATAAAGTTCATATAAATAAAAATCAATAGTAGATATTAATCTGAATACTATCTAACTGTAGAACTTCCAAAATTTTTTTAGCGACCAATGTTAATTAAGTGTGACGACGCTTAATACCATATCGGAGCATGCGGAAATTTTTGGTTGTGCAAAGAAAACTTTTTAAAAAAGCCTACTTCGAACTATTATATGTACTAAAATGTTAAATCAATATAACTTTTTTGTTTATGAAAAAAATGTGACGTGTATTTCGCAAATATTTGATAATTTCTACAGGGTTTCAAATCTGCATCTGAAAATTTTGTGATTAGGGGGACACAATGTTGAGAACCACTGGAATATGACATCATAGTTTTAAGAAACTAAGCTCTTACTAATACATCTTCAACGATATATAAAACTTAAAAATTGGACAGCGAATAACAAAGTGATCGACAAAACGTCAAATCTGGCGTTTTTGCCAAGCCCACAAAAATACAAATTTTGCACCTCCGAATTTGTTTTTATATGACTGTTCATTTAATGCGGTAACATTCATATATTTTTTTCTCCAAATAGGGTCGATCTAATGTAGGCTTAATGTACACTTATGAAAATTTAACTCTGGAATATATATGGTCTATATAGACTTACCCGTTCTGGTACTTCCCATATAAAATTGCATATTTTTGGAAAACTAATATTTCTTTCGTGAAAAAAATTAAAATTTATAAAAAATTTATGTTTAAGCCATTGTTTTATTTGCGAAATTAGGCAATATTGGCGAATGTTACATTAGAACGTCAATAAAATAAAATCAAAATTTTGCTGCTAACTGATCATTTTTTACTTTTATTGGAGTTATTTACTGTTGTAACTAATATTAATTGATAAGTGCGGACTTGCATCATCAGTAAAAATGATAGTAAATGTAATAAAAGGGAACCAAAAATAAGAATGCAATTTAGCAGTCCGTTAAATCACCACGATAAGATTTAAAGCACACACTTTCTAAATAAAAATACAAACATTAGGGTATTCTAATATAATTGTGGCCATAAACTTAAAAAATGTTGAAAAAATCCGAAAAGTTTGCAAAATTGAGGCAAAGCCCGTCAGTTATAGGAAGTTATCTGTATATTAATATATATTGTTGGAAGGGTCTAAAATTCTGCAATCCAAAACCGTTAACGAAATTGGTTCAGAACTGACGAAATTATCAGCTTATAAGTGACAAAAAACAAGAAAAGCGGGTTTTGATCCGTAACTCGAGAGTTTGAGTGTGTTAGGGAAATTTGGTTTACAGATTTATATTGTACTCGCCCGACCTATACCATGTACTATGTCATTTCCCAAGTAACTTCAAATTTTGCAATCAAATCTTTATTTTACCATAATTAGTCCCAAATTAGCCGGTTTACAGCCGTTTGTGATTTTAATGTATTTATTGTTTGTTTTGCCTACCGAACAGATGTTATTTGCTATAACTGTGGTCAACACAATTTTTTTTTAGATGACATAAAATTGTACTTTTATGCAGTGTCGAGTGGAAATGACATGGAGCACATTACAAATCGGCCAATCTATGAAACCGGGGTTTCTCCTTTTTCAAAACTTTACATACTCAAAAATTCAGTGTAAATTTTTTGACCAAATTTAGTTTAGTTCCCAATAGTGTTTTTGATTTTCCGGCATATTTCATTTCCCGGGATATCGGGATTTTCATATCAATTTCCCGGGATCCCGGGAAATCCCGGTCTAGAACAAAAAAATATATAAAAAATTCCTTTTACTCTTAAAAAAATTGTTTTAATTTAAATACAAACAAATAAATATGAAATGAAACATACAAATCATTCTAAAAATCTCGTGTGATGTTTTATCCGAAAAGTTGTTGATACTAATACAAGCTATCATCGTGAAACCTGTATACGAGCAATCTCCTTATAGACTTAGAGAGGTGTACGAAGGGATTTTTCGACATTCGTACTTTTAGGTGGAAAAGAAATCTAACAAGCGAGAAAACTGGTAACATTATACAAGCCAAACGGCAAAAGCTATCATCGTGGAAATGTATATGAGCAAGCTTCTTAAAGAATAAGAAGACCGCCAGGAGTGATATTTTAAAATTCGCACTTTTTGGGGTAAAATAGCTAACAGCTAAAACCGTTATCATTGAGCAATCTCCTTATAGAGTTAGAGAGTTAAACGAAGTGATTTTTTACACTTGTATATAGGGTAATTGTGAAATATAAAGGATTTTTTTTAGATTCGTTTTCCTTCCAGACCAAACTCCTAAAGGTACAATCACCCAGTACACCAACAAAGAAGGTTATATGTCAATCAATCGGCTTAAAAATATTGTTTTATAATATATGCCTATCAATAAGTAAGTATTCATCAACTCATGGATATGGTATCGCTGATGAAAGCACACTTGAAAGATACACAAAATATCAAAAGACGGAAGACGATAGTGATGGTCAAGAAAATAGTCACCAATTGGTAATTTTATGGTAAAAATTTGGAACACTAAATAATTTATGGCTCTAGTGGATTTTAACCTATCAAACATTTTGATATTGAGTCATTAAATAAGCGTAATAAAATCCCCGGAAATCCCCGGTCATATTCCCGGGATTTCGGGACAAAAAACTGGCTGGGATTCCCGGGAATTTTGTCCCGGGAATTCTCGTGAGAAAAACACTAGTTCCCAACGACTTTCTGAAAACTGGCATTCGTTGAATTTGCCGGTAACCAGTTAACCGCATTTCAGATATTGAATACTCTACAAAGACTTGGTATAATTTTAACGTTAAGGAGTTAAAGAACGATTTCCAAGCCTTAAAATTTAAAATATAGCTATTTTATCTTTATTATACGCAACTTACCCTGTCTACAGCCGATTTTTAGTAAAAAACATTTTATTGAATTGAGTGGTAAAAGCTAACATACTTTTGTGAGATCAAATTAATGTAAATGTATTTACTATTGAGTGTTCACACTTTGGTCACATTGAGCAAATTATTATTTGAAGACAAACAATTTTGTTTGACCAATATCACCAATATCAGTTGTCTTTCACACAAAAATATTTTGTGGTCAGACCGTGGCAAACAAAAATTTTACGTTTTTAGTCAAATATTTGCCTAATCTGACCGTACCTTTAGTGATATACGGATAAGAAAACTCCTTAGCCCATCTTTTAAAAAAACCATGTGCAGATCTTGATCTTGATTAACAACCATGCTTATATGAGATATAAAGATATAATATGAGTTATAAATTATACAATGTACAAAATTACATAAAAAGTATTGGTAAGAATTCAAATTGTAATAAGAGTTACACACAATGTTGAAACATGTATTTTCAAAAGGTTCCAGAAACGCATAACGAAATCAATTGCATTTAGGTACACTTATTTATGTTGAACTTTAGACACGATTTTAGTAATAAACTCCGACATGATGAAGGAGATTCAAAAGCGCCAAGATAAAGTTCTTAAAGTTATATTCCTTATATTTAAAAAGCAAAGATAAAAATAAAGATGGTGGCGGTAATAACATATAGAGATTACATCAGGTTTTTTTTCGTAGTAATTATTTGAATATTTTCGATTCCCTAAAGACCAACAGCAACACAACTCAAGTATATTCACTTAATAATAAAGTTTATTTTTTCCTACATTTCTAATGTAAAACAAACATGTAATTTCCAAAGAAAAAAAGTGAGGTCATTGATACAAATTTAAATTATTTGCCATAGGTTATCATTTGTATTTTTTTCCCTTTACAATGTATTATATCTGTTACCATGTTTTCCTCCTTCTTTACCCTTTTCTTAATGAAATCTGAGATATTTTTAAACCATACACAAAATAACAACCAACACAACTACAACATTAGAAAGAGTAGAATAAAAAACGTGCAACTAAAAGTCCCTGAAATCCAAATAAGAAACAAAGTATTAGTATTGATATTGAATATTTGCACATTCATAGATGTGAGTGGATGGAAGGACAACATACTTAGAAGATAGTCCATCTAAAAGGTTGGGCAGGCGAATGGGTTAAAATTTTTATGGGACGAAACAAACAGCTTAAGTTTCTCAAGTATTCTTTTTGTCATTTCATTTTGTTTCCTATCGGATTATTTGGTACATGCAAATATGCAGAGTTACAAATATATGTACATATTGGTACATTATCAGTGCGAGTACATACGAGATTGTTTTGATTTCTGGGACAGCATGGAAATGAGAAATGTATTTGATAAAGAGATACAATGTTATTACTTGTAGAAGGTCAGCAAAAGATAAATAAAATGAATCTAAACGAAGTTAACTAATGAAATACTTGTTAATATTTTAATGTTATTATCACTTAAAGCGAAGCAATCAGCTATGTATGAGTTAAATAAAAATAAATAAGATGATGCCGGTGGCGCCGCTATCTGCCAGGAACTTTTGTTTGCAGAAATTGAGTATGTTGGTTAGAATAGGCTTTGGATATTTTGTTGATATGCATCAGAGCGTTTTTAGCACTGCTTATTCTCTTGTAAGCCTTGGCTGCAACTATGTGATGATTTGAGCCTTTACCACATAATCCTGTTTTTTGCACTGCACTGATAAGTTGTGTTTAAAAGCACTGTGATCCTATAAATGACACACAGACGATGCCATTAGTATTTCGCGATATAATTTTCATAAATTTTTATAATGACAGAATAGGAGGTCGGCCGTGGCATGATGGTTAGAACACCCGCAACCATGCGGGAGGTCACATGTTCAAATCCTGGCTCCAGTCATCTTAAAAACCAGTAAGAAAGTTTCAGTCGGGCAACCCGACTTACATATACCATCACCCTCAGTAAGACAAAAAAATTGCTGTTATATTGATATTATTACTCGATTTCTAAAGTGGGTGGAGTGGTACATTTGTATTTGAGGTACCAGATGGGGAGTGTCTAGACTTCCAGATTTTTTCTCCAAAACTTTATCCTGCTTGAACTTTACTAAATACAGAATGTGGGAACGATCGCGTTAGTTCTATTAATAATATTAATCGATTTCTAAAGTGGGCGGTACCAGATGTGCATGGTAGGTACCAGATGTGGCGTGGATAGACTTCCAGTTTTTTTTCTCAAAAACTTTATCCTGCTAAAGCTTTACTAAAATAAAGAATTTGGGTACGATCGCCTTGGATTTATTGATATTACTACTCCATATCTAAAGTGGGCGGAAAAGTACATTTGTATGGGAGGTACCAGAAGGGGCGTGGCTAGACTTCTAATATTTTTTCCAAAACTTTATCCTGTTATAGCATTACTAAATATAGAATTTGGGAATGATTGAGTTCGATGTATTGATATTATTACTCGATTTCTAAAGTGGGCGGAATTGTACATTTGTATGGAAGTTACCAGAAGGGGCGTGGCCATGTAGCCTATTTTCAATACCGTAAGTAGTTTTGGGGAAATATTAACTCGTGCAAAATTTCAAAAAATTTGCTTGCGTCTTTCGAAAGTTATCGTGCGAACCAGCCGGACAGCTTACAGACGGACAGACAGACAGACGGACATGGCTCAAACGACTCAAAAAGTCATGAATCGAATTTGGTTTAAAGAAACCTGGGGTCTAAAGTCACTCCTTCTATGTGTTACACTTTTGGGTCGTATCAAATGATATATACCCTCATCCCTAAGGGTGATGGTATAAAAAAATATTCTTTCATTGTCGGCTCCCCTCGACAGCAACTTCACAGTATTAGTGTCGAGTCAATCGGCGTGTCTAGTAAGAGCTTCTCAAACAGTGACGTTCGCATTCGTCGAATAGGTGCCGTTAGTTGTGTATCTAAAAATAGAAAGCGTGTTAATTCACAACAACGCGAGAAGCTATCCCATACCTCATTCATGGGGTGTAAAGGGAAATTGAGTTTTTTTTTTAAGAATAGGAGGTACAGTTTAATGAGAATTAGCTTCAGCTCTTAGCTTTCTGAAAAGCTGTTGCTAGCCAAATATCGTTCAATTTTTGTTCGACTATTTGCATTACTGCTGTAAACTCCAATGGTTTTTCCGCTCAAACCCACGATAATCTGCATTATAATATTTTAGATAATAAAGTATTTAAATTAGGATTGTTTATAACAGGGCTTCCCAATTTGTTAGCTGAGGCAAATTTTGACTCGCAATTTTGGGTTTTGATTTTAAATTTTTTTGTTTGGCTTTTTTTTCTTTTTCACATTTTTGTTTTGTATTATTTAGTCTTGAGCCATTTTACGAAAATCTGGAACATACAGATATAGTCATATATATTTACACACATTAAAAATTTTAGTATGCCTAGAAATAAAACAAAATATTGGTGCTTTACGAATTAATTTGCAAATGAAAACTTCTTAATAGTAAACCTTAAAATGTATAGATTATGCTAGTTAAAAATTTTTAGCAAAAAACTTGTCGGCTGTTGACTTAAATTACAAAAGAAGTCTACGCCTTATCTTTCAAAATTATTAACACACTTATTTTGTATGTCAAAAGTATTTACACATTCGTGAAATTAAGCTAAAAACGCTGCAATTATTTAAAAAACCTCATTTGTTTTGATAGTTATCAAATTTATATTGCATAAAAATAAATAATTATAGAAAAGTCGCTAAAAACGTTTAAAATTGTGAAAATAAAGGAAATTCCCATCGAAACGCGAGTTGAGATCGCAACGAAGTTTGGAATGGGTTCCTCGTCATCAAACTTGGGAAAAGAGTACGGAATAGGTCGGAAAACAGACTACATTTTAGTAAAGAAGAAAGCCAGCTATGGAAGCCTACAAAATAGGGTCAGAACTGGTCGAAAATATGTGACAAACAAAATAGAAGATCGTTCTATTCTTAAAATATTCGCTGAAAATCCAGTCGCAGAAAACATCATTGGAAAACCTGTAAGTGAATCCACAATTCGGAGAAGATTAAGGACGTATGATATAAAGACCTACATCGTGAGAAATGTAATAGACATATCTGAAAAAAAAAACAGAAAAAAAACGTCTAGAGTTTGCCATGGAGTATATCCATGAGCCAGTGAAGTTCTGGCATAATGTATTATGGACGGATGATACCTCTTTTCAATTTGAAGGGTCATTTGGTAAAACTTATATGCACCTTTCCAAAGGATCGAAGCATAAAGCAGTACAACCTCTTAATCCTTTCGGCGGGGGTTCAGTAATGTTTTGGGGATGTGTCCCATACAATGGATTTGGAGATCTAGTACCAATACAAGACACTCTAAACCAGGCAGGATATATAGATATTTTGAATGGCCATGCTTTTACTTCGGCTTCGAAATTATTTCCTAATGAAAATTGGATTTTACAGCATGATAATGCTCCATGCCACAAAGCATGGTTACCAACAACGTTTTTAAATCGAGTTGGACAAGATGTTCTTCCATGGCCACCCCAGAGTCCAGATCTAAACATAATAGAGAATGTATGGACATTCATAAAAAGGCAGAGATCTATCCAAATGGGCCGAAAACGAGAGGCAACTATTGATGAAATAATAAATATCTGGAACAGCTTAGAAATCGAGTTTGTACGCAATTTGATTGCATCTATTCCAGCTAGACTACAAGCTGTCATAGATGCTCAAGGAAATTTATCTGGCTACTAATTTTTTTTGTTTTTTTTTTTGGTGTTTTATAATGGTTTTTCTATTGTGTAAATACTTTTGAATGTAAATAAATTTGTGTAAATAATTTTGAAAGATGAGGTGCAGACTTGTTTAGTGTTTTTAATCAGCAACTATCAAGTTTATTGCTAAAAATGTTAAACTAGCATAATCTATAGATTTTGAGGATTACAATAGGGAACTTTTCTTGTTGACAATTTATTCATAAAGCAGCAAAATTTTGGATTATTTCTAAGCATACTAAAATTTTTAATGTGTGTAAATATATATAACTATGACTGTATCTTGTTGTTGCTGCAATCAAGCAGAGAATCTTATTTATTTAAGCAAGTAAAATTAAAATTAAATCTAAAAATGTTTTATATTTTTTTCCGCCATTTTGTAGATTTATGTCCGCGGAATAAAAGCATCTACCAGGGTAGATTCAAGGAATCTTACCGTCAACTTTACAAAATATATTTGTTATAAATGAATAAAAAATAGTAACAATAGAGAACAATTCATATATTATTATATTTTTATTATAATTTTTAAGCAATATATATTCAATTTTTTTGACGAAAACTACGATTTGATGAAGATGGACCCATGTGACAGTTTTCGCACTTTATCTGTGAAAGCTATGTTGTGCGCATTTAGATAAAAATGCTTGCCGTGTAGCTTTCTTTTTTTGGACTCTTGGTAGCACATGTGGCAACTGCCTTTTTGTTTCATGCGGCCACTTGAATCCCGCTCTGTCTCATCATCTGCCTTTTCAGGATTTTTTGTATTCCATGTACGGCAATAATTTTTAGCTTTTTTGTTTGAAAATCTACAAATCTGGTCTCTAATGGCCGGACTCATTATGCAAGAGAATGTGTCCACTGCAGATAAATGTTTAGTAATTGGACTAGGTCCCTTGTGATTTCTATACCATTTTGTACCATCCTTACTTATCCAAAATGTAGTATTGGAGGCTGCCCTGGTCACTATCATCATAGTCAGATTCTTGGTCAGAATTTACCCCAGCAATGGTATTTTCATTAGCGGATTCAGCACACGAAATTATGTCGTTCAAATCAAGAAAGTAATCTTCACCTTCAAGACATTGAAGTAGGTCAGAGTCTAAATTATCAGAAACAAATTTCGGAAGTATTCTGATAGCCTAATCAAAATTTCACTAATATATGGTACTCATTGGTACTCATTGAATATCAAGGTTTTTTTTCTTTCTCATTAACTATCTCAGTTACTTATAAAACACGTATATAATTTGAAAAAATGTTTGGATTTCTTTAATAATTTGGAACCAAACTAATTTCATATTAATTGTTGTTTTTTATTCGTAATTTTTATTATTAATTGACAATTGATATTAATTGGTAAAAATTTCACTCTTTAAACAGTTTTGAATTTGTCCCACTTTTCAAAGCAATTCTCTTATATACTACGACTATTTACAAACAATGTCATACATTATTCATAACATTATGAATTCCCAAAGTTGGAAGTATGCAAGAGTATAGAAAAAAAACTCTAAAAGAATTGAAAACTCATGTATGATATGAACGCAAGGAAAGCTCTCGTAAGAAGATAAAAAGGATAACATGCAAACATTACTAGTGATCAATAATAGTAATAACAATAACAATAATGCTGCTGCTGAAGATGTTAAGATAGTTTCCCATTCTTATTGCTACATTTGGTTATCGATTACAGGATTTCTATGCAACTTTCGGAGACTATTTGTACATGAATATGATGGAGGATATGGAAACGGAAGTAAGATATAAGTATAGAGATAGGAGAAAAACAACATTGCTAGTTGTATATTTGCATAGTATCTTTTGTAAACAAATTTCAAACTTAAAATTACGAAAAGCTTGTAACAAGTAGTAGCTAACCAAGAAGTTTTTTAATAAGAACATATCAATACATTGGTTTTAGGCTGAAATGGGAATACAAAGATATTAGTTCTTGCCAATAAAATCATGGTATTTTGATAAAAACTTAATCTCAGCCCAATAAACAATATAAAGTTATTATAAATTTACTATAAGCTTACATTAGTAAACATGATGTTTGGAAAACCTTTATCGTAGGCATTGTAACTTGTTCTTTTCCAATTATTGGATAAGCGAAAGGGATCCCTTATTGAACAATTGTATTCATGTTTGGAAAATATTTGGGAATAAACTTGATATGCAATACATAATAAAAAAGTTGGAAAGCTTGTGGTAAATTAATATTTTTATCTATTTCCAAATTGGATACAAATACCATTCCAAAGCAAATACAAAAGTTTTGTCAATTTAATTCCAATTGAATTGATTTCTTTATTTTCAGTTCTTTTTTAATAGTATTATAATTTTTGGTCTTCCTTTTCGCATCCTTTCTTCTATATTTATAAGGACTTTTTACATTAACACGAAACACGCCAATCTTTCAGCAGCAGCAAATATGTAACACGAAATGCCAAGACGAAAAGAAATATGTAAACAAAAATTCTAACTGTTGTTTTCTGTCTAGACTTCGACCTTACAAAAGCATTGTATTTTTATTTTTTTACAAATATGTCACAAACTAATTTGGAAAAGGTTAACTAAAATCTTTGGAAAACATATGTTTATTAGCCAGTTTACGTCAATGTTTATTGCGCAATTGTTTGTTTCTTTTTTCACAAATCTGTTACAAAGTGTTTGTAAAAAATTTACTTAAGGTTTGGAAAACGTTAACTTTGCAAACTAATTTTGAAAAATTAACTAAAATATTTGGAAAACATTTATTTATTAGCCGGCATACATCAATGTTTATTGGGCAGATATATAAATTTTTAAGGAAATATTCCTCTTTTCGTAGAAATAAGCACATAGTTAATATTGCCTATTTCCTTTTTTTATAAACCACTTAAAGTGCTATGGGCAAGGGCTAAAGAGGCTTATCGAATATATTAACTTTTTTTATGAATGGGGCCAGAAGAAACATTTTAAATTGGGCCAGTTGCACTCATTCAAAAATAAAAAAACCAAAAATAGGGTTTCCTGGACGTTTGTTTACTTACTTAATTAGCTTGGAGTGGTGTCAGCTACCTAATTTTTCCATCGGACTTTGGTCGCCCTCTTGTGCGAGGTTCATCGAGTTCATTGTCGAAGATTTTTCGAGCTTGAGCATTTTCATCTGTCCCTACAACATAACCTAACCAACATAACCGCAATGGGTTTGACCATGTAATTGTCAGTATACAGCTCGTACAGCTCATGAATCGTACGACATCGCTACTTTCCGTTAACGAAGTCGTTTCCATACATTTTAGGGAGTAATTTCCTCTGGAATACTGCCAGAACCGAATTATCCCCTGGTGTCGCCCTGTCTGTCTTTAAATTGATTGCAAAGTCCATAATATCAGCGATTTGCAAGCAGGATTCTTCTCCGGATTTCAAGGCTGACGTTATTTCTTTTATTTGTATTTATATGAGCCGAGGTAAATATCATTATCTACTACTTTGAATTTGTAGTTGTTAACTTCGTTTTGTCATCATCTACCGTTAGAGCCATTTTGTTGATTCCTTCTGTATACTTGAGAAGGCTGCAGTCACAAGATGATGTCTATATCATCAGCGTACACAAGTATCATATGACTTTTGTTGAATATCGTGCCACTCGTGTTTACTGCAACTTTCCTCATTATCACTTCCATCACTATGTTGAAGAGATTAGACGATAGGTCTCGTCTTAGGCCTCGCCTGGTATAAAATGACTTGTAAGGTCTTTGCCATTTTTCACTGTTGACTTCGAGTCGTTCAGAACGTTCCAATCCGCAAAAGCGTATTAGAATCTTGATGCTGTCCACAGCAATGTTGAAGTAAAAGCTTCTCAAACAGCTGAAGTTTGGATTCGTCTAAAAAATGAAGGTCCAGCTGTTTGAGTCTAAAAATTTAATCATGTCAATTTCACAATAACGCGAGAAGATATCCCTTATCTCATTGATGTAAAAGGAAATGATTTTTTTAAAGAAATTTACTTTTATCGACGGAAAAGTTTTTGATTTTAGACGTTCCAGTCTAACCAGGAATATAATTAAATCCCCGGGAATTAAAAATGCAATGGAATGCAAATAAGCGAGACTAACCGAAGAAGAGCTCTACTGCTAATCCCCAGAAAAGAAACCTAATAAATTTTAAGGTCCGATGTTGATTTTAATAAAATACAAATTATTTGTTTTTATTTTGATAATATTGGTATGCTTCAATTATGCATGGAATGCGACCTCGTCAGCACAGCTCAATCTAGTTACTCTTTGTTGGTGCATTGGTTTTTTGACAAACACTCTTGGATTATCATTCGCCCAAATGCGGCAATTTGAAATTGAATCAAAATCGATCATCCACTGTATTACCATTTCTTGCCACCATTCTGACCATTGACGACATTTGGAATGATTAAGAGGCTTTAGTTCTTGAGTCTAATTCACCTTGTAAGCGTGTAAATGGAATTCTTGATACATAATGTTCATCAACGACGAGCGTGAGAGGTGCAATTGTTGGGCACGACGATGACTTGAGGTGGACGGCTCTTCAGCCACACTATCGCGAACAGCAGCAATATTTTCTGCAGAATAAGCTGTACGCGCATGCACTGGTGTTTCCACATCTCCTGCAGATCCGGTTTACTCAAATTTTTGCACGATTTTTCCGATTGTACGCACATTTGGACGATTAAATTGACCGAAAAAGTCACGAAGTGCACGAAATGCATTTTGATTTGATCGCCCATTTTCATAATAAGCCTGAATAACTTTAAAGCGTTGCTTCATTGTGTATCTTTCCATGGTTCAAATTGAGTAAGTTTGAAATTGAGAAATGTCAAATGAAATGCAGAAAAGAACTCGACGTATAGGTGTGGTTCACATTCAACATCTGCCCTTACAATTTAACCACCGTTTATATTAACACCGCTGCCACCACAATAGAACGCAGTACGTATGATTAACATTTAATTTGTTTATAATAATGCTAATACGTCATTGAGTTTACATTCAACCCCAATATCCCAGTAAACAAAATTTGTTATTTAATAACATGACAAAGACGTAGTGAAACTGGATAAATGTGTGTGTGACTTAACAGATTTGTAAACTAGCGAGTCATTGGAAAAAATCATTTTTTTGTGTCTTCAATTCTCCCAAGATACCTTTTTCTCTTTACTTTATTTTTCTCTATGTTAATGTTGAGCATATAAATTCAAATAACTTAATTTTCACCTACCATTAAGTTTTTTTTGAATTTAAATGATTACTCTGTAAAAGTATAATGTTTAGACTACCCACAAACCTAGGGCTTTAGAGTCCCACTTATCATATTGATATGGATATTGTCTAGATGTAGATATTGTCGACCATACTCAATCGATCTTACTCACAAGATTTAAACAACAGAAGGTACTAAAAGTTCTAGTTTTCTAACTCTGTATATTTTATATTAAATATATACATTAGGGATATTTTTTTTTTAGTGCAAAATCCCACTCCAGGACCATCTGGGGAATATTGTCGTGATAATATAAAACCGGGTTTTAGGTTGATTCTGTTCAAATATCGAGATTTGATCAAATTTTGACATTAAAAAAGCTACTATACGAATTTAAACAAAAAAAAAACTTATTCGAGACAAAAGTATCAGTTGATATAAAAACAAGAAGGAAAAATAGCATCAAAACTTCAAAGCAGCCGGTGCGAAAACTCTTCACGATAGAGAAAAAGTGACACCATATTTCTTAATATGTTTTCATGACCCATACGGCTATGGAGTGGGATTTTTGATGTTTGCAAAAATAGCAAAAAGTTATATCCATAATATATAAATAAATCGATTACTTATATGAAATCTAATGGTTAAATAATTATTACAGTATTTACCGCTTATATGCACTTCGTAATTTGCTCGACTTTTAGTGCTTATAAGCGGGAAATGCATTTACCAAAACTCGGTTATATGCATTTGCAGTGCATGTAGAAAAACTCGCTTAGTTGCATCGGTGGTGCTTATATAAAAAATATGTTATGTACATATGTATTTAGTAATACATGCACCAGAAGTTCAGAAATGTAAAATGTAATTGTAAAAACAGAATATGGATGCACATTGCTAGTTTGTTTTGTGTTTTTAACATTTTTATTGAGATCAATATTTACATATGTATGCATGTAACTATTTGAATTTTGTAAATTCAATTTCATTAAATACGTATTAATATGTACATATACAATATATAATAGTATATTATACATATGTATTAAAATTTTTTTGAGATCAGTGCTTTGACTTTAAAATTATATTTCACCTTAAATCCAGTCGGTTTTTAATTAATAATTTAAAAAAATAAATAATTTAAAGTTAAAAGTTTAAGATTTGAATGCAATTCATATGTTTTTTTGTAAATGCTCTTAGCTTAAATAATTTTTTTTTGAAACAGTTTGCTATTTAATTGCGATGAAACAATTTTCGTACATTTTCCTTATTGAAGGTGAAAAATTTAGACAGTGCATATATGAGAATTTTTTACATGCAATTTCTCAAATTCCTACATAATTTTGGTGCATAAATGCGAGAAATGCATATTGGCGAAATGCATATATTAAAAAATATTGCGTGTATTTTATATACAAAAGAAAGATTGTTCAAGTTCGGCTGCATATAAACGATAAATGCTTATAACCGGCGTGCATATAAGCGGTAAATACTGTACAAAAAATGTTGCCAGTTTTTTTTTTTTCAAATCAAATACTACGGACATAATGCGATTTATATATGAAATGTTTTTGTCACATTTTACATTTTTGGATAGTGTTGATTATAACTTCTCAGTAGGAGTGTAAAATCTTTCTATACCGCTAATGTTTAGATTCCTCGTTAAACTGTATGTCTACTTATGTAAGTCTAAAAATATAAACGTATTAGCTTACAAACATGAGAAAAGCTCTCCCACACTGAAGGAAAAAATTCGTTGCTCCCAAACGAAAAATTAGACAAATGAACTTCGTTTGAAGTTTTCATTTGCCGCAAAACAAAACTTGTTTACCACAAGTAGTTGTGTCTATTGTGGGAATGAAATAATAGTTTATCGCAAACTCAATATACGTTTGTAACAAACGAAGAACGACTACGGCAAACTACTGTTTCGTTAGTCGTAAACGAAAAACTCTGTTGAGGCAAAATAAAATTTCTTTTGCCACAAATAAAAAGAACGTAGACACAAACTTTTATTTTGTTAGTCGCAAATGGAAAACTCGTTTGTAGCAAATACAATTGTGTTTGCCGCAAAATAAATCCACGTTTACCACAAATGAAAATCGGGTAGAAACAAACGTTTATTTCGTTTGCCCCAAAAACAATTATATTTGCCGTAAATTAACCCACTTTTACCACAAAATAAATCCTCGTTTGCTGCAAACATACAAACTCAAACGATAAATGCCATTGGCCCATTCGGGATTTTTGCTTTACCAAAAATTAAATACAAAATTTTTTTTTTCATTCATTTTTATATTCATTAGTAATATATACATGGATTTAAAATTTTACACATACATTTACAATTGGTTAATTTTTTGTTCACTCTAAAGTTCTCAAAAATGATTTAGTGATGCCTTTCCAAAAATTTTGTGAATTCCTGAAAAAAAAACCAATTTAGTAAATGAATAAAATTAAAAGACATATTTTAATATCATACCTTTTAGTATACAAATTTGCATTTGTGTCCAGGCGTAGTCGAGAACGACTGTGACTGTGTTCGAATAAAAGAATTCCATATTCAATGATACTATTAATTCGCTTCTGTCTTTAGGGCCTGCAATAACATAAAAGTGTACAATTTTCATAACCATATCAAAAGTAATGAAGTGCTCTTCAAGTTTCATTTGGTGTTCAGTTTCTTGAAAATAAAATACTTACCCTTTATGTGCAATAGCTTATATATTGTGAAATATATTCATAATATCTTCTTGCGCAATTTCCAAATTATTATTAGCGAGTAATAACACCACTGATAGTTCAAACATTTTTTTTAGTTTATTATTTAACTCGTCAAAAGTGTTAGTTTTTTCACTAGATTCTGTTTTCCATTGAAATTCACTTTTAAGAACATTGTCTTTACATAAAGAAAAAAACACCGACACGACGCTCAACAAACTGATGTTCACAATTCAACCACAAACGAAAAACTAAACACCATAACACTACACGATAGCGATCATTCTAGAACATCTCAATGATTGATACACTCCAATCACTCATTTGTCACAGCGAACGAACATTCGTTCGGGACTAACGTGGAAGACGTTTGTGCAAAATATAAAACGTTTGTTTAGGAGAGTTGAGAGAACAAAAAGCATGTTCTCTCAACTCTTCTAAACATAAAAGATTTAAATATTCCCCAAAAATCGTCAACGGTTGTCCCAAACGAATGTTCGCTTGCTATTAGAAATAAATAACGCTCTTTGTTCTCTCAACTCTCTCAAATATAAAGGTTTCATCTTTTGCGCAAACGTCTCCCATCGTTGTCCCAAACGAAAAATTAAACGATGTAGGAGTAAACAAATGTTCGTGTACTGTAAAAAAAGCAATGTTGATGGCAACTGTTTCATTTTGCTTTGAATACTTCAACGATTGTGGTAAACGTTGAATTTTCGAAACAGAACAACTTTTTTTGCAGCAAGCGAGCAACAAATGGGTTTTTTTTTGGAGTGCATATCTAATTCATAAGATCTCTTACAAATCATGTTAATGACTTTTATCATTGAGTTCAGTAAAACATTTGAAGACCGCTTTTTAAGAATATATTAACCAACATCCTTTTCCGCACGGGGAAACGTCGATGCGTAAAACAAAACCTACACGCACACCATCAAAATTAGCTGCATAACGATTTCATTCCATATAACATATGTTACTCTGATCACAACTAGTTTCGCAATAATTGTTTGGATGAAAACTAAATGAAACTGTGGTACCAAATATAATCTCACATATCATTAGTCCTAGCTTCACATTTATAATTAATTCCTTTTGGCTATGATACTTCTCCACAGATTTTGTTAGAAATCTGAATTAGGGAACCAAGTAAAGGAAACAAATTTGGTGTAAATTATATTATATAGAATTTAATGAGAACTTAATGAAATATTATGTTTAGAAACTAATCCCCAACGTGCAGACTTATACTCATGCATACATACTTTAGCTGAAAATAATCTTACAGACACACTCACATGTGTTACTATACTGCAACTGAAGAATTTTCCCTCTTTGCTATAAGATTGTTTCACCCCTATGATTTGTGCAATCATTTGAAGCATATGATGCAAGTAGTTATTGTGGTGAAACATTTCAGTTCTATATGGGATTACTTGGTGAAAGGTCTCCCAACAATTTTGGAAGGTCTTTTGGGCTGGAAAATTTTGTATATATTTTGCTTGGATTAATACGATAGAGTTTTATATTTTATATGTATATATATTTTATATTTTGTATTAAAATATATGAGAATTTGAGTATAAAAGTGGTGATATTTTCATTAAAAAACAATTACTATTTTATCTATGGATACAATGAATGAAATTTGGGAGAGCATCTCATATTTCAGTGATCGCTATTGTTTTAGGAGAGCAGGTTCAAGTTCTAAATCGTCAAAAAGAATTAAGTAGTCAGTTTTTTTGTTTAACTCGCTTACAGATTGCCAGAAAATGCAATCTTTTACTTACTTCTAAAAAAGATATTTTTTATTATTGTTATTGTGAACAAACAATAATCTATTGCTAGACGCACACAACGGCAACTACATTTTATAGAAGATTTTGAACGTAGGTTGTTTGATAAACTTTTACTACAATTTTACTGCAAAGTTGATGTCGACAACGTCAAGGGGGCCGCCGACGAAAGAAACGTAGATGACGGAGACCAGAATCGAACCATGGTCTCCTTAAGAATGGTAACGTGTTCTTACCATCGTGCCACGGTCGGCCACAAAATATATTAAAAAACTACACAAACGTATTTAAAATTAATAATAGCAACTCTTTTTTACGCCAACGTACGCTTAGGTCACTTTTTTGTGATTAAAAAATTGACCGTGTTCTCCTTAAATATTGTTTTGACAACCTTTGATGAAAATTAAGTGTCACACAAGATTTAAGCACCAATACACAGAAGCTGCAGCTGGTAATGCCATTCGTTTGGTGTATAGGTAATTTTAAAAATATGATTTTCAAAATTCCAATATATTTCATTTGATTTGACAACAAAACAACAATTAACTTTAGTGTTCGACTAAGTGACAACGCATTCGAAGTAGAGATATTTTGTATGAAAACGCTTACGTTAGCGTTCGTCTTTTCGTTCGCTTAGAAGACGAACAAAACTTGTCCTTCGAGACACCAAAACACATAGTTTATGAGCCACCATAATCATTAGCCCGAAAATAAGGCTTGCCAAAACTTTGCGATGATTAACGCCCATTATCGCGAAATAATATGGTACCTCAATTTGGATGAAAGTCTAGATTTTTACAAAGCCTTTGATTAAAATAATAGATACTAGCATTTCAAAAACAGCAACGAGAGTTATTAAATAATGCTACAAAAGTTCACTACCTAAAGGATTTACTTACATACTTATTATATACTGCAATATTCCCCCCGTTGGTCTCACCTAACAAAATAATCGGCGGTAGGCGGGCGACAGCCTTCTCAATGTGTATCTCGATGCGATCCATGTTATCGCAGTAGCACTCGTAGTTGTTGTAGTAGTCAACATTAATATAACATAAACTGAACCAGCAACAAAAATACAATGGCAGGAGTACAAACACGCCCGCACTCACACAGTAACATACAATAACCAGCAAAGACAACAGCAATGACAACCAACAAATATGCCGACGTATGCATGAGTTTGCGGTGGTAGTGGTGATACGTCGCACTTGGGTAACATGTACCGAAACACACACAGTGACAAGCTCTCGCAGGACTAAGGATCCACTGAAACTGCGACGCGTCAAGTGTATACCTAAGAGGGGCTGTGGGGTTTAACCAACAACCAAATAAATATTGTGTGCGACATATTGACAAGAAAATCTTGTTGCAAAATTCATCTTTTATTCATAAGTCATCTTCTTTAATCTCAATCTTTACAATTTCGCCATACGTGTGTATGTGAGTGTGTTTATAAATATGTACACAGTGTTCATGTATATGTGTATAAAATGAATATACTCCCGTTTGTTGGGCCATGTCTATTTGTTTTCCTTCTCGCTGTGAATCTGAACGCTTAAATGTTTTGGTTATATGAGACGTCAGCTTGTCAAAAGAATACTGCAGTATGGGGAGTATTTAAAATAGCATCCCTGTACTCAAAACACATATGACACAAACAGTTCTCTTTGTTGTATGGTAAGTGTATATTTTTATTTAGGTTACAATAGCTTTTCTTTTATCGTCATTATAGTTTTCTTCAGGAAAAAGAAAACATCTGAAGAGAAATAAAACACTCATACATATTTGTAGTAGTCCTATTGGGTACTCCAATTAAACTGTATTCATCACGTTTATTTGGAACATGTTTAAAAAAAGTGACGTTTTATCGTTAATAAATTTCAGATGATGATTTTCAACCCATCGAGAGCAAATTAAAGCATTAATGTGACATCAAATTTGCAAATGTATCCCCGTTATTACGTATGTCGTAGTCACGTCGAATCTTTGCCGATTTTCAAATATGGCATCGCTGAAATACGAATGTTGTTGCTCCTACAATTTTCGGCTTCATCAGATGATGAAAAACTCTCTTCAATAAAGATTTTTGTTTATTATCCGACCATATTAATCTCTAACACCTTTCTTCAAACCCTGCTCGCATAATTGCGAATAATAAATCAACCAGCCCATGACAAGGTGCCTTCTTCTAACAAATATCTTTATTTATGCAAAAATTTAATTGATTTCTGTCATTTCTATATTTACGATTATAATACGTACGCAATAAGTTACATTTCTTAATATGTAAAAATTTTTCCATCATAAATTGTATCGTTTGATTATCAAATCAGCCCTAGGTGTCTATCTCCTTTTTGATCCCATAAGTTTTTGCATTTATTATTGGAAGCTATTAAAATTTATATATGAAAACAATAATAAAAGGAACTGCCTCAAATCCTTGCATTAAAATGACAAAGTCAAATATATGTTAATACGTGAATTGGAGATCAAAGTCATCACAATAATCATGTTGACAAGAAGACGCAAGGGAGAACATTCCCCCCCAGGTTTCAATGTGTTTTTTTTTAGTGTGGAAGAAATATGTCTGTTGGCATAAACTCGGGGTTTGGAGAATATTGATAATTTAATAACATTTGTACCATTGCTGCTCCTTAAGAATTTGTTTTTTTATGTTTTGGAAATCCATTATAATGTTTACATTGAAAACATTCTGTGTATGTTGTTATCGCTTTAATTGGTCGGGAAAATATTTATGTGGTGTTTATACAATTCAGTGTCCTTGAGATTTGCCTTTATACATATGTATTTCTACCTTTTCCCAATTGTCCTCTAGGATTTATCATGTGTCCCAGTTGTGAAACAGGATTGCTAACATTTGTTTATTTGCTGCACAGCTTTTGCTTCGAGATTAGAGGAAAAAGGTCAGCTTTTGTATCTACGCTGTCCTTTACTTTCAAATCGCTAGGGTAAGAAAACGTGTGTATTTAAATGTATTGATTACTATCAAAAATATAATACGATTTAAAATTATTACGACGTAGTTTATTTTCTCTAGATTTTCAATGCGTCATACGGATGAAAAAAAAACAATGCTCAATTAACAGCAAAATACTGTTCTATGACAATATACTAGAAAAGTTCTGATCTCTTTGCGGCACACTTTAATGCCAAACTTTTTTTAACGAAATTCTTAAAAATGTCATATAAGGAACACCCAAATGTATATTTATTTTTTGTAAAATACGTAATTGTGAATGACAGGCACCAAACGGAGGGAATGAAATTGCAGTCTTACTACGATAAAACTACGGAAAAGTGAGCAGTATTCAAAGTCAAAATGTCTAGAAATGTATTTCGTCTGAAAATACGGCCTTTATTGCGTTAATGGTAGAAATGGACAAACATTTATTTGTAGTTCAAAAATTAACGTTTATTTAGTATTGTTTTTTAACATATAATTTATTTAAAATGTGTTTTCCTTATACATATAAACAAGTTCAGTACGTATCTTGGATGTATTTAAATTGTTATACAAGTATTGTGCAGTCTTTATGTCTCACTATAAATGTGTACTATAAATACTCTTTCATTTAAAGAAATGAAAAGTAGCTATCTCATTCAAGATTTCTCACACACTTTGTCTTTTTTATCGTTTTAGGTAAAAGTCGTATTTCTTCCTGGAATAATTATCGTAAGTTTGTTTTACATGGCACTTAAGTGCAGTCATAAATAGTTTCTCTGTTTAAAATAACAGCATTTTTTCTTAAATGGCCACACAACCTTTATTTATAACGGGAATGTTGAAATACGTTATGGTTAATTAGTTCACATATTGGGACAAAAAAATACATTATGTATGTGAATTGATGAAATCACCATACAGAGTATGAATTGAGGTATACCTACATTAGAGTGACTTTATCTATCAGTAGCCGCACGTAGAAAAGTTCTTTTGCGAGTTTACTGCAGAAGACTTTTCGAGCCGGAGCGTTTTCGTCCATTCATTCTATTTGAATGCGCTTGACTATGTTGATGTCGTTGTACAGCTTATGATTCATTCGACGACGGTACTCGCCGTTAACGATGTTGGGTCTAAATATTTTGCGTAGTATTCTCCTCTCGAAAACTCCCAGAATACATTGATCCGCCTGCGAAATTACCCTAAATTGTAGTTTTGTAATCGATGAACAGATGATAGGTGTCGATCTGTATTTCTTGGGTCTTCTCCAGGATTTGTCGTAGTGTGAATATCTGGCCGGTGGTGGATTAACCAGGTCTAAAGCCACACTGATAAGGTCCAATCAGGTTTGCCAGATTGGCTTTAGTCTTTTACATAACACACTAGACAGGACCTTATATGCGATGGGTAAAAGGCTAATCCCGCGATAGTTGGTGCACACACTAGGATCGCCTTTCTTAAGCACGGGACATAGGACACTCAGATTCCAATCATCGGGAATGCACTCCCTGAGCCAAATCGTGTTTATGAGCTGGTGCATGCATGTTAGCAGCTCATCGCCGCCGGCTTTAAAAAGCTCTGCCAGAAGTCCATCGGGTCCCGCAGCTTTATTATTTTTAAGCCGTGCATTTGCCGTGCTGATCTCGTTTTGGCTCGGTGGTGGGCAGTCTACTCCATTGTCGATGATTGGTGCGATTTCGTCACTTATGCTGCCGTCGGGAACAGGTAGAGATTAAAGGGGTCCCTCCATATTTACAGCACACACTGAGTGTCCGTGACCAGATTTCCCTCTCTGTCCTTACTTGTGGGGACCCCTGTTCGAAAACCTTTACTTTTTACCTATTGGTAGAACTTTCGGGCCTCACCCCTATCCCTGTAGTTTTCGATATCCTGGCTCTCTCTCTTCTTCCACAGATGCTTTTTCCGTCTGAACGGGCGTTTCATCTCCCTCCTTTTCTCCGCTCCGTCATCGCACGCGTCACCATTGGCTGCAGTTTTGCCTTGTATGCAGCATCCATTTCCTCAGACATTTCGCAACATTCATCATCATAGCAGGCTTGTCTTAGCGTGGTTTTTCAAAACCCAGTACGGTGGTTGCGGCAGTGGTCATAGAATTCGCAATATGCTGCCACTGTATGTCGGGTACATCAGTTTGTTTGGAGTAATTGAGAGAGTTGGTTGGAGTAGGCATTGGCTATCTCGGTGGTATGCAGCTTTGTGATGTCCAGCTTCCTTTGCGTTTGATTACGAGTGTTTTTAGCACTACTTAATCGCATTCGTACCTTGGCTGCAATTAGTTTGTTATCTGAGTCAATATTTGCACCGCCCATCACACGCACGTCCATAACGCTTGAGACATGCCTTCCATCAATTACCACGTGATCAATCTGTTTTCTTGTATTTTGATCAGGGGATATTCAGGTTGCCTTGTGGATATCTTTATGCGGGATTCTGGTTCCACTCAATACCATGTTTCTTGCCGACGCGAAGCTAACTAGTTTGAATTCGTTATCGGAGGTGATGTTGTGCAGACTGAATTTTCCGACTGCAGAGCATCTTCCCTTGCTATTTTAGCATTAAAATCTTCCAGAAAAATGTCAATGTCATGTGCAGGGCAGCGGTCATATATTTCCTCCAGACGCTCATAGAATGCTTCTTTAATGTCCTCATCTTTGTCTTCTGTCGGGGCGTGTACACAAATCAGCGTAATGTAAAAATATTTCGTCTTGATGCGAATAGTGGCTATCCGGTCACTTACAGGGTTAAACCGCGAGACAAAATGTCGAATTCTCTATGAAACCACATCTAAATTCGTGTCTTTCTGCATCAGCTGTAAAAGATGTCACAGTTCTTTCGTCGTGTGCATCCCTGTCCCGTCCATCTCATTTCCTGTATGACATCACCGCCATTTCGAGGATGTCGACGATGTCCGCCAGTTGGATAGATGCACCATCTCTGTATAGAGTTCGGACATTCCAGGTGCATTTCCATAAATCATGGTCCTTATATCGTTTGCGGGGGTCGTCAACATTTGTGGGGTCTTGTTTTTTCTTTTCTTCGTGTTTTCATAATAATTGGTTTTTAAATGAGAGTGGCTTATTAGGCCACCGCGCCCGATCCTAGTTCCTTGGGGCTGCCAAAGCCACTAAGAGAGCCTGTGTTGAGCTTCAGTCACTTCTATTACCTACTTCCTAAGACGCATCGGTGGTAGCATGCCGATTAGGTTACTCAACATTTCGCCTTCTCACATTTGCTATCTCTGAACGGATGCTCACGGGGAATACGTGATCTGTCGGACGTTGTGAGCTGCTTGGGAACCTCCAAAAAGAGCTTCTGGTTATTCCCAAATGAATAACAACCAGAAAGACTCAAATTAGAAAATTGTCAATGCGTCATACGTCTTAAAAAAAAATTTACTGTTCTATGGCGACAAACCAGAAAAGATCCGAGCAGCAATAAACTAACAAAAAATCGAACTTCGACCTCTTTGCGGCACACTCTTATACCTAATTTTTTTTAACGAAATTCTTAAAAATGCAATGTAAGGAACACCCAAATGCATATTTATTTTTGGTAAAATGCGTAATTGTGAATGACAGTTACCAAACGGAGAAATTGAAATTGCAATGTTACTACGAAAAATGTCTTGAAATGTATTTTTCTTCTACTGTAATGCGTAGCCTGTAAAAAAGGACAAACATTTATTTGTAGTTACAAAATTATTATTTATTTAGTTAGTTTTGTTTCATAAAATCCATTGTACTAGCTAACCCGGCAAACGTTGTTCTGCATACAATTTCGGACCCCTCCAACTTCGTCTCGCTCCTAAGTTAACGCCTTCATATAGGAACCAGGTTAATAGTAAAACACAGATATTTTAAATTTTAATCAGATTTATTGGAATTTAATCGATATCAGGAAGAGCGATCAGATAAACAATGTTTTTCTATTTGTCTTCTGACTTAAAAACAAAAAATGAAGACGGTTTGCCAATACTCGAACTGGCAACGTATGGGCGACCGTGCGAATAGCAGGGAAATTAGATATTTGTCCCATAAACTCCCAACGGGTAGCCCTGCGATTTATTGACTGTCATCGCAAAAGCCAATCGAATGGGGACTTGAATTGGATTTAATTGGATGGGAAGATCGGTTGGAATAATAGGAATTCGTGGGATAAGGACTGCCGGGGAAAACTTAAGTTTCACGTTCGACGGTTTAAACTCGCAAAAATTTGCCGGGAACGTTATCAATCCAGTTAAAACACCAACACGAATTTGGCCATTACCACGCGCCAGTAGCTGTCTTGAAAATTCAGTAGCCGATGGGTCGTTTTCCAACGTGACTGTCATGTTCGTAGTCAATTTCAACTTCTTGACATGCCGCCACAAAGACGACGATTTTAGGCCTGCATTAATTTCATCAGTTAATCTTGGGATGACGGGAAGCGCGAATCTCGAATCAACTCGTAAATCCTTTATCGTTTGGTCAACTGCCTTCAAAGCTCGTTTATGCGCCAATCATCCTCAATGATGATTTTGAGTTCTCGCAACAATTTCGCTGTCGCCGAATTCTTGGATATTGTGCACGTTGGCTTGTCAACCGTGAGAAGATTCATCGGTAGCTTCAAAGCAGAATGTGCAGTTCGACCGCCTTTCAACAATGTAGCAGCAATACCAGAGGTTTGAACATCTAACGTAATTTGCGATCTTGACCGAATTGTTGCCATAATCAAAGAAACCTCGTCCCACTCATTGCAATTCGCGATTGAATGCATCGTTCATCGAACGATTTGGCGCTGGTATTCCCAATTTCGACAGTAGACTGCCGCACATGAGTATGCACATGTCTTCGATCAGAACTAACGCTTCGTTGCGCATCTCGTCGTTAATTTCAAGATCGAAATTCGTTGTTGTCGTGCGTACTCTGTGCAAAATGTCGTCAGCCATCTCGTCCTTTATTTGTCCCACAATGCTCTCGGGTTCGACGGATGATGATCGCAAACAATGTACGAATTTGATTTGCTGGAGCAGAATCAGTTGCCTCGGCGGGCGTTGAGTCCCAATGTTCGTTTCTTCTTCAGAAATACGAATTTGTACTTAAATGGAGAATGAAAAAGAAGTGATGACATGTAAACAAACCTGTCGTTGTATTGACCATTTTTAAATTGATGTGATATAGATCCTTTCCATGGCAGAACATCAACGGGTATTGAAGTGCATCATATGACCGATGAGTCTCGTAAACGCGCTATAGTTGTCCACCATCCGGGCGCTTGAGAACAATATCGCATGATTCCACATTCCCCTGCGACTTCATTGATAGTGGGAGCATAGAATTGTCTTGCATGGCCTCCAGAGGTTCTTTTTCTGCTCTGGTAATGATTTTGTGGTCGTCAGAATGCATTGCATCCAAGGCGGCTTTGAACAATCTGACCAATGCGTTAGGCTCTTGCAGAAGATTTTGCAATTGTTCGATCATTTCGCGTTTAATCGCAGTGCAAATTACACAACGTTGAAATAGTTGAATGCAAAATTTCGTCGAAAATTTTTTTTTTTTGGAGTTTTTCCGGAATTTTCCGAGTTTTCCACAAATAATTTTTCTATTTTTCCATTCAAAAAGTTATTTCAAAATAATTTTATGAAATGTTTCACAGTTACATCGTCCAAATGTATTAAATCACACAAAAAAATGCAAAATTTCGTAAAAAAAATCAAATTTTTTAACTTTTCCGGAATTTTCGAATTTTTCAACAATATTGTTCTATTCGAAAAGCCATTCCGTAACAATTTCACATAAATTCCATACCAAAAGGCAATTTTCGATTTTTCCAATTTTCCGACTATTCCGGAGGATTTTCCCAAAATTGTCTTCCACATAAACCGTCACCTAGCAATTACGAACAAAAAAATTTTTAGCAAAATGGGCCCAACCGTTCTCAATTGATGAATTACTAAGTATAAATTTTTTACACCATTTTTATATATATAGATTTAAAATGTGCCCTTATATAAACAAGTTAATTACTTATCTTGGCTAATTTTAAATTGCTATACAAGTATTAACACGATAAAGTACTAATAATGCTCTTTCAATTATAGAAATGACTACCTTTTATTATAAAGTAGCTATCTCATTCATGCTTTCTCACACACTTTGTCTTTTTTATCGTTTCAGGTAAATGTCGCATTACTTCCTGGAATAATGATTGTAAGTTAGTTTTACACGGCACTTATGTGTAGTCATACATAATTAAAATAGACATAATGCAAACATTAAATGCTCTTAAATCATTTCTAAAAAAAATGCAGTTAAACATTTAAAGCATCAATGTAAATATTAGTAAATCAAAAGTTACATTAATTTTCATTTATCATCTAATTTCTGGGTCCCTACTTCCTGAAGTGGGCACTGTGTGTCCCTAAAAAAAGTCATCTCGCTTTTATTCTAGGATTGTTTGGAAAATTGTTACTGGGTTACATATGTTTAGAATGGTATTTAAATAACCTTAAATATGTTATACATTAGACTGCTCGCAATTTTTTTTTTTGGAAATTTAATTGTGTGCGCTGCTTAAAATATGAGGTTTGGTGTAAGAAATCATGTCCTAATTTTTCAGCTCAATCCGACGGTGCCAAGTCGTGCCGGGTGGAGCCCAAAGTTCTCCATATTATTCCAGATAGCGCCGCAATTTTTTTTTCTTGAAAACTTAATTTTTTTTCAGACCTTAAATATCTTATGGGTTTCTAAGTATTTTTTATAATATAACTTTTTTTCCTACAACCTATAGTTATCCCGAAATCGGGTGTCCTTTAATAAGGACACGGCACCTTGCGCTGCAATTCAACATTACACACTAGACTGGTCGCATTTTGTATGGGAATTTTTTTTTGAAATTTAATTGTGTGCGCTGCTTAAAGTGTGAGGTTTGGTGTCAGAAATCTTGTGCTAATTTTTCAGCTCAATCCGACGGTGCCTAGTCGTGCCTAATGGGGCCCAATATTCCCCATTCCCCTATTTAATCAGATCTTTTTAGTTATACTAGTTAAAAAGTCGGTCCCATAGACCGAAAATTTAAAATCTGACTTCGTTACGATCTTCCGCAGTAAAAGTACTTTAAGTATTTCAAATTTCAGCTTCCTATGTCATCAGATGACCGGCCGTGGCATAGTGGTTAGAACACGCGACTACCATGCGGGAGATCGCAGGTTCAAACTTGGCTCAAGTCATCTTAAAAGAAAAAAAAATAAATAAAATTTTCTTTCATTGTTGTAACGAACACCATACTAGTGTTTGCTAATATTCTGAAGCAGAATATCTTTTTTACCGAAAGATGCATACACATCTTTTTCAACAAACAACTTTTAGAATTAGGACTGCGGGAGCCTTCAATGCACTAGCTAACAGTCGGTTGGGGGAGTTCGTGTCCTTTTCTAAATGCCATCAGTTTTGCCGTTTCAATAATAATTTAATGACTCCCTTTTTATTTGACTGAAACCAAACGAAATACTACTCAAAAAGCTAATCAAGTTGCTAAAACAAAACAAAAATCAAAACCAAAAGCCCCATAAAATTTAGCAACCTCAGTAAATATTTAAAACAAAAGCATTGACGGATCGACGTGTGTTGGTTATAATGTGGTATCTTCTAGATGTACATTGATACCTCGCCTCATAACCCACCCATACCAATGGTTCTAGTGGCGAACAAAATTAACTAGAACCCCTATCGTAACATGTGAAAACTACTTAATTCCTCATCGACATCTGCATTGGAAAACACATATAGAATTTGATTTTAGCAATCCATAATTTCTAGGAATACAGATACAGGTTTATTTAGTGCAATTTCTTTCATTATAATAATTTGTAAAAAAAATTCTTATTTTAATACTGAGTAATGTGATATGCTATACTTTACAAAATTCATTATTATTTTAACAAAAGATTAATTTTAGATTTTCACTCAATTTATCACAGTCACCATGATGCTAAAAGCTAAAAAATACCGAATGTAATTATTTATAATGAATTGTTTTTTTTTTTCTCGAGTGTATTCAATACATAATTCAAAGAAAAGCAAAGTAAAATAAAAACAAACGTTTAGCAAAACAAACTGATAATTAAATTTCTCTCTCAAAAGAAACAAAATAACCTAAAGTGCACAAGTGCAAAGACAACTAAAAAACAACAAATCTTAGTAAAAATGCATTGTCACATTCATTACTTGATTTTTTCAAAGAAGATAATATTTATGATTGAGAATTATTATGATTGGTATAGAAACGAGAGAAAATGAAACACGTAGGTAGTTATTGAAGGCGTAAAGACTTAGTGAATATAAGTTTAACACAAATTATAATCTTTTAGTCACTAACTCTTAATAAACATTTAAAAAAAAATGTCACAGCTTAAATTTGTTTTATGTTCTATGCTGTAATTATATCATATACAATTAAGATAATTTTTGTTGCACTTACCGACATCTTGACGACAGTTGTAAAGGCCTTTGCAATGTAGTACGATGTGGTGGTATAGATGATAAGCTGTATGAAGATGATAACTTATTGTATGACTATAGCGTGATTAATTAATGTTATACTTGCTGGAGCTGTTTTCATTCTTACGTTACGATTGTTGTTTCTTATTGTTGTGGGGTGCTCTATGAACACTTAGGCCGTATATACGATTTTGTTTTTTTTTTTAATTTTTACATTAATATCATTGCCTTTAACTAGGGAATTTGCACACTGTTAACCATTAACGATGTCTGTGATAAAACATGTGAAGAACTGTGATAACCTTATTCAGTAGGGCTTCTTAAACAATCTACTTTAACATACATTTTGATTTACTTATACTATTTTTTCCATTAAATTTTAGAGCTTGTATATAACATAGTTAATTTATATATTTATATTTAAAAGACGATTTATCAAATATTAATAGTCATATGACTGAAATTTTTCTTATTTTGCCACTTCACTCAACTCACTATAAACTATTTTAATGCACATGTATTGCTTAATATTGAAACTCACTTATTACTTTAACAGTGACTTCTGCATCGTAGCTTTTTACTTCTTTTCATGATTCGTTCTTACTTTTTCTTCTTATGGTGTGGGAGGCAAAGGGTAAACTTCAAAGACAACGTGGTCGAAAATCTGGTTTTGAGTCTATTTCATGATTTCTTGTCGTAGGTCAGTTTTAGTGATTTGAGTGATTCTAACCTTTGAGTGATTTGGTGAGAAATAACTTAATAAGGGTTGTCCATATATAAATTTGGATTGAGTTTAACTTAACATTCAAGCAAAATGTGATTTAAATCAATTAAAAAATCTAATCGTTAAGGAAAATTACAATACAACTATTATTAACCGTCGGCCACACAACAATTAAAGAATTCTGCTTAAATATGGTGCAAAGTTGAGTGCTTGCGTGAATAAAATTTTGGTGGAATTAAGCTGACGTCCTTCTGATTTTGATTTCCAAATCTCTTGCAATAAATTGAAAAAGCAATTCTTCCCAGGAGAATCAGGTTGTAAAGGTGTGATGCAAGATTACTGCACGGGACTTCTACCCCTCCACGTGCAGAAGGGTTTCTCTATATGTTCTAAATATAAAAACTTTTCTTTACACCATTGTTCACCCTACAAATCACTTTTATATTTACCTTGGTTTTTGGATAATTGCGCGTAAATTTTGTGAAACAGTTTAAAAAAAATACTTTGAAGTAAAGTTTGGCAGTTTTGACCAAATTAATTTCGAAAAATTTACACTTTAATTAATTTTTTTTTCTTTCTTGACGATACCAAGAGCTGGTTTGTAACTCGTTAGCTGCTATTCACCAAAAGAACGATATACTCAACGTCTTGAAGCAAGAAAGCTTCGCTCGTCATTCTCACTCAACTAACGCCCCCTATTAGATTATCGATTAAATGATTGATTGATATTGTTACCAGCTCCTAATTTGTTGATCGACACAGAATTACCATACTATGACCGTAGCAAAGAGTAAAAAAATCGCTAAAATTTCAATTGTATGCACAAAGACCATAACTTCTATTCGGAGTTTATTGAACAAAGGCTTCTTTCAAAAAGACGAAAATTAGTATAAGTTGCCTTAAAATACCAAGTGGGTAGTATAAATATGAAATGTCCATTACATTGTCGGCTCCCCTCGAATGTTGTTGACAGCAACTTCGCAGTATTAAGCGTCGATTCAATCGTCGTGTCTAGTAAGAGCTTCTCAAACAGTGACGTTCGCATTCGTCGATAAACAAGTAGGTGCCATTAGTTGTGAATCTAAATATAGAAACCGTGTTAATTCACAACAACGCGAGAAGCTATCCCATACCTCATTCATGGGATGCAAAGGGAAATTAAGTTTTTTTTTTTAATTATGTCATCAGATGGCTTCTACTAAGAAATTATCTTATATATGAAAATGAATTGTTGTTCGTTGGTAAGGCCATCACTTGAGAACGCATGGACCGATTCGACCACGCCCACTTTCTTAATATATCTAAAATTGCAAAAAAACGCTCTAAAAATTCAATTTCTTTACAAATTGAGCTCTATAATGTTCTGTATTGAAAATATAATAGGTTAAATATATTGTACATTTTTGATTAAATGGACGGAGTGGGCCTGTCAAAACATTTTTTTAGGCTATATTGATAAAATTTGGTACACAGATAGTACACGACACTTCTGGTTCAAATTTGCAGACGAAATTTTTATTTTCGATAAGTGGGCGGTGGGCTCGTCGCAAACCTATATTTAAGTCCTAGAGAGATAAAATTTGATATCACGATAGTACTCTTCAATACAATTATGAATATGCAGACGAAATGTTAGCTCAAGGATGAAGATCTAGAATCACTGTCTTCCTCTCTCTTTCATAATAAACATTTCCCATTAATCGTACCCCCAACACACTCACTCAGACGAAATTTTAATTTTCGATCAGTAGGCGAAACTGAAATTTGAAATATTTACAATCAGTGGACGGATATTTCTATTTCGAATCGAATCGGTCCATGCGTTCTCAAGTGATGGCCTTACCAACGAACAACAATTCACATTCATATATAAGATAATTTATTAGTATGTTCGGATGTTTGTATGTATGTCCTATTCTTTTCACGACTTTCTGAAGCCATCTGATGACATAGGAAATTTGTCATACTTAAAGTACTTTCTCTGCGGAAGACCGTAACGAAGTCAGATTTTTGATTTTCGGTCTATGGGACTGACTTTTTAACTAGTATAACTAAAAAGATCTGATTAAATAGGGGAATGGGGAATATTGGGCACCACTAGGCACGACTAGGCACCGTCGGATTGAGCTGAAAAATTAGCACATGATTTCTGACACCAAACCTCATACTTTAAGCAGCGCACACAATTAAATTTCAAAAAAAAAATCCCATACATAATGCGACCAGTCTATGGTGTAATGTTGAATTGCAGCGGAAGGTGCCGTGTCCTTTTTAAAGGACACCCGATTCCGGGATAACTATAGGTTGTAGGAAAAAAAAGTTATATAATAACAAATACTTAGAAACCCATGAATATTTAAGATCCGAAAAAAAAATTAAGTTTTCAAGAAAAAAAAAAATTGCGGCGCTATCTGGGATAATATGGAGAACTTTGGGCTCCACTCGGCACGACCGATTCCGGGATAACTATAGGTTGTAGGAAAAAAAGTTATATTATAAAAAATACTTAGAAACCCATGAATATTTAAGATCAGAAAAAAAATTAAGTTTTCAAGAAAAAAAAAAAATTGCGGCGCTATCTGGGATAATATGGAGAACTTTGGGCTCCACCCGGCACGACTGGGCACCGTCGGATTGAGCTGAAAAATTAGGACATGATTTCTTACACCAAACCTCATATTTTAAGCAGCGCACACAAACAAATTTAAAAAAAAAAATTTTCCCATACAAGATGCGACCAGTCTATTATACATATTAAGTTAATCAAGGGAGAATCAAAATATAAAATATTTTGAAAAATATATTTTTTTTAATTGTAATTTTTATCATCTACATATAAATTTATAAGTAACCGATGTTTATAAACTGCGACAATGACTATAAAAAAATTTGTATTACGTATGAAGGATACTGTACTTTTTTTCAAGATTTGTACTGGAGTCGCCAACACTTATTACCGAAGATCATCGCCTCCCACGGGTATAGGGTGCTAAAAAAAATTTGTTGGTTACTGTTCTGGCGCTACATACACTTCTTATACATTACCACCTATCATTACAGAAGTGTAGTAAACCACCTTTTTAGCATTCAAAAGAAAATGGAGCTGAAAGAATCGTTATTATCAGGTTATTTACATGTTAACCCTCTTAGTTGGGGAGAAATCCCCATGTTCTACTAATTTAATAGTTTGATAGCCTCATATATTTATTTTCATCCAGACAACTTGCTGTTGATATTGTTTTTTTTTTCAATTTAGTTTACGATTATATATAAATTAAACCTTGCTCCTGTTTGGCAACGTCCCGTGGAATTGAATTCATTCATAATCTCAAATTTGCACAAGTTTCGTCAGAGAAGAGGTGCAGCAATTGACATAATCCACAATCAAAAATTTGCTATTATTCTTTCGGAGAAATAAAGCTGTTAATAGACAGTTACAGTTACAGAGAAATATTTATTATTTCAAAAGCATTAAATAGAAAAGCAAATTACACTCAAACGGCGAATAAAGAAAATTATACTTGTGTCTTAAACAATCTGAAGAGTACTTACGGTTTTTTCACTTCTATGTTTTTTAATAAAGAGAAGAAAATGTTTACATAAATACTTTTCAAAGAATGAAACTGTCCGTGTATAACAAAATCTGCTAGTACAAACATACACTCTTCTTTACTTGGAGAATGACACTTTCTATAATTGTAGTGAAATACACCATAGTTAAGCATTGGTAGATCAGGCTTACGGAAATTGTCGACAGTGGTTTTAACTGGGGGACATTTAAAAGTGTTTAGTAGTAAGCTAATTAAGATATTTTATTTCGACAGACCGTGCTCACCTGGTGAGAGTTACAAAAGATTAAAATGTTTAGTTAAACAAAAAGGTGCCAAGAGACATCGGTTCTCTTGGTCTTTTAGTAATTTCTTGACTTTTCATGTTTTAGGCGTTTATAAAACAATTCATAATAGGGATTTGTGAACGGCACATTTTAATCAAATTAAATTTTCTTTCCATTTTGTACTAAAAAAAAATTCAACAGTTTACAATATTATCTAAAAATAATTTTCTAAAAATGTAAATTATACAAATTCATTAACTCATACGAACGTCAGCTTGATAAGTATAAGTTAAATATATTTAATACACTCATAGTGAATGCTTGCGAAGTTTTTCGAGTCAAAAAAGAATTTTTATTTGGTTATAAGGTTTGGGTATAAAAGACTTGATAAACATTCCTCATTCATTGTACCAAGGCTGCTGCTAAATCAATGTTACTTATTAAAATTACTGCAAAGTAAAAAATAATATAAAATACTAGCTGGCCCGGCAAACTTCGTCTTGCCTGCAAAGTTCTTTATTAAACTAAAAGTTGTACCGAGCGCTATGAACACAAATAAAATATGTCATAAGGGAATGTGGTCTAAGAGCTGAAGCCTCATACACACTTACCATATTTTATCTGAAGCTCAAACGTTAAACATTTTTTTTTAGAATTACACAAAGTAGGTGATACGGAAGGCCGCAGTCAAAAATGTAATTTAAAATGTTGTATATATCCATGTGCATTGTCCAAGCGTTATCACTACTCGTTCTTATTTTTGGCAACAGACAACACAATATTGTTCAGATCTAATCAAACCCATTTTTTTTAATCACAAACAATTGTATTAACTTCGGTAAAGCCATTTAGAATAAGCTTAGTGACAAACACCGGAATAAATATAAAAACTACATATGCCACGCCTCTCTGCCCACTTATCGAATGGAAAAGTTTGGTCTGCTTCTACATATCTGTAGTGTCAATTACTATTTTTACATTGAATTTTATTGCTATGTAGATAAAAAACCATTTGCAACGCGTATTTCGTCCACCTCTCAAAAATAAAATATTGACCAATATAGTTTTATCTGCAGTGGAAAATCTTTTCTGTGCATCTATTTTATTTTCTCTGACCCAAACAAATACATTTGACGCCGGCACTTTTGAAAAGATTTCTTTCTTTTGCCTTGCTAACTCATTTATTTTCCATAGTAGAAGATTTAATAAACTTTTTCGTAGGTGTGATCATTTTTGATAATTTGATGCAGTCGCTCGGAGTTGTGCGCGTACTCACATTTCGGCGATTCATACTTGTAAATAAAAATATATTATAATTGAAACTTTATTATCGAAACGATTTAATAAAAACATTGACTAAATTCACAACATTGTATCCATTCGGTCAAAATGTCATTATAAATCCACCCCACCCCATTTCATTTTTATATATATAGATAAAAAAAAAATTTTACATTTAGATGTTAGATGTTAAAATTTAACATTTAGATGTTAAAAATAGATGTTGGCCGATTCTCAGATCTACTCGATATGCTCACAAAAGTTCATGAGGATCGGTCGAGCCGTTTCGGAGGAGTTCAATCACGCATCCCGTGGCACGAGAATTTTATATATTAGATTTTGTTTTATCTAGTAATGTTTATACAAATTTAAATGCCAAATTAAAGATGTCAATACTTGTTTTAGTCATGGTAGAATATGCATTTTGTAGCATCTATCAAGATGAAGAAGATCTCTTTTGTAAATGTCCGCACTACCTACTTGGAGAATTACAACGAAACGATTGTTAACCACACCTTACCTATCCCAACGTTATATATTGATACCAACAATTCATAAAGTTTGGAACGGCAAATTGCAAAAATGAGACAGAAGATCAAATCGATTGCAATAATTTTTTACTTCTTACTTTAATTGACATATTTGTGACATCTACTCATAAATGTAAAGAAATTTTTTAACCAAAATTTTAAAATATTTTAAACATATTTTTGTTTCACAAAATACTAGGATGTCCCTCTTTCAGTGAAACGGCCTGTATTTTCGCGATGCTGGGAAAATTTTACAACATCTCATATATTCCATACGTAATTGCATTGTACTTGACATTTTTAAGTGCATCTCTTACGCACACGGCAGGAATCTCGTAGCTGTGCCTTACTCGCTCGCAGTCTCGTTCACAGTTCTAGAAGATCTTGTGGATTCTTGTTAATGATACGAAGATACTTGCATACGACAGCATACATTTATTCACACATACATAAATAAAATATGCAAAAGAGTTTACATTTTTTTTTAATGGATGTCATGAACCCAGCATTATGCGTTTGCCACACTTTTCCCACCCTTAAAAAACAGTCCATACATAAAAAGTGTTACACGAGCGCTTTTTTTACCTTTGCTTAAAAATTCTTAATAGTTGACTGCCCCATTGAAAATGTGAAGAGCAGTCGCGCGATGCTGCTACTGGTTTGGTTTGTACTCTACTCTTGTTTGGAGTGAAAGGTCTTTGGAGTGGGCAGCCAAATGTTGTTGTGTGGCGACTACATATTTTTCATGTTCGCGATAAACCACGACACAAATTTGATAAAGGATTTAATTTGTATTTCTACGAGGGTGTAGGAATTTTTATGAAATATATTAAAAATTATGGTATATATTTCGCACATAATTGAAAGTGGGAAAACATTTTTACCCACATTTAATTGAATTCATTGCTCTATGAAATTACATATTGGGGAAATTGCCAAATTTCGTTATTGAATAAAGTACAATACTGTACTAACAAAATTAATTTGTATATGTATAAACAAATACAATGTTACAATTGTAGCTCAAATCGATGTTTTACTTAAAAGAGATACTGTCCTCATTAAAGTTCAGGCTATGCTTGTTTTAAGTATATTAGTAGAGTGATGATATCTGAAGGAACTTAAAGAATTTATATCATCAACAGAGGAAATTCCCCTGATTAGTTCGTATTATAATTTGGATGTGGTTTCATAGTCGGCAAGAGACTTCGACATCTGGTCTCGCGGTTTAACCCTGTAAATGACCGTATAGCCACCATTCGCATCCGGGCGAAATATTTTAACATTACGCTGATTTGTGTACACGCCCCGACGGAAGACAAAGACGATGACATCAAAGATACATTCTATGAGCGCCTGGAGGGTATATATGACCGCTGCCCTGCACATGACATTAAAATTGTTCTGGGAGATTTTAATGCTAAAATAGGAAGGGAAGATGCTCTTGGTTCAGCAGTCGGAAAATTCAGTCTACACAACAACACCTCCGATAATGGATTCAGACTGGTAAGTTTAGCGTCGGCAAGAAACATGGTTGTGAGTGGAACCAGATTCCCGCATAAAGATATCCACAAGGCAACCTGGATATCTCCCGATCAAAATACAAGAAATCAGATTGATCACGTGGTAATTGATGGAAGGCATGTCTCAAGCGTTATGGACGTGCGTGTGATGCGCGGTGCAAATATCGACTCGGATCACCACCTAGTTGCAGCCAAGGTACGCACACGATTAAGTGGAACTAAAAACACTCTTAATCAAACGCAAAAGAAGCTTGACATCACAAAGCTGCAGACCACTGAGATAGCCAATGCCTACTCCAACCAACTCTCTCAATTACTCCATACAAATCCCCCTAGTTCTGATGTTCCCGACATGCAGTGGCAGCATATTGCGAATTCTATGACCACTGCCGCAACAACCGTACTGGGTTATGAAAAACCACGCTCAGACAAGCCCTGGTACGATGACGAATGTCGCGAAATGTCTGAGGAAATGGATGCTGCATACAAGGCAAAACTGCAGCCAATGGTGACGCGTGCGGTGACGGAGCGTTATAAAGAGAAAAGGAGGGAGATGAAACGCCTGTTCAGACGGAAAAAGCGTCTGTGGAAGAAAAGAGAGAGCCAGGATATCGAAAACTACAGGGATAGAGGTGAGGCCCGAAAGTTCTACCATAAGGTAAAAAGTAAAGGTTTTGGAACAGGGATCCCCACCTGTAAGGACAGAGGCGGAAATCTGGTCACGGACACTCAGAGTGTGCTGCAAATATGGAGGGAACACTTTCAATCTCTTCTCGTTCCCGAAGGCAGCATAAGTGACGGAATCGCACCAATCATCGACGATGGAGTAGATAGTCCACCACCGATCCAAAACGAGATCAGCACGGCAATTGCCCGGCTTAAAAATAATAAAGCTGCGGGAGCCGATGGACTGCCGGCAGAGCTTTTTAAAGCCGGCGGCGATGACCTGGTAACATGCATGCACCAGCTCATAAACTCGATTTGGCTCAGGGAATGCATGCCCGATGATTGGAATCTGAGTGTCCTATGTCCCGTGCTTAAGAAAGGCGATCCTAGTGTGTGTACCAACTATCGCGGGATTAGCCTTTTACCCATCGCATACAAGGTCCTGTCTAGTGTGTTATGTGAAAGACTAAAGCCCCTCCTGGCGAACCTGATTGGACCTTATCAGTGTGGCTTTAGACCTGGTAAATCCACCACCGACCAGATATTCACGCTACGACAAATCCTGGAGAAGACCCAAGAAATGCACATCGATACCTACCATCTGTTCATCGAAATCAAAGCTGCATTTGACAGTCCGATACGACAGAAATTGTTGGATGCTATGGCTGAGTTTGGTATCCCCGCAAAACTAATTCGACTCTGCGGGATGACACTGACTGACACAAAGTCTTCAGTGAAAATTGGCAAAAATCTGTCAGAGCCATTTTCTACCAAGCGAGGCTTTAGACAAGGCGATAGTCTGTCCTGCGATCTCTTTAACATCGTAATGGAGATGATCATGCGGAAAGCAGCAGTAAACAGGAATGGCACCATATTTAACAAAAGCCACATGTTGCTCGCGCATGCTGATGATATCGATATTATTGGACGTGGATTGCGAGATGTTACTGCGGCTTTTTCGAGCATTGAAAAGCAGTCGGCTGAAGTGGGTCTGGTGATAAACGAGGACAAAACCAAGTTATTTGTTTCAACGAACAAAGAGTCCACTCGTCTGGGACGCTGCGTGAACGTTGACAACTATAATTTTGAAGTGGTAGATGATTTTGTCTACCTTGGCTCCGCCATAAACAAAAATAATAATGTCAGCCTCGAAATCAAAAGACGAGTATTGATCGCAAACCGCTGCTACTATGCGCTAAGCAAGCGATTTAACGACAAAGCGCTCTCTCGAAGAACAAAGATCCAGCTCTACCAGACTCAGATCCTACCTGTCTTGCTCTACAGCGCAGAATCGTGGGTAATGACACAAGCGGATCAATCTATGCTGGGAGTCTTCGAGAGAAAAATACTCCGCAAAATATTTGGACCCATCATCGTGAACGGCGAGTACCGTCGTCTAATGAATCATGAGCTGTATGAGCTGTACAACGACATCGACGTGGTCAAGCGCGTTCAAATAGACCGAATGCGCTGGCTTGGACACGTTGTACGAATGGACGATAACGCTCCGGCTCGAAAAGTCTTCGGCAATAAACTCGATGGGCGGCGCAGGAGGGGCGACCAAAACTCCTATGGATAGACCAGGTGACGGAAATGTTAAGTAAGCTTGGTATGACGAACTATCTACGGAGCGCAAAAGACCGAAGCGCTTGGAATGGTTTTCTACGTGCGGCTACTGATAGATGAATTTCTGTTGTTGCTGCCAGTAAAGAAGAAGAAGAAGTTCGTATTATAAATGCGGCGAGTAAACAGTAATGAGGAAGTGAATGATATCGGTGATTACGTTGACATACAATTACAAACCAGTTACAAGGTTGCGTCATTTTTTTGCACCGGTAAAACAGAAATAATATCGTATAATTAATTCAAAACAAAAACATTGCTAAAAAAAAATTTAAAACACCGCTTTTGTAACTTCGTTTTATTGGTGTAAAAACCTACTCGTTTGAAAAGTAAAGAAGGGGATACTTTAACATAAAGGAAAAAGCATTTACTTCTGTTGATGTACAGTCGATTCCCCTTAATTTGACACCGTTTAATTAAGAATAAATTTTTGAATCAAATAATTCTGCTACTTTTACACACGTTTCACTTCTGTGTATTAACAAATTGCCTCAAATTCACATTTAATTGATATAAACTCCGGATAAAAAAAACATAATCAGTTAAATTTCTTCCCTTTTCTGTAACGATTTAACGTAGTAACTAATTAAATGTTTCATATGTGATATTCAGGCGGCTTTGAACGTGTCTGCCTGTAAAAAAAAACTGTTGATTTGTTTTCATAAATATAACAAAGATAATACTGAAATTTTTAAATTTTTGTGATTGTTTTTTCACAGATTTAAGAATAACTCAGAACCCATTGAAGATGAAATTTTCTTGGAGTTGTTCTTATCAATAATATATATACTTACTTACATACTTAGCTGGCACTTCTTTGCAATCCCACTGGAGCTCCTCGATCTTCTACACTTCTTCTCCAGTTAGTCACACCAAGTTTTGTAAGGTTCTCAGTAAACTGCGCCGTCCATCGAGTTCATTGTCGAAGACTTTTCGAGCTGAAGCATTTTCATCCAAGCGTACAACACGACCTAGCCAACGAAACCGCTGCATCTTAATGATTGTGACCACGTCAATGTCAGTGTAAAGCTCGTACAGCTCATGATCCATACGACATCGATACTCTCCGTTAACGATGATGGACTCATATATTTTACGGAGTATTTTTCTCTCGAATACTGCCAGAACCGATTCATCCGCTTGTGTCATAACTAGAGTGTTCAAAGAAACCCGGTTTAACCGGTTTTTCGGGTTTTTCCCAAAAAGTTAAAAATACTTATAAAAAATATAATTTGGTTTGAAAAGAATGCATTTATTTAGTATGTTCCATCAACCGGATTGGGTGATCGTGCCCAAATCCAACATTTAGTAAAACTATAGCAGGAAAAAGTTTTGGAGAAAAAACTGGAAGTCTAGATACGCCCCATGTGGTACCTCCCATACCCATCAGGTACCACTCACTTTAGAAATCGATTAATATTATTAAAGATCCAACGCGATCGTGACCAAATTCTGTTTTTAGTATTACTCAAACAGAATACAAATTTGGAGAACCAATTTGGAAGCCTAGCCACGTACCTGCTGGAACCTCCCATACAAATGCACCATTCCGCCCACTTCAGAGATGAAGTAGTAATATCAATACACCCAACGTAATTGTGTCCAAATTCTGTATTTAGTAAAACTAAATCAGGATAAAGTTTTTAAGTCTAGCCTCGCCCCATCTGAGACCTCCCATACAAATGTACTATTCCGCCCACTCTAGAGATAGAGTAGTAATATCAATACACCCAACTTGAACGGGCCCAAATTCTGTATTTATTAAAGCTAAATCAGGATAAAGTTTTGAAGAAAAAAACTTTAAGTCTATCCACGCCCCTTCTGGTACCTCCCATACAAATGTACCACTTCGCCCACTTTAGAAATCGAGTAATGATATCAATATAATAGAAAATTGTATGTTTTACTGAAGGTAAGGGTATATGTAAGTCGGCTTACCCGACTGAAACTATCTTACTGGTTAAAATAGTATTTAAGAAATAATATGCAATTTAAGTGTTTTCAGTAAATTCTTCTGTTTCGTTTTTATAAAGCTTGATACAGAAAACACGCGCTCACTTATTGTGGAAGTAGGATTTATTGGCAAAAGAGCGTTTAGAAGGATGTTGAGCTTTTCTGTCCTTTTATTAAATCTATCGAAATAGTTTAAATCATCATATAGTCTTGTGTCATTGCAATTTGTTTTCACTGGTGGATTTGGGATGATATTTATTGTCATGTTTAAATCGTTGCAAAGACTACCATTAGGAGATACCCCCATCTCACAATCTGAACTGTTAATAGACTCTGCTGTTGTTGGGGAAATTGCAGAATAAAGTATTTTAAAAAGCTCGTTAGCAAATTCCATCGTTTCCGCCTTTTTAGACTACTTTACACAGGATTAGCTTGTAGGATATTTTCCGGTCCTAATACATATAAATAGGGTATTCAATGTTTGTAAACGACAATGTTTTTAGAAGCTTTTTATAGTTTTAAAATTCAATTTCAAATTAATTTAGAAAATACTTTTTACATTTTATAAACAAGAATGTTTTAAGAAGCTTGGTAAAATTTTAAAATTCAATTACAAACTAATTTTAAAAAAACCGAGTACCCGAAGGAAAAAACTCGGTTAAACCGGTTATTCGAAAATTGCATTTTTGCAAAAACCGGCATACGGTTTTAAATAAAAAAACCGGTTTACGGTTTTTCGGTTTCGGTTTTGAACACCCTAGTCATAACCCAGGATTCTGAACCGTACATCAAAACTGGTAGAACCAGTGTCTGGTATAGCTGGATTTTTGTTTGTCGAGAGAGGGCTCTATCATTGAATCGCTTGCTTAGTCCGTAGTAGCATTTATTTGCAAGCAGGATTCTTCTCCGTATTTCGAGACTGACATTATTTGTTTTGTTGACGGCGGAGCCTAGGTAGATCTACCACCTCGAAATTGTAGTTGTCAACGTTCACGCAGTTTCCCAAATGAGTAGATTCTTTGTTCGTTGAAGCTAATAACTTTATTTTGTCCCCGTTCATCGTTAGACCCATTTTCGCTGATTCCTTCTGAATACCTGAGAAGACTCATCATCGAGGCATGTGGCTTTTGTTGAATATCGTGCTACTCGTGTTTACAGCAGCTTTCCTCATTATCATCTCCATCACTATGTTGAAAAGGTCACACGATAGGCCGTCGACTTGTTTTAGGCATTGTCTGGTATAGGATGGCTCCGTAAGGTCCTTGCCAATAACCACTGACGACTTCGTGTCAGTCAACGTCATTCTGCAAAGGCGTCATAGCTTAGATGAAATACCAAACTCAGCCATGGCGTTGAGTAATTTCTGCCGTATCGGGCTGTAAAAGGCAGCTTTATAGTCGACGAAAAGATTGTACGTGTCGATCTTTTTCTCTTGGGTCTTTTCAAGGATTTGCCGAAGTGTGAATATCTGGTCAGTTGTTGATTTACCAGGTCTAAAGCCACACTGATAAGGCCCTATCAGGTTGGATAACACTGGCTTTAGTGGTTTACATAGCACACTCGAAGGGACCTTATATGCGATTGGTAAAAGGCTGATCCCGCAGTAGTAGGAGCACACACTTGGGTCACATTTTTTTCAGGACAGTACATAATACGCTTGGATTCCAACCGTCGGGCATGCACTCTTTAAGTTCGTAGGAGTTGGTGCATGCTCGTTATCAGTTCCTCACCACCGGATTTGAAGAGCTCTGTCGGAAGTCCGTCGGCACCGGCGGCTTTATTATTTTCCAGCCGCGATATTGCTCTTCTTACCTCGGCTTGACTTGGTGGTGGGCAATATAAACCGCTGTCGACAATTGGCGTGATACCTTCACGTGCGCTGGCTTCTGGAACCAGCAGTTGCTGGAAGTGTTCTCTCCATATAAGCAGCACACTCTGCGTATCTGTGACCAGATATTCCCTTGTCCTGACAGGAGGGGAGCCCATTACCGTAGCCTTTTGCTTTTACTTTCTCCATTTCCTTCATCTGACGATTTTTTCGCTTAAATAGCTGTCTCGCCTGGTTTACTGTCTCCTTGTGCCGTTCCCTAACAGCTGTAGAGTTGCCCTATAAGTGGCATCCCGTTGCTCAGACGCTATGCGACATTCTTCATCGTACCAGGATAAGTCTGAGCGCCGTTTTTCATATCCTAGCACGGTTGTTGCGGCGGTTGCCATGGAATGCGCAATATGCTGCCACTGTGTATCGGGAACATGAGAAGTAGAGGCGTTGTGTCGTAGTAGTTGGGAGAGCTGGTTGGAGTAGGCCGTGGCTATCTCTGGGGTTTTGCAGCTTCGCGATGTCCAGCTTTCTTTGTGTTTGGTTACGTGCTCTGCTCAATCTTGTCCGCACCTTGGCTGCAACCAGGTAATGGTCCAAGTTTTTAGAGAGTCTGCACATTCTAGTTGCATATCCCTAATCTTGGTCCTTATTTCGACAGTTGGGGGGTTTCGTTTGTTACTTTTTCTAACTCGTGTTTTCATAGCCAGTAAAGCACCTGAAGGCGGGTGGCTAGCCCTACCATCAGAGTTCGTCGCTCACTATCAGCACTATTCATGATAAAAAATATAACGAACAGCGTGGCCCAGATGCCGCCGCTTATATACGTTATTCTAAATTTAACAAAGAAGGAGACATAAGTCAAGTTTCCTTTGCTCTCAAACAAAAATTCAAAATTCTTCAATGTGAATAATATCAAATGATATTTGTATAATGATTTTCTTATGTAACGACTCATTTTACACTTCAAAGTCATTAAATTAGGCATGTCAGTACGATAACTTTCCTTTACTTTACTTTCCCAGAGGCCAGAAATTATATATTCTCAAATGGATATATGGGCGCAAAAAATTTCCAAATTTCTGCTACCTATCATACAAATTGGCATATTCTTGGAAAATTCATATATCTCTCATAACCCACAAATGAATAGTTGAAGAATACAATTTTTTCAGTTTTATTTCCTTATACTAGTAGCCAAAGTCACCGAAAATTAAAGCGTTTTCCGCGCCTCTTTGTACTTACACGCATAACGTTGTCGTAAGTTTACTGAATCCAGTAAAATTTTGCACAAACAAATGACTTAATGACTGACTTGACCCGTACACATTTCCTGTCCACAGTTATCTAAATTTTTTTACATCGCCAGCCCCCACGGTGTTGTTGACAACAATATCGCAGTATAGTGTCGATTCAATCGGCATATCTTGTAAAACTTCTCAGACAGCTGACGTTCGCATTCGTCTATAAACAAGAAGTAGGTGCCGTTTGTTGTCATTAACGCGAGAAGCTATTCCATATCTTACTTATGGGGTGTAAAGGGAAATTAGACTTTTACTGGACATGCTGATAGACTCAACTTTTCGGAAGTTGCTGTCGCCAACATCGACTCCTCGAATCTAGGTGTGATGTTCAAGATATTTAAACGTATATTTTTACAGTGGATTTTCTAATTATTACATATTGCGATGTTGATCACATTCTTTGCTGGGTTATTACATTGAATATTCGAATGTAGATGCGTGTCATTAATATCTCGCTACTAGATACACCAGCAAAAATGACGAAAACAACAGAGCAACGTACCCAATATTAAGTTCTCAGTCAGTCAAAAGAAAATCTGCATAATGGCTTCCAGTGTCTGACTGTCTGTCCAAACAACAGTCTGCGTAGAGTATATTTAAATTTATCTTTTGTGCCATCTTACATTTGTGACGCTGTGACGCGTCCCGGCCGTAGAACGTGAACCCTAAAAAGTGCCAAAGAATTAATACCAACTCGTCCTTTATATTGATTTTCACATTAAAATAAATGCAAAACGCGTTCATTTTTCAGAAGCTTAATGCAAATGACAGCACGACGAAGAAAAAGAATCCTTTCAATCCTATTTTATGAAGACATTAATGCAAATAAGGGAATGGAGTAACGACGTGTTTAAATATAGGAATAACTTTTCTGTGAAAATACTTAAGTTTACTGGTTGCAGAAAAAGATGGTTGGTTGGGTCGGGGAAGAAATTAAATTAAGGATACCCTTTTGAAGAAATTGTTCTTTACTATAGAGCACTATAATTAAAGATTTATTTTATTTCGTATTCAATGAATATGCAAGCCAATATTCAGAACGAAAAGATACATTAGTTTTCTCAAAAAATGGCACAAAAACATCCGCTATGCTTTAATTCTGTTGAAAGTTAATAAGATACTGAATGAAATTCTCTGGATTCTCTTCTGAAAAATCTACACGATCTGATTTTTAGTCAATTTGACACTGTAGTTTATCAAATGGAGTCTCCCTATTCCAAGGCTTCGATTCCAGCCGTTTCCCACGCAACAGTCTTTCAAAAGATCAAACATCTGCACTTTCTCTAAAGACAGAAAGATACCTCAATTTGAATTATAATTTCTTTATGCTCAAAGACAACTTAACCAAGGTAAGATTTGGCGGTTGATTCAAAAGAAAGACAAAAGTTTACACTTAAGTTGCAGAGGAAGGCTCGTCGGTTAAATCAACGCTGACTGGCTGCTTGATCTTGTAAAGCAGAGATGTCCTTTAAAGTTAATAATGATATTATTCTCAATTAGGGTTTTCAAAAACTTAACATATGCGACTATCACTTCCAGCATCAGCTTAGCAAGCGATCACTTTGGTGTGTCTGACAGAGCAAGAGCTGCTATTACTTCTTTCGTACTTAAAGATTTATTCTTATTACTGATGGTGATAAATATCTTGTCGTTGATAAGAGAATATTTACTGCATCGGAGATGTTAATAGGTCAAATGAAAAGTCCGATATGCATTTACTTCAATGGAAGGACCGACCACACGTTAATGTTTAACTTCTATAGTTTAACTACTTCATACATGTTATCTCATCAAGATCATAACGTTGTTGTTATTCTTTGAAAGAATATTTGTAGTGACGGATAAATATATTTCCATTTAGTCACCTTTTTTGTTAAAACTCCCATTTGAAGTTAAACCTAAAGCTTACAACTTTCCATAAATAATCAAGCACGATAAAGGTAAAGCACGGCTGCCACTCATCCAGCACTTCAAAACAGATAAAAAAACACAGGCAGAGTGAAAAAAAGGACTTCATCTATTATTACATTGCGTGCAATTTTTGGCTTATATCCTGCGGTCATTCAACAGTGACAACGAATGGACTACAGAAAAAACCAGATATGCCGTCTGACACACAAACACATAGATCAAGGCACATAAACAGATAAGAAAGGACGAAAACAGAGCTCAATCTCACACTTGTATTAAGGGAAGCTCCTTTTGTAATATCTGACGATTCAAATGGAAAACAAATACAAATGCTCCGAAATGTATATATAAAATAGGAGGTACAAACCATAAACCATGGAATAAAGCACAAACAAAATGAAGAAAGCTAATACTTTACACACCACGAAAACCCCAAAACCAATTTTATGAAAATATGTTAAATAAGTTATAAAGAAACCCAACCAGGCTACAGAAATCCTATCCCTCCATAGCAGAGGATACAGGGACCAAAGCGGCAACACCCAAAAGAAACAAGCTGAAAAAGCATAAATTTTAAAAAGCCTGAAATTGTCAAAAACGCCCATGAACAAAAGTGCTTTAATTTAAAGAGAAACGAACCACCAAATGTGAAGTGAGGAAATGTTTTTAATAAATTGCCCAGCATAAAGCCAACAATATTTATGGCGCTGTAATAAGAAAAGATATTTTTTTGACGTCGCACATTTTTCTCTGGTTCTTTTCCTCCCATAGCTTTGGCACAATTGTGTAATGATATGAAAACAAAAAGCAAACCATACAAAAAAAAAACTATATTAAAATCCAATTTTAATATTTATTGGTATGCAAAGCGTAGACGTTCTTAGAATGCTTAATACCCGAAATGAGAATTACTGCAGAAACATGAGTCATCTGTTGGAATTATGTTTTCCATGTAATGTAATGGAATTTGCATTTTTTGTTGATATATTCCAGTAATTACAGATTGGTATGAGTTGAAAGGAAAATTGTTAACGCTTTTTTTTCAAAGCTTAGCCTTACTGTACTTTAGAAAGAGTTCGGAACGCAAATAAAACAGTTGCATGGTTTAAAACTACAGATAATAAAACCCGACGCTGTTATAACCTCAACGTGCAAAACCCTTTAGAAAGCCTATAAGGTACCGAGTATCTAAATAATGTGATTTAAAATTCTCTGTCTGTTCGTCACTGCGACTACGGCCGTAGTTTAAGAGCAATCGAGCTGAAATTTTGTATGCAAGCTTTCCTACTTTAAGCGGGAAGCTCCCTCTTTTTGGGGGGAGTCCGTCTGTCTGTCCCTGCGAATACAACAGTAGTTTAATATATATCAAGCTAAAATTTTGTATACCGGCTTCTAATCATTGAGCGAAGGTTAAGTTCTGAGATGAACAATATCGGACAAAAACTACTTCCACATCTCATACTCGTGCACAAAATAGATGTTGCAAACTAAAAGAAACGTCCAACTCTCACCATTTCCCCATCTTACTAAAATATACTTGTAGTGCAGATAAATTTTATGAGCGGTTTTACAAATGAAGGGTATCTATGCTTCGACACAGCCGAAGATAATTGCCTTACTAGTTGTTCATCAGTATACCTAAAAAATTTTTGCCATCAGTATCTCTTAAACAGTATCTCCTAGTGGAACACTGGTAAAAGTAACATCAATGTAAAATGCTGTTGGAGTTCTCGAGCCAACAATAAAATTATTTTCGAGCTCAACATCTCAAAAAATCAACTGATAATGCTGGCATTTTTCATAATTTGTCCCGCATTCCTGTAGAAAGGGATTTATAAATCATAAATAACTTAATTTAGCAGTCTTTAAGTTTGTAAGTTTTATTAATAAGTAACGACTCCATAATGATTTTCTTTATCATATATGAACTAAAATTGTATCTTATTGCATAAACATATCCAACAAAATTATTAATTAGGTTATAAATTTGATTTTTAATGCAATATTCTTATGTTTTTGCTGCTTTTGCCATTTAAAATAAATTTTTAATAAAGTTTATATAACATCGGCTTCAGGGAATGGGGAATATATAATTTTATACGCGAAGAAAATAAGCCCGTCAGAGCGTATAATTGAGACCCTAGATTTCTTTAGAAAAATAAATTTTGGGGCTTTTTAACCCAATAAAGCTATGTCCGTCTGGCCGGCTGGGTTAATGGTTAAGACGATAATTGGAGTAGATCTTAATCAATTTGAATAGAAATTTACCAGTGGCATAAAATTTACTAGTCGTGGTAAAATAGCTACGCCCCCTCAAGTACATCCCATACAAAATGACCTATTTCACTAAAACCACTATTATGCCACTAACTTCATGTTGGAGGACTCTACGAAGCTAAAATTTGGATGGTATTATTATTTTACAGCGTGTAGTATATACTGAAATAATGGGTCCACTTAACCCGCTCCTTCTGGTACCTCCCATACAAATTAGCATAACATTTTATACATTATTGTAGCCAAAAACCACATTTTTGCTCTGATGTTAACAGAACTTTGCACATCCTATTTTCTTTACACTATTCTAATGTGGTAACAAAACTAAGAATATCGGTTCAGATTTAGATATAGCCCCCATATATATGTGTGTTTCACGATATATACCTTTTTTGACAGAGGTAGTGAAGTTTGATTATAATAATAAACAATAAATAAACTCTTGACATACACGTATTGCATATCGTTAGAAAGGGAATAACATAAAGTTTAATAATTTATAAAAATTAATTAAAAGCACATTTTATTTTGGGCATGATTCTGAGTCAAATATAAAATTTGTTCAAAACTTATTTTTTGCAGAAATAATATCTTATAGAAAAAATAGCGTAAAATTCAAACCGACTAGAAATTTTGGAAAAATGAACATAAAATTGTTTTTAAAAAAACAAATAACAATGAGTTGCCATATCTTACAACAAAATACTCAAATTCCCAAAAAGGCGAAAATATGTTCCAAAATTCCGATTTTTTTACTAAAATGACCACTCTGTCTTTGTTTATGGCAGGGATAGGGTTAACTAGTCCACATAAGTGGTCAAAAAAATATATAATGAGCTTTCCCGTTAGCGCTTTGCGCTTTGAGAATTTAAAAAAAAACAAAATTAATTTTTTAAAATTGGGGTATTTTTGACTTCCCTTGCCGGGGAACCAATTTGCTTAACTGATTCAATTTTAGCATTAAATGCATCTGCATTAACATTTCTTTGAGAAATAGTAAAGAAATTGCCGCCTCCCGGAAGAAATTTTCTTTTTACAAACGAAAGAATATAGTCGCCTTTTTGCAAAAAAACAGTAAAAATATGACTTTTTCGAAACTTTCACGTGCGATGCTTATAACTTTTGATTGGAACAAAATATTTGCATTATTCTATCAGCAATTTCATTCGGAATCTTATAGGCAAACTAACGATATAAATATCTTTACAATCAAAGAAAAACTGAGCTCACTCCCTTTAAATACTAAATCAAACTCGTCTAAAAATGACTAATTTTTTTATTTTCTTAAATATCTCTTAACCTAAATGAGATAACATGTACATTAGGGTGGGTCGATAAAAAAAGTTGTGCCGGTCACCCCCTAGAATGAAAGATAATTTAAAAACGAATTCAAAAAATTTTTTTATTTTTTTTTTGCCACGCCCCTTGACCCCGCCCATTGGGTTTTTTGTTTCCTGTGTCTCCATTTATAGTCCGATCGTAATGTGTGACATATCAATGTTTTTGGACTGACAACAGCTACATTTTCTTCTCTGATCACTTTTGACTCCGACGTCAAATTCTAGAAGTTTCTACCGGAATCTCGGTTTTTACCCCCCTAAGTCAAATTTTTTTCGTAACGATAAAAAAGTTTTTTAAATTTCATGATATTTTCTCTTTTACCATATATATTTTTATTCATAAATAAAAAAGTTACAGAGGTTTATTGATATGTCACACATTACGATCGGACTATAAATGGAGACACAGGAAACAAAAAACCCAATGCGCGGGGTCAAGGGGCGTGGCAAAAAAAAATTAAATTTTTTTTGAATTCGTTTTTAAATTATCTTTCATACTAGGGGGTGACCGGCAAAACTTTTTTTATTTGTATGAAGTGCGACCCACCTTAATGTACATGTTAGCATGTTTTTTGAAGGTTTTGCGAAGCACTATCTTAATGCAAAAAATCTTTTACATCGGTTCATAAATAAACATTCCTTAAGCATTTGAAATTTTGAAAAACCCGAGATGACCAACTTTGGAGAGCCACGCACTGGCCCCCCCACGTGCTAGGAAGCCGAATATTTCCAAATCATCTCGAAAACACCTCAGCTTTAACTATTTTAAATTTCATCAAGATTCCATTATCCACTGTGCAATGGCGACTATGAAATTGTATGTAAAGGGGGGATTCCTCAAAGATGGGCATTGTCACAATTGATATGGAATCTAGAGGTAAATGGAATTCTGTTAGATTTGGAACGCTGTGGATGTAAAGTCGTCATTATACTAATGATGTTGCAATTGCAGTAACTTGAAAATTTCCCAATGTCCTCAGAGACATTATACTGGGGGCTCTGAATAAGCTGGTCAGATTGACCAAAAGAAATGAATTGGGAGTTAACCCAAATAAAACAAAAATTGTTTCTCACAAAGCCCCAGGATGATCCACATCCTACAGTGAACGGTACTGAGCTAGTGTTTACTGAAATTGCAAATTTGGGACAAAATTCAAGATAGGAATGTGTCCTTCAGACTCAATGGAATGTGGGAAAGCTATAGAGGCACGGTGGGGTCTTTCTTTAAAATCGTCCTTTGGTTCTATATTACTGTAGAGCATAGCGGTGTGTTAGACTGCAACTGATAGGCGATCCGTTACCGTTAGAAAAAAAAGATTGTCTTCGTAAGTGTCGGTTCTGACGGGACATTGTCTGATATGCGAAAACTCTAAGAGAAGAACTGAAAAGCGTTGAGTAACTGCTTTGCGGTTGCCTTTGATTAGACTGGACTTCAGTGTTCTAAACCGAAACCTAAAACCGTTTAACCGGTTTTTTCTGCGAAACCGTATGCCGGTTTTTCCAAAAATTGAATTTTTTAATACCTGGCTTAATCGGTTTTTTGATGACGGTTAACCGGGTTTTCAAAGAAGGGGTATAATCAATAATATGTATACGAGTACTTACAATGTATATCCATTGAACATTGGCAGGATTGTTTTGTGCAAAGCGGAAATAAATGGTTGTTTATGCTTATACGATATACTTTAGAAATAATTATTTTAAAATTGTTGCTACATGACTGTGTCCTCTCATCTTATGACATAAAAAAGCTTTATTTGAGATCTCCATACAATAGTTGGAAAATCTCTAAGATACAGTTGGGACCTCACCTTGATGGGGTTTGAAAGCCGTCGATATTCATATGAAAACTTTAAGAGCAAATATCTCATTAACTTAATGCCCGATCGCAAAAAGCAGATCCTTTTATGATCACCAGGGCAACCGGAAATGTGCCCTAAAAATCGTGTTTTATGCACATAAAATAGGACCTAAAAATTTGCCTTTACAATCAAAATGTGATCTTAAAATAAACAAAAACATGCTCTAAAAAATTAGTCACACATTTTTTTCTTATGAATTATATTATTAAAAGTAAAAAAAAACAGCTCAAAAATTAAAAAAAAAAAATTTTAAAACAAAACAATATTATTTTAAATTCAGTCTTTGTAAGTATTTTGGGTTAATTTACATTTACATTTCATAACTTATCTCGACCTATATATAATTTTATAACATATTTCTATTTTTGTACTATTACAATTTAAACAAAAAAAAATATCACATGAATTCATTTCATATTAAAGTAATATAAATCTAAAACTATGTTTCCTAAGTATCACGGTAAAATACTCAACATATTTTATTTGAGATTATTATTGCAATAAACTACAAAATATTGAGATAAATTATCGAACAAAAAAATTTGTCTATTACAACGTAAAATGTTTTTGTACAATCAGAACAATCTTTTAACATCCACAGATGTAATTGAAGAGAATTTAAGGGACAGTATTTCCTTTACATGGTATTTTGAAGTTAATGTTGGTGCAGATCTACAAAATTCTTAACAAATACTTTTCATTACTTCCAAGCCAGCGTTTTTTGTTGTAATTTGATACATTTTTTTTACTATTAAATTAATATCGGAATCCGTTAAATTATCAATTAATTTAAAAGTGTCTTTATTCACCTGAACTTGTTCAATAAGCATTAGACCTGATGTTTGCAAATTTTTAATAGGTTTGCAATAAAACCGTGATTTGAAGCAATAAAAATCAAGTCAGATCTAGTTTGGTGGTCTATCAAGACATCCTTTGCATTTTTAATGGATTGTGCATCTTTATCGTTTAATGTACTTAGGACCTTTAAAATGACTTCATAATTGTTGGCATAGTAAATAACTGCTTCAAGCCACGTTTTCCATCGTGTTGTCATAGGTTCTGGTGGCAATGAAAGGTCTGGAAACATTTGTTTAAAAAGTTCCACTCTACTTGGAGCTTTTAAAATACTTTCTTCACATTAGCAATAGCTTTATTTACGTTTTCATATAAAATCCTTATACACTCACACAATTGATGGAGACCATGAGCATGCGTCACTTTCAGATAAAATGCCACTATAGCTTTTGCCTTTACCATGTATGGAGCTGCATCCGTCACAAAAATCAAACCTTATTCTTATTGAAGTTGACGTCCAGATTAGTCCTTTCCAAGGCTGCTGTATGTAGTAAAAATTTCTCACTTGCAATTTCCTTGTCTGAACTTAATACGCCTGCTATAACGTTTTCCATAACGTCAATAGTTTCATCTATTGAGATTCATATAAATAGATTTTTTTGTTTTGCTCGTATATTGTCCATGCATACTTTTTTTAAATGTTTAGTTCGAACAACTGTTTCGGATGGCACTTGGTAGTCTGTGTATTTCTCAAATAGAGTTATTATATTTTGATTTCTCATTTTGTAAAGTAAATGTCAGCAGACACAAAAGCTCGGCACAGTTTTTTCTGAAAATCATGTTCTTTTGAGAGTCTACTGGAACATACTGGCAAAATAATTGTTTGGTCTGCTTATTTTCGCTTCTATGACTTAAGGTACGGTCAGATTAGGCAAATATTTGACGAAAACCGTCAAATATTTCTTTGCCGCAGTCTGACCACAAAACATTTTTGTGTGACAAACAACAAAACAGCTGATTTTGGTCAAACAAAATTATTTGGCTTCAAATAAAAATATACTCAATGTGACCAAAGTGTGACCACCAAAGAGCAAATATTTTCCTCTTTTTTGGGCAAACATTTATTTGATCTTACAAAAGTTTTGTAAGAGCAAACAAGGAAAAATAACAGCTGTTATCAGCGGTGTTGTCAGCTAACCGACAGAAATTAACAAAATGAAGAAAAATATCGCCAATTTAAATAATCTATATATATAAAAATGGTGGCAAAAATGTATAGTAATTCATTAATTGAGAACGGCTGGGCCGATTTTGCTCAAACTTTTTTTAAGTTGTGCATTATTGGCAGGAGCAGGTTTATGTGAAAGAAAATTTTGGGAAAATCTTCCGGAAAAGTCGGAAAATTGGAAAAATTGAATATTGCCTTTTTGCATGGAATTTTGTGTGCAATTGTTACAGAATGGCTTTTCGAGTAGAAAAATGGAAAATTTTTGTTGAAAAATGCGGAAAATTCCGGAAAATTTCAAAAAGTTTGAATTTGTTGTTCGACGAAATTTTGCATATTATCGTATGATTTGATAATTTTGGACGATGTAACAGTGAACAATTTGGTATAATTATTCCGAAATGACTTTCCGAATAAAAACATAGAAAAATTCTCGGTGGAAAACTCGGAAAATTCCGGAAAAACTCGAAAAATTTGTATTTTTTCAGAAACATTTTGCATCGCAAATTGAGTTTTTGTATAATTTTTTGTGTGCAATTGTTCCGTAAGGGCTTTTCGGTTAAAAAAAACAGAACATTTTGGTTGGAGAATTATGGAAAAATTCCAAAAATTTCTATTTTTTTCCGACGAAATTTTAAATTTTTTTGTGGTTTGATAATTTTGAATGATGTAAATGTGAAAATTTCGGATAATCATTCCAAAATGACTTTTTGAATGAAAAAATAGAAAAATTCTTGGTGGAAAACTCGGAAAATTCTTGAAATAACTCGAAAATTTTGATGCAAGATAATATTGGGAAAATCCTTTGAAAAAGTCGGGAAAATGGAAAAGTCGAAAATTGGTTTTTTGTATGGAATTTTGTGTGAATGGCTTTTCGAATGGAAAAATAGAAAATTCTTAGGGAAAAACTCGGAAAATTCTGGAAAAGTCCAAAAAATGTGTTTTTTCTTTTATTGACAAAATTTTGCAATTTTCGCATGATTTGATGGTTTTGAACGATGTCTAGGTGGAAAATTTTCGGTTAAATGTCCGTCGAACCCGACATTGGGAGTGCCAGCGTCAAATCGTTCGATGCAAAATGCATTCGATCGCGAATTTCAACGGGAGCAAGACTATAATCTAGATGAGCAGATCGGAAGAGTTCGAACTAATGTGCCGCTGTTAAATACCGAGTACAAGAACGTGTACGATTCACGATGAAACTGGAGGCATTTACTTTCTCGATATTCCGAGTGGGACACCTAAGACATTTTTTGTTGATTCCAGCAACAATTTGGTCAATATCTCAAATAACGTTAGCCGCTGCATCCTCTGGCATACCTGTCACATTGTTGGAAGGCATTCGAACTGCAAATTCCACTTTAAAACTGTCGATGAATCTTCACACGGTTGAAAAGCCAAAGTATACAATGACCAAGAATTTCGCAACGGCGAAGTGGAGCGGAAATGCCAAATTAACATTTCGGATGAATGCTCGATAACGACTAAATGAGCTTTGGAAGTAGTTGACCCAACGATAGAGGATTTACTATGATTTTGCTCAAAATGTCTAATGCTGCAGATTTACTAAAACCATTCTTGAAAACGTCAAGAAGTTGTAATTGACCAACAAATTAGGGGTTCATTCCAGAACCTCCCATCTTCTGCTGAATTCCCGAAACAACTGCCAGCGCTTGGCAATGGCCAAATTCGAGTTGATGTTTCGACTGAATTGATATCGTTCCCAGCAAATTTTTGCCAGTTCACATCGTTGGAAAAGTAACTCATGACATTGCACAAAATTATAAAAATCTCGATTGGATTAATTTACGGGCAGTATGTTACTAGCAGAGAAGAATAAATACATTAATAGCTACAATTTCAAATTAGAAAGTTGAATCGCTTGAGAACTGCATTCGTATAAATCTGTTTACAGCGTGACCGTAAAGGATGAAGCGACCAACAATCCGACCGAATTTTCCACTCGCTTAATATGCCGCATAATTTACAGATAAAGGTGGGATCGATCATAATCATATTGCGGAATCTGAATCAACCGAAATTGTGCAATGGTACGCGGTTGTCCGTCAAGAATCTGATAAAAAATGTGATTTCAGACGATCATAAAGAACAAATTCAAAGAAGGGGAAGTCCTTATCTTACGAATTAGATAATTCCAACTGATCATCCATTCCAATTCCCCGACGACAATCAATAAATCGCAAGGCCAATCGTTGGAAGTATATGAGATTAATCTCGAATTTCCCTGTTTTATGTCCGGTCAGTTGAACGTTGCCTTTTCGAGTTTTGGAGAACCGCCTTCGTTGTTTGTTTTTGAGGCGGAAAACTAATCGAAAAACATTGTTTATCAAACATTCTCTACTGAGTTTATCTAAAGGCATAAAATTGGGGCGAGACGAAGTTCGCCGGGTCCGCTAGTAATAAATAAAAGGAAGAAATTGTGAATATAAAATATTTTTTGGTAATATTGTGGAACTGTTATAAAATTTTATGCATAATAAAAAGGGAAAAATTCTACCTTTGTTAATTATCTCAAATCGACTGTAAACCGGGTAAGCTGCGACTAATTATGGTATAATAAAGATAAATTGGCCATAGTTTAACCGGTTCCAAGCAAATCCAACAAATATCGGTTGTCAGGCAGTTTACACTCTCGAAAGCCCGTAATAAATGTGATAAATTTTAGAATATGGGAGTCAAAAAATCATTACCCCCGCTCCGGGGCTCATGTGTGTCAAAAAGGGATTCTATGAAGATCCTCTATATGGGTATATTCAAATGAAACAAATTTTTGAGACTAATCCAGCAGTAATTCAAGAACATACAGGTCCCAATCAGGGAACGGTTTGAGTTCCTTATTTTATGCTTAGAGTGCACTCACAAAAAATATGCCTATTTTGACAACAATACACATAATTTCAGTAAAACATGTCATAGATATTGTGAGTTTGACGAAAACTATGCTTGACATTATTATAAAAAAAAACGACCGTAGGAATTTTTTTTTTGGCCGAAGCCGAATGTTAAAAACTTTTACAAATTATACAATACTTTATATTATTAAAAAAAACTTATTATTTATTTCTAAAATAAATGAGATAAAGCAAAACGAAACAAAAAAATTATTCAGTTACAAAAAAAGGCCTTCAACACGGATAAATTGTGGCAGAATAAAATTGTTGCAGTATTTATTCCGTGTAAACTAGGCCTTCTTTTTAAATAGAGCCGACCAGCGGCACTAAACTGCAACACTACTAGTTGGAGCACTTAAAAACTTGACAGATGCATATAAATAGCAACGGCATTAGTTACTGTTGTTGAATGCATGAATGCATGGCAAAAGCAATAAAATTATGAATACCCAATGAAAACAAATGCATTCATTCTGTTCTCTGGTCCCAATGACCCTATTACACCAAAATAATATAAAAAAAAAGTTGTTCGCAGCTCTAAGTGCCACAGGCAAAAAAGTCGCCGCTATTATTTCTAAACACAATTGGTTATTAATTAATTAACATTTAAATTACCATCCAATAGCTCGAATTTCGAAACATATATGTCATTTTTTTTTTCTTAAAAAATGTGTTTTACCCTACCAAAACAGTCGTTGAAACCTAAACTAGATTCGGCCAAAAAATTCTAAACCTATATATTGAATATGTAAATTTTGAAACAGGAAAAACCTCGGGTTCATAGATTGATCGATGTTTAAAATTGTCAATGTAATTTCCACTAGAAACTACATAAGTAAAATAATATGTCGTCTAAAAAAAGGTTGTGTGTGGTAAAGTGTGGTCAACACTTATAGCAAGAACATCTGTTCGAAAGACAAAACAAAGAATAAATACATTGAAATCACAAACAAACCGTCGCCAATTATGTTGAAGTTGAAGATAATATGAGGATAAAAGAAAATACGCGTCACAGTTAACCAATATATTTGCATTTTGTATTAAACTTTTAAAAAATTTTCAGAAAAAAAAAATATTTTCTGTTGGCTTGCTGAAGGTTTCTGAGAAAACAAAATTTATTTGCCGGCAAACAACAATTTGTTGCAAATATTCGTTCAAGTGTGACCGCAGGGCAAATATGTTTTCCCTAATGTCCATCTGACACAGTTTGACACGTGTTTGATCAAACAAAAGGAGGCAAACAAATGCGCCTAGTGTGCACACAAAATCAACTCTGTATTGCTTTGACAATATTTTTGGCAAATAGTGGAAAACATGTTTTGGTCAAATATTTGACTAGTCTGACCGTACCTTTAGTTAAATATGTTTGCCGTTCCTTCACTTGTTCCACATGTTGCTTCACTTGAAATCTGCGATCTGCTGCCACCATCAGCTCGTAAGTCAGGAAACTCTTCTACAAGCGCCTTTAGTTTTGCTGCTTTTGTCGGTTTAGCTTTAGGCATTATGGCCAGGATCGAAATCGGTGTTGTTTGAAAAACACTTCTTTTTTTGTTTTGTTTATTGAATAACAGTTAACAGTTTTGTAAAACAGTATTTGTCCATACACTAACAGAGTTACAAAAATACCGTAGTATTAGTAGTAGGGAAACATGTAGCAGATTTAGCTGATACATTTGAAAAAGTTGCAAAGAAAAACATAAAATATGCTTAAAAAGAGATATTTTTAAAAAAAAATCTGCCCTAGAAAATATAAAATATGCTTAACAAAGGAGGTTTTTATTAAAAATATACTTCAAAAACCAAAATATGTCGAAATATAACTTTATAGGTAAAATATGTCACAATTTGCTCTAACAAATAGGTCTTAAAACACTTTTAGGACCATGAAACATATAAATACGTAACCCATTTGTTAATATCCCGTTGTAAAAAAAAAACATGATGTAGCATATTTCCGCTTGCCCTGATGATCACCATATAAATTAAGAAATTAGTAAGATTTAGGTGGGTTCTCATCTTGAAATAGGTGGGAATGCCGTCGATATTAATATGAAAACTTTAAGTGCCTTTATCTCATAAACTAAGCGTCCAATTGTAAAAAGGAGGTTAATTTGTGATAATATAATTATTCTATTCTAAAGTATAAAAATAGTTTTACAGGAAAAGTTTAAATTTCATTATAAGTTCCGTTTATATTGACTAAATTAAAAAAATCTATTTAATTGAAAACATGCTGAGTAGACTTATTATACTTTAGAATTAAGGTATCGCTGTTCATTTGATTTCATAATTGATTCACATATTTAACTTTAATGCACTTTCTGAAAAACTGGACAAAACCGGATTACATTGTTTTTTACTAAAACTGGTTTTCTAAAACGATTAGAAGGAAAAATTAATTTTTTTAATTAAAACCGAAACCTGTTTCTAAAAACTCAAATATTTGAACACTACAGACTTTATATAATAGGGTTGGCCTTTAAAGGAAATATTAAGGATATTACTAGTACCGATATTCGTAGTATTAATAACCTTGTTTATCAGATAAATTGGTTCCAATGAGGGGCACCTATCCCCGTGGTAATATTAAGGAAATTGATCGGTGTATGTGAGCTAGTTTTAAGCGTCTGCAACCACTACCTAATGTATCTTCAGCTGTTACAACAGCAGCGCGTTTTAAACTCCGTGACATTTTCATTATTCTATAGCTTTGTGACTTAATCGGTTATTTTTGGTACATCGTCAGTTTTATATAAAAAAAATTTACATGTTATTTTTTCTGTTTTCGTCATATAAATACAGTTGTAAGAAATGTTCTTAACACCGATATTTGCTATCACTTTAATATTACCAAATGACATGGTATAATTTGGACCATTGTGGTTTTGACACAAATATACATAAATGTGCATATATGTATTTGTGCATTATTTGGTACAGAATACCCTCATACTATATCATACGTTGTAAACAGATTTTATATTTCACAAACTATATCTGTTTTTCTGTTTTAAATCTCTTTCAAATTGTATTTTATATCCATATCCTCTTAATTTATTATTTGTACAAACTAATATCTAAAGCATTTTCAAATTGGACAATAAAATCGATATACATTATAACACTATGCAAAGACTGTTTCGTATGTTGTGACTGCACAGATGTACTCTGAAAACAAATTTCTAAACTGTCATATTTTATCATTCATGTCAAAACGACAACGACTTTAACTGCGAAGAGCTCATTGTGGCAACCTCAAAATATTATGTGTATTTATTTAGATCCTTTTAAATAAAGATTATTTGCGGTTAAATCATTGCAATTTATCACAATTGCCAAAGAGAAACCTCTTGGGGCCATGAATGAATTTATGTAGGTAGATTCATCTTTTCACGGAAGCCAGGGGAAACCAAAAAATTGTTATGGGTTTTCAATTCAATAATCCCCTGCTGTATTACAAAACTCACCCAAGCACAAGCCCGCTCACACTTTAACGTCAATCCTTTTTCTTAAGCTTCCATCATTGAATCTTCGTTTGCTTTACGTTTGCCATTGCCACCTCAAATACCCTTCGCCTCCGCATTTTTGCGGTTTTGTTGCTGCCTTTGCGATTATATATTTTTTGTGAAAACACATCTGCCCCTCCAGACAAATCGTTACAAATTCATCACTGTAATGGGGTTGTTCCATTACATTGAGGCATTGAGGTTTGGGGCGGTTCTCTGCGTTTCATAAAATTTCACAAAGTTTTGAAACTGTAAAAATTATAATAAATTTCAATTGGATATCACTCGTTCCGGTGCTCGTTTATTCATTTATTTGTCTCGGCTGCGGCTTTTGTTGAACTTGCAACACGGAATGTATGTATTCAGTGTTTGTAAGTTTTGGTCACAAATGAGAATAAATAATTATCACGGGAAACCAAAGCAATTACAGCAAACAAGTGTTCATTTAAATGAAAACGATTTGTTTACTGTTTTCCATTATTTCTCTTCTAGTATTGATGGTATTACTTTTGGTCGATTGCCCCATTATAATGGATCCCGAGGGGAATTATTGAAAAGTTCGTAATCCACATTGATTGATTTGCGTTTTAAAATTTCTCGTATAAAAGGCCAAAACGTACAAGTTCTGAAGCGCTTACCAAAGGAAGTTAGCTGTTGTTGTTGTTAATACAAATAATTGGTTTTGTTTACAGATTACGTTTAATTGTTTGGCGTGTTACCCTTTTTTGCAAAGTTGCAATCGTTTTGTCAGCCAATTGACCTCCTCTAGCGTTGATGTATGCAATTAAGCAGTTATGAAACGAACATTCAGGTAAAACAATACTACATACGAGTATTTTCTTAAACTTTTTACATCGCAATCGCAATACATTTTACAGGGACAAAATCATTTTAAAGTATTTACTTATAGAAAATTAAAATAAATATGCATTAGTTAATATAGTAAACATATTATTTGGCATGAATAAAAAAAACAGAAAAATTTCATTTAAAACATCAATAGAAAGTAAGATTTTGCTCAATCCGATTCATCAGTTTCGTTCAGTCTTGGAGTTTCTTTCAGAACTTATAAATGAGTCTGATGTGAGAAGCAGTACAGCTTGATTATACAGCAGCTTTAACAATTTTCTAGCATAATGTTTGTTGCAGGCCTTTGCAGCCTCTTCCAAAAGCTAACCTTTATGTTAGATGGCATATTTTATTACTGTCGAGCCATGCACAGGAATTTTGTGTAATGTACGGGTCATTAAATAACAACCGTAAAGATCTACATACATCCTTGCAGTACATTTGAAGGTCCTATTGAATTTCTAGGACCACTTAAAGTTTCAAAATAAACTCTTTATTTATGCTTGTGATTTCAAAGACAAACTCGGGTCGGCAAAGAAACTGCTTGACGTACTAACACAGTTCCTTTTACCGAAACCAGTTTTTGGTATATCTTTTATAAGTCCGGTTCTTTCTGCATTTTTTCTTTTATTTTCTTAACCACTTTATTATTCTCTTTGGATCGGGTAATTTTTTAATTGAAGTTTGTATGTAAGATTTAAAATTGTTCTGAGCAAACGTATTCTTGTATGATGTACGTCCTTTGTGCAAGAATACGGATCTGTAAAAATGAGGATCCTCTACATTTGTACTTATTTTCAAAGTCGTTCAAGTTTTTAGAGATTTTTCCGCATATGTAACATCTCATGGTAGAGAAAGTAACATTATCCGCATTACAAACCTTTGCATCTCCAATGGGAGCAATGCATATCTCTTGAAAATTGAAGTCATTTGAATTTTCTACTTTGGTCTGCAGGAAACGGTTTGATCGATCTTCGACAAACATACTTTATTTCTTCCACCTCAATGTCCACAGTTTCGAGGAGAAATCGAATGCGGATTGGCTAAAAAAAACCTAGTGGATGATGTTGTGGGATTTTGCTATACGGCTATGGAGTAGACTGTCCACCACCGAGCCAAAACGAGATCAACACGGCAATTGCACGGCTTGAAAACAATAAAGCTGCGGAAGCCGAGGCAGAGCTCTTTAAAGCCGGCGGCGATTTGGCTCAAGGAATGCATGCCCGTTGGTTGGAATCTGAATGTTTTATGCCCTGTGCTTAAAAAAGGGCGATCCAAGTGTGTGTGTACCAATTATAGCGGGATCAGCCTTTTACATATCGTATACAAGCTCGTGTCTAGTATGTTATGTGTAAGACTAAAGTCCATTTTAGCGAACCTGATTGGAGCTTATCAGTGTGGCTTAAGGCCTGGTAAATCCACGACCGACCAGATATTCACACTACGACAAATCCTGGAGAAGACCCAAGAAATGCAAATCGACACCTACCATCTGTTTGTCGACTACAAAGTTACATTTGACAGCACGATACGACGTAAACTATTAGATGCTATGGCTGAGCTTGGTATCCCCGCGAAGTTGATACTACTTTGTGGGATGACAGTGACTGAGACGGTCTTCAGTGAAAATAGGCACAAATCTAACCGAGCCATTTCTATCAAGCGATGCTTCAGACAAGGCGATAGTCTGTCATGCGATCTCTTTAATATCATCATGGAGATGATCATGCGGAAGGCAGCAGTAGACATGACTGGCATCATCTTTAACAGAAGCCATATGCTGCTCGCGTATGCAGATGTTACTGCGGCCTTTTCGAGCTTTGAGAAGCAGCCGGCAGAAGTGGGTCTGGTGATTAATGAGGACAAAACTAAGTTATTTGTTTCAATGAATAAAGAGTTTCCTCGTTTGGGACTCTGCGTAAACGTTGACAACTATAACTTTGAAGTAGTAGATGTTTTTGTCTACATCGGCTCCGCCATAAACAAAAATAATAATGTCAGCCTGGTAATCAAGAGACGAGTATTGATCGCTTACCGCTGCTATTATGCGCTGAGCAAGCGTTTTATTGATAAAGCCCTCTCTCGACGAACGAAGATCCAACTCTACCAGACACTGATCCTGCCTGTCTTACTCTACAGCGCAGAATTCTGGGTTATGACGCAGGCGGACAAATATTTTCTAGGAGTTTTCGAGAGAAAAATACTACGCAAAATATTTGGACCCATAATTGTTAACGGCGAGTACCGTCGTCGAATGAATCATGAGCCGTATAAGCTGTACAACGAGATAGACGTGGTCAAGCACGATCAAATACACCGAATGCGCTGGCTTGGACACGTTGTACGTATGGACGGAAATGCTCCGGCTCAAAAAGTCTTCGGCAATAAACTCGATGGGCGGCGCAGGAGGGGGCGACCAAAACTCCGATGGATGGAGCAGGTGAAAGAGCTCTTATCTAAGCTTGGTGTGACGAACTATCTACGGAGCGCAAAAGACCGAAGCGCTTGGAATACTTTTCTAGATAGATAAATTTCTTTTGTTGCTGCCATTAAAGAAGGAGAAGAAGAAGAACATATGACTGCAGTCTCAAGGGCACTAATGACCTATGGAATCTTTTGCCAAGAACCGTTGTATTTTCTATGGTACAGAAAATATTGTGAGTAGTGTTAAAATTTGATTGAAAGTCTTTACGCCCTTTGTAGGAGTGTCACATTACAAAGTACAACAGCCAATATTGGGGGTGAGAAATTCCAAGTCAGGGTGATGGTACTAGGTCAGTATAGTAAAACCCTCAAAGGGTTTGGCGTGCGTATGTGTAAGTTTTTTTTATGACATTTTAAGTTTTATCTATCATATAGGTAAATATCTCACGTTTTAGGCTCATTTGTTATATTGTTATATGGTGGCGTATGAATATCATAAGTAATATTCCACTTAAATCATACGCCATGGAGTACAACAGTTTTATTGTAACTGTTACAAAATAAACCCAGTTCAAAATCATTTGATGAATGGAAAAAGGAAACTGTTGCTTATATAGAAAAACGCTATATGAACAGATTGAAGAAATTGTAATTCTTAATTTTTCTAAATTTGTTTCATCAAAATCGGACAAGTGGTTCTCGAGTTATGTTAAACTACGTTTTTGCCAAAATGTTACAACTAAGCGAAAAAACATCAAGATAAGGAAAAAATTTAAAATGTCATAAAAAAAACTGACACATACGAACGCCAAACCGTTTGAGGGTTTTACTATACTGACCTAGTACCATCACCCTGACTTGGAATTTCTCACCACCCAGACAATAATCCCAAAAATGTTCCACAGTGTTATGTAACTGTTTGATAAATTCTCACTACATCTTTGGATTTAGTGTGCCGATATGAATCAATTTCACATATACATAGTTTTATTCTTATTTTTATTCCAACCATTGTAATATTTTGTTAATAACACGAAAACCGGTCATTAAACTGTATTTCAAGATTTTGAGGGTGTAAGACAAGTTTAATTTACAGATGTACATGTTGTACTCGACCTGACGTAGGCCGTGCACTACGTCACTCCCCAAGTTCCAAATGACTGCTACATAGTGTTATTTTCTTGTTTTATGAAACAACTAAACATCCGCCCAAATTTATGTGAAAATACTTGAATTGATGGTATTTGTAAGTCAGTTTACCTGACTGCAATCTACATTTTGTTACTGTCCATCAAACACATTCAAAATTTTTTTTATTTTTTTTATTAATTTGTTTGATTTTATTTCATTTAAAATGATTCAATGAAAGACAAATATCTTTATGAATATTAACTATAATCAAGTATAAAAATAAATAAAAACTAGTGAAAAAAAAACTTTAAATCAATTCATATCTTTAATGAAGACCAAAGAAAAACGGAAATAAAATTTATATACTACAGTGATCAAGGTGCATACAAAAATGTCAGACCACATCCAATGATATCGCCGCCAGCATGAAGGATTTTCTCTAATAAATACAAATTGGTAGTTCTTATGGCAGACAAGAAACGATGAGGGTCCTCTTGCTTAAGGCCAAAAGTAGAACACAATAAAATGATATAAAGTGAAATGAAATAAAATAAAAAGAGTTAAGGATAATAATAAATACACTATGAGCAGACAAAATATGAATTCCAATGAACCAACGAACCGATATCAATGAATGTATATAGTATATATGCATGGGTGAGATTTTATACTTGCCCATACAATAATATAATATAATATTGGTATGTCTGCACATGAAACTATGTGTTATACAACATCTTCGTACGTTACGAACTATTCAAATGTTTAAATATATTGTATATTCATGCCGGACCTTTATAGCAAAAGGACATATTTTCATATGTTGCTCAGCAACAGAAAACATGTTGTCACACAATAAATTCGATTAGATTTTCTTTGGAATTTTTGCAATATTAAATTCTAACCACACATCTACTATCCTTGATTGATGAAGTATTTGTGGACTATAGACATTTGAATTAGGGTGATATAATATAGGATTTACTTAATTTGGTTATAGTAGATTTGGAAAATAAGATTTAAGCTATGCTGAAAATTAAAATAGCATATAAATAAAAATTACAGCTACGTGCCTGTATTAGTAAATTATGTTATACTATTGCTGCACTTGGTTTTAAAGCGACCAACAATTATTATGTTAAGGTGTTGTTAAAATTTGTGCCTAAATTAGAGTTTTATTCATATCAATAATATCAAGCCTAACAGCCCATTAAATACAATGTTAATGAGTAGACAACAATGTCGAACAATTTCAATTGCAATTTTTAACATTTATTCAAGTTATAATTTACATTAGAATGTAAAGTAATGAAATAAGAATCTAAATAAAATAAGCAAATACTACAACAGGCAATTCTACTCTACTATAGTTTATTATCTTATGGTATATGAGGAATTGAAAATATATATAATATAAAATTATAATATATATATATATAATTGTCGATGCACACTTTTGCGTGTGGTGTCGTTTTCCGAATTTGTTTGGTTGGATTTGGGTTGTCGCTCTCATTCTCCGTTCGTGGTGATTGTGATAGTGTCGTTGGTGCATTGCCCTATGCGTCGTTTGTGACGGTCGTGTTAAACGTTGGTGACGAGTGACCCGCTTGCTCTGGTAAGCATTATGTAGGTAATTGTACCATCTTTTACAGAACTTTCTCGCCAACATACTCGCAATGCGTTTAAGTGACGAATTTAACATGGGGATGTCATAGGAAGTATACTATCGCAACTCTCTCGCTTGACATCCATTGACGAAAACAGTAATGGCAATTCGTAATAACTTTCGTCGATACCAAATATATGAAGAAAAAGATAATGAGGTGGGGTGAACTACTTCGTTAATAATATACTACAGAATGGAAAAATTTGAAGGAGCTTGGAAAGTGACCTTTTGCATGCTGTAGGTCTGGTCGAGTACAATATAAATCTGCATACCTAATTCCACTAACATCTTCAAAATCAAGACTTACTGTTCAAAAAACCAGGTTTTCGGGTATTTTCTCACTTATGAGCTTATATGTCAGTCAGTTCTGAACCAAGTGTTGATTTGTTAAGTTTTGGTTCTGGAAAGATGAATCTTAGACCTTCCAACGATATTTATTTATATATAGATAACTTTCTATAACTGTCTGGATTTGCCTAAATATTGCAAACATTTCGGATTTGTTCCCAAATTAAGATTTAAGAAATTTTTAGACACAATTTTTTTAGAATGCCCTAATATTGGTATTGTTATTTAGAAGTAATTTTACGACTAAAGCGCATATATGTTTTTTAAAATCGGTTTACAAGATATTCATCCTTTTTTGGGAATGCTAATTTTATATCCCATAATAAAAAAATCGCCGGGAGAACTTTGCATTCAAACAAGATAAACTTCTAACACAACTATTGACTTTACACTTGTAGATTACACACTAAATGAAATTTTTCAACCACCGTTTAACATACAGATCGGTTCTGTGGAATGTAAATTCTGTGTTTTTTTGCAACACATCAGAGAGTAACTGCACTTAAAAACCTGTAAGAACGTTTCAGTCGGGCAACCCGACTTACATATACCCTCACCCTTAGTAAAACAAAAAATTGTCTATTATATTGATATTATTACTCGATTTCTAAAGTGGTCGGAGTGGTACATTTGTATGGGAGGTACCAGAAATACATAATTTGGGAGCGATGGATGGGAGGTACCAGAAGGGGTGTGTTTAGACTATCAGATTTGTTATCCAAAATTTTATCATGCTTAAACTTTACTAAACAGAATTTACTTTATACAGAATTTGGGTACGATCGCGTTCGGTCTATTAATAATAATAATCGATTTCTAAAGTGGGCGGTACCAGATGTGTATGGGAGGTACCAGTTGGGGCGTGGCTAGACTTCCAGTTTTTTTCTCAAAAACTGTATCCTGCTATGGCTTTACTAAATAAAGAATTTGGGTACTATCGCGTTTGATTTATTGATATTATTACTCCATCTCTAAAGTGGGCGGAGAGGTACATTTGTATGGGAGGTACCAGAAGGGGCGTACATCTTACGCAAAATATAACTAAATTTAAAGAACTAACAAAAAAGATACGTATCTAAAGCTATGATGGTCAATTCGATCATTTGTATGGGAGCTACCAGAAGAGGTGGGACAAATGTTATTGTTTTCTGAGGGTTCGTCTGTTATTATAAGGTAATTGAACTAACCGAATTTAAATTTCTTCAGCTTGTCGTTTGAAAATTATGGGAGAAGTATTATTTTTACAAAAAAGGGTAATTTTGTACCAGAAGGGGTGAGGCTATTCTGTCCATTTACAATACCATACCAGCCAAACAGACGGACATGGACATACTTACTTACTTAAGTGGCCAATTACAATTTACGAAACGTAGTTCATAAATTTGAGGACTGAAGTAATAAAGAATTCCACACGCTTCGGTCTTCTGCGTATGTTCTCCAGTTAGTCCTACCAGATGATGGCACATCGCCTACCTCTTGGTCCTTCCAACGGAGTTTGGGTCTCCCTGCTCTGCGCCGTCCTTCAGGTTCGCCTTCAAACACCTTTCTCGCTGGAGCATTTACATCCATCCTGGCAACATGTCCCAGCCATCGAAGTCGTTGGATTCTGACTCTTTTAGCTACGTCGATGTCGTGGTAAAGCTCATAGAGCTCATGGTTCATCCGATGGCGATACTGGCCTTCGACACCTATAGGTCCATATATTTTTCGGAGTACTTTTCTCTCGAATACTCCCAGGTTTTGTATGTCCGTTGTAGTAAGCACCCATGATTCGGCACCATACAACAGAACAGGTAAGATAAGCACCTGGTATAGCTGTTTCTTAGTATTCCGAGAGAAGGTGGTGTTACTAAAGTGCTGCCGAAGTCCGTAGAAAAATCTATTGGCTAGCACTATTATCCGTTTAATTTCTTGGCTGACATTATTTATCTTGTTGACGGAAGAACCGAGGTAGGTAAATTAGTCGACTACCTCAAAACAATAATTGTCAACGTTCACAGTGCGTCCCCATCGAGAGGACTCTTTGTTCGTCGAAATCATTATTTTTGTTTTGTCCTCGTTGACCGCTAAACCCATTTTTGCTGACTCCTTTTCTAGCGATGAGAAAACTGCAGTAACATCCCGCAGATTTCGGCCAATGATGTCTATATCATCGGCATAGGCTAGTGGCATGTGGCTCTTGTGGAATATGGTGCCAGACATGTTGACACCAGCCTTTCTCATCACCTTCTTCATAACTATATTAAATAGTGTACAGGACAGGCTATCGCCCTGCCTGAGACCTCTTTCCGTGTTGAATGGTTCAGACTGATCCTTGCCAATCTTAACCGAGGATTTGGTGTTGTCTAAGGTACATTTGCAAAGTCGAATCAGCTTTGCAGGAATACCAAACTCAGACATGGCCTCATAAAGCCTATTCCTTATCGGAGAGTCGAAGGCAGCTTTGTAGTCGACAAAGAGGTGGTAGGTGTCGATCTGCTTTTCATGGGTTTTTTCCAGGATTTGTCGTAAGGTGAATATTTAATCCGTCGTAGATTTGCCAGGTCTAAAGCCGCACTGATATGGTCCAATTAGTTTTTCTACAATTGGCTTTAGACGTTCACACAATATGCTTGAAAGGACCTTGTACGCAATTGGTAATAGGCTTATTCCACGGTAGTTCTTACATTCACTACGATCTCCTTTCTTGTATATGGGACATAACAGACTGAGACTCCAATCCCCGGGCATGCTCTCCTCTTGCCAGATGTTCTCCATGAGCTGATGCATGCTCCTAATCAGCTGCTCCCCGCCAGCCTTAAACAATTCAGCAGGGAGACCATCGGCTCCAGGAGCTTTGTTGTTTTTAAGGCGGGAGATGGCCATACGTATCTCGCTCTGGCTCGGAGGTGGACAGTTAATACCACGTCTTCATGCGCGAGCACCCGTGTCCCGTTCACCGGATTTCCTGTAAAGCGGTTATGTCAGCCTTGTATTCTTCGAGGACTTCCGCCAGTTGGATAGAGGCACCTGGTCTATACAGTGTTCTAACATTCCAGGTGCATATCCTTAAATCATGGTCCTTAATTCGTTTGCGGTGGTCGTCAACATTTTGGGGGGTCCATTTTATTCTTTTCTTACTTCTTTTCATTGCAATAGTCTATACGTCGGTGGCGGGTTGCAAGCCCAGCGCACCACGTCGCAGTTTTCTCCTCCGCTGACCAGGGTACCGCTCACTCTGAGCAGACGTGCCTGGGTTTTAGGTTTCGCCCCTCACAGTTAGTCGTGCTCTGACGGGTGTCAGAGGCACGCTTCCAGGCGTCACCACGTGGAGGTACTCCGTCCGCAGTAGTACTACGAATACGGAGCTCTGTGAGTAGACTTGAAGTGCAATTGGCAAGGATCACTCTGGGTTTGCCAAGTTAAACCGATCAGAAGCTTTACCTTGCATCACACTCCCGTCTAAAATATTCATAAAACGAATTTGATCTTAAGATACTTGCGGTGTAACACGTTTCCTTTAATGTGTGTTCTGCATTTTCATTATACCACTTTTACAGTGCTTGTAAATGTTGGATAACTGCAATTAATTGTAAGTAAAAACGTAAAGCATGCATCGATTTTCATGATCTATATCTACTTCGATTCGCATGATAAGTAGCTTCACTACAAAAGAAAATTAAATTTTATACTTTTTGAAGTTTTCGAATTTTTTACAGAACTGTTTAAAAAAAATATTTTTTGCCTCCCAATTAATTTCATAACTTTGAAACTATTGATCGCGTTAAAAACAATTGTATACATCATTTAAAGTTATTGTAAATCATTATTTTGTAAATTTTGTTTAACAAAAGCGGACAAGTTATTTTTGAGTTATGAGAACATAAGTGGAGAAATGTCTCAAAATATTGACAATATTACTTAAAAATTGTTTAAAATTTTTTTTCCATAGAATTGAAAAAATTTACTGCTGCCATGATACATCAAATCTATATAGTGGTTACTCAAGCGTTTTTTTGCTATTGACCTGTGTCATTGATTAACGTTTCGATTATTGTGTTGTTTTTGCCCTCGACATCCATTGCGTTTTATATATTTTTAATCATAATAATTTCTACACATTTACCATAAATTTGGGTCATCATCACCACAGCAACGCACACTTTTCGTTACCAGATGTCTAAAAAAAGTATGAAAATATGGAAAAAAAACACTGACTGTAAGCTAAATATAGATTTAAATGGTCTATGGATGCACACGTTCATAACTGGTCTGCCGCTAGGTTCATTTTTGCCGTAGATTCTGTGGAGAGAATTAGCGTTGTCTAGCGAAAATAATGTGTCAAACATGTTAAAATTTGTGCAAATAAACTTTTGTGTTATGGGTCGTCGAGTATGGGAGTGTGCAAATATAATAGACGAAAAACTACCAAGCGCATACTCATACATATTTTTTTATATGTATTGTCTAAGCCAATATTTATATAAAAATATCCTATGATGTATTACTCTTTACGTAATAGATAGATGCGTACAGTGTGTGTTTAATATGTTTATATTCGACTCTCACACAATGTTCATAGATAAATTTACATATTTGTTGGCGAAATATCCACTCTCTCCCCTAAAACAAAATTTGATGATGTGGCCTGTAGCGCCCACATTGCCCCGTTAAAAGTGGCGGGTATTAAGTGTGGCATAAATACTTCTGGTCAGTTACAGATAACAAATAGGGAAAAATAAATAAATTGTCATAAATAATAATTTTTTGTTGTTATTTTTTTGTACGAGGACATCAGCTTGGCCTTTTGGTTGGTTTGTTTGCTTTTTAGGATTTTTGTCCTAATAAATCTGGACTAAAAGCGAGAGACATTTCCATATTTCCTCCTAAATCATATGTTTTATGAGTCTCACTCACTTGGGGGAGTGAGAAATTACACGACGACTGAGAGACGTTTGTTTAATTTGAATTTTATGGTTAATGCCACGTTATGAGAGACCATTATTTTATGAGTTTGAAAAAAATGACCACAATTTCATTTGTTTCTCTTGGGCGGCAATGCAAACAATAAATTATGTTTGAATGAAATGTGTATGAAGTATTTTTTGAAACATTCCATTGGGAATGGATACAAGTATCATAATCTTCCTTTATTTTCGTTACACAAAGAAAATAAAGTTTTTTTTAATAGTACGCTGGACAAAGATAACGTAAAGATTGGGTCATATACAATTTGAATTTTAACTCGCCTTTGCTTTGATGAAGATGGCAAAATTTTGATTTACAAAGTGGTAAATAATTAGTTGAACGTTAGAAATTTACGAAATGTGGGGAAAAAATGAGAAATATCATATTTTCCGATGAAGCTCATTCTCACCTCGAATGCTATGTTAGCAAACTAAAATGTTACTATTATTCAAATAATCATGACAAACTTTGCTGACGGTAGATTTTTGACACACTTCGCCGTGTAATGAAACTGCCTCGCTTCTTTCTAGAGTCTCCCGCGAAAGTTAAGGTGCAATAACTTTTAACAATTTGTCAGTGGCATTAGTTTAATTCGAAAGTATTCATATGGAACAGGAGAAGTTGTATCCCAACCTAATGACTGCCCTATCCTATTAAAATATGAATGAAAACGACTGCCATTGTATTTTTCTAACATATCATAGTCATCATTATTGCACATTGCTGTAGGTATGCCTCAATTTTTAATCCTTTCTTGTCATTTTAAATAGTTTTGGATTATTGTTTTCCTTTTGGGAATCATAGAATTGCCCCCAGAAGTATTAAAGTGTGTCGGGTTAAGTACAAAACTAGTTCGTACTACGCTAACATAATAAAAAGATTCCATCCTTTTTTTGTGAGTGACAAGAGAAACTATGGGAGCCAATATGCAAATTTTAGACATAACGTGTTCCCAACTAAAAAAAATCGTTTACGTATTATCAAATGACCTATGTGGTCTATTCACCAGTTCGATAAATCAACCAAAGTGAAATAACAGATATACTTAAAATTTCTACACATTTTTCACCCGAATCTCAACTGACTTTTATTTCAAAAACAAAGATATTAACCTCATTTTCTAAACTTAATTTATTTGTTTGTTTACTGTTTCAAAAATTTCATAATTGATTCGTGTGAATTATTGCCAATTCTGGAGGGTCAAATCCCAACTTCTTCTTATTATTATTTTAATAATACAAAGGCTATTGTAATTACAGTCTCCAGCCAGTACTAATCTCATAATAGCTTTTTTATCACCTCTTTTCATTAGTTGGCTAAAAACAATGTCAAATTCTATTTAGCAAAGGACGCTGACTCTCTTCTCTTATGTTTGGTTTATTATCTATTTTATTTATAACCAATACATTATTATTTATATCTTTTTTGTCTCAATTTTATGATGCACGAAAATGAGTGGAAAATCGTAAAATAGAAATCGTTATCAATTTCCAAAATATCACGTTAATGATCATAAAATTGGATACTTCACAACTAAAGTGGCTATAATTACGTTTATTGTTCGCTTACAATGAGCTGTGCCATGCAGCACGTTCAACAGAAGTTGGTACGTCTGAAATCAAGGATATTAAAAGGCATTAGAAGTTGAACTGGCAGACGCAGACAGGAGGCCTTATATGTGTGAATAAATGAACTCACATACGCTCACGTATGTACAAATATATTTGCACGAAATTCAATGTACTTACCTACACAGATACAGACATTCATGTGTCGAAGACATTCGTCTTTATGCCATCATCGCATGATACGTCAACATAAATCACAGATTTTGTGTACCTTATATAAACACATACATATATATGTGTACCAATATGAATGCGTTTACTGTAGGTGTTGTATATAGGCGATTGAATATATTATTTGTTATGTGTGTATATGAAATAAATGAAAGCAAATGTGTATGTGCACAAATGCTAATTTTCTGTATACTTTATATCAGAAATCATAACAACAAATTTATTAAATTCGCATCAAGTGCGATTTTTTTTTGCTTAAGAAATTTTGATTTGTTTAAATGGAAGTTAATATTTCAAAACATTTCCAATTATTTAAAATTCGATATTCCATATTCCAATGCTGTATGGATCTTAAACCATTGCACATTAGTCTCGATAAGTTTTTAATTTTGTTTGTTTAAGACAAACAATCGCCTTGCCTGACACTTCTTTCCATATTTAATGGTTCATAGAGATCTTTACCGAGGATCGAATGTTCTCTAAGGTACATCTGTAAAGGCGTATTAACTTTACAGGAATACCAAACTAAGACACGGCTTCATATATATCATATTCCATATCGGAGAGTCGAAGCCAGCTTTGTAGCCAACAAAGAGGTGGTAGGTGTCAACCAGCTTTTCATGAGTTTTTTCAGGATTTGTCATAATGTGAATATTTGATCCATCGTAGATTTTCCAGGACTAAAGCCGCACTGATAATGTCCAATTAGTTTTTCTTAAATTTTCAATTTTTCACACAATATGTTTGAAAGGACCTTGTACGCAATAGGTAATAGGCTTATTCCACGGTAGTTCTTACATTCACTACGATCTCCTTTATTGTATGTGGGACATAATAGACTGAGATTCCAATCCCCGGGCACGCTATCCTCTGGCTTGGAGAAGTAATGGGGGAAATTCGAACGAAAAATGATACACCAGTCTATACAAGATACTATCTGTACCCCATGGCTTGTCATTTGATACGACCTAAAAGTGTCTGTCTGTCTACATGGCTACATGACCCGCCCCTTCTGGTGCCTCCCTTACAAATACATAATTCCGCCCATAACAGGTACCTCCCATACCCATCTGGTACCGCCCACTTTAGAAATCGATTATTATTATTAATAGACCTAACGCGATCGTGCTCAAATTCTGTATTTAGTAAAGCTATAACAGGATAAAGTTTTGGAGAAAAATCTGGAAGTCTAGACACGCCCCTTCTGGTTCCCTCATACAAATGTATGAGGAGATGGAGATCGAGTAAAAACATCAATACTCTCAGCATGATCGTGCCCAAATTCTGTATTTTGTGAAGCTATAACAGGAAAATGTTTTGGAGAAATAAACTGGAAGTCTAGCCGCGCCCGAAACGAGGACAATCATATCCACAATTTTAACAATGTTTTCAAATTCTTTAAAGTGCTAACATCCAGTTTGATAATAGCACAGTTGAGTTTCTTGGCTTTATAATTTCTTCCTAGGAAATTAGGACAAATCTAAAGAAAATTAAAGAAGTTAAGATTATTGCTAGCCGTCGTTTTGATCAAGATTACTCTAAATTTGCATAACCCCTGACAACCATTTTAAAGGAGGACTAGGGACGTAAGTCCAAAAATCAATCCTTAAAAATTAATATAAACTGGAATTTTTAAGATATTTCTGCTTTTAAAAAACTTAATGTTTAATATTGGAATATCGAAGCACCTATAAACCTATAGATAGTATTCACGTTTATGTAGACATTTGAATGTCCTGGGAAAGAAATTTCCCTTTTTACAACTAACAAAGAAAATATAAATATAAATTTGGGGAAACATATCCTCCATTTTTATGTTGAATATGAACGGTACAATTTAAATATTGATGTTGGACATTTTCAGCTGATATCTACTTCGCATGTACATGTTTGACATAATTGTAAATATATATTCAGCTGATGATGTAGCAAAGTGCATTAATTCGCCACAAAGGGGTCTGAAAATGAACTCGTCATGGAGTTATAAACGCGTCATCCTTGTGCGTGACAATAAATGAATTGACCATTAATATCAACAATATAAAACTTTTCTGATCGTTTAGCCAATTTGGTGTATCATTTGATACACGTACACAAATTAATAAATTAAAGCAATTACTTGTATTCTTTGATTCACGGTGTTAAAACAAATAGTAATAAGCTTTAAAGTAATATCTCATTTTCAAATGTTTTCAACACAGAAAAGCCAATACATACTTATTTACTAAACAAATTTAAACAAAATTGCCGATTATATACGATTATAACAAAATTGTCTCGTTGAATTCAATGGAAGGAAACACATTTATCTCGACATATTCCCGAGTCTGCACAAACGCTTAACATGTTAAGTATGCAAAGGAAACCATCTCCGCAACACAAACAAATATCGCGGCAAATAGTGGAAACATATCGATAGTTTGAGGCACAAACATGCATCCACAAATATTTATCTCATTTTGCGAAAGATTTTTTTTCAGTGGCATCAATAACCACCGATTGAACACGAGGACAGAGTGACAGGGGGGACGATAAATCTGAAACCGGCGCAGAAAATAGCTGTTATATTTTATGGTCCATTCAGGAATATCTTTGAATTGTAGATATATAAGTATATGAAAAAGTGTGTGTTTGGTCGTTGTTGGTGTTACCAACATTAATATTCGTATTTGGTTATATGCACGTAGCTGGATTGTTTGTTTGCTCTATCATTCATTGAATATGAGTGAAGTGTTTTTCTTTTTGATTAAATATTGCACAATGATGATGAAGATGATTGTTTTTATTTGACTTCTGTTATACGAAACAGAAAAAGTAGTTTTTGTATGTGAAATTAAGTTGTTGTATAAACTCGTCATATAGAATAACTTACTACACACCGCAACGATAACAGTAACCAATTGACATGTGATTAAATTGAGGCGTTACGTGAGATCAAGCATACAGCGCCAGCACCCGAATTTGACACATTGCACTATGATTTCAAAAAAAAAATTTGTTTAGCACGAACTCTAAAACCATAGTTATTGTGTTGTAATTTTGCACATTTGGTAGACATAACACAAAATGAATGGGTTAGATTAATTTGACAGCCGATCTCAGCATAGCTCACTTGAGTCCTAATATAGGTCCCGTTGTGATACAATTTAAATTCTCGCTCCAGTTATTCCCATTCCAGTTAATCAATGTCGCACAGTGGTTCAGAATAATTTTTCATTGTTTTTCTATAATAGAGATAGGATTTCTTGAGCTTTACTCCGGTTTATATTTCATTAAAATCGGTTTAGTAGTTGTTGAGAAATTTAAGGTCGAAGTTGAGCTCATGTTCAAAAAAAAACATTTTAATAAAACCTAGTAGGCGGTCTACTAGGCGGTCTGTTCCTCACTGCACTGATATGGTTAGTTAGTTAGCTTACTCTAACGGGACTATACCGGGAAAGTGTCTCTACTACTACTACTAATACCTAGTATGCTTTTGTGAACAGGTTTCTGCTTTATCAATTCTACAAGAGGTTCAACTAGAACTGGTTCTTGGACAATTAATTTTCAGGGTTTGGTCTGGCACATTATGCAAACTTGAGCTTCTTTTCCATATATCGTCGTTAGCACTAATTCGTAGATAACTTCAAATATCTGGCAGTCAATTTCTAATTCTAATAACTGTAGTGCTGCAATTTGGGCTTTTTTGTATCACAGACATCTTTTTATACCCTCACCCTACAAGTATATATTATTTGATACGACCCAAAAGTGTAACGCATGGAAGGAGTCACTTTAGACCCTAGGTTTCTTTGAACCAAATTCGATTCATGACTTTTTAAGTCGTTTGAGCCATGTCCGTCAGTCTGTCTGTCCGGCTGGTACGCAAGATAACTTTCGAAAGACGCAACCAAATGTTTTGAAACTTTGCGTGGGTTAATATTTCCCAAAACAACTTACGGTATTATGGGCAAATGGGCTACATGGCCACGCTCCTTTTGGTACCTCCAATACAAATGTACCATGCTGCCCACTTTAGAGATGGATTAATAATATCAATACGCCCAACGCGATCGTGCTCAAATTTTGTATTTAGTAAAGCTAGATCATATACTAGATAATTTTATATTGTACTTAGGTTGAGGGTGTATGTAAGTTGGTTATCATTGGTATGCAATATTTCGTGGAAAGTGGTGTGATTTTTCCAAATAAGCTTCGTTTGCATAGTACTGTACAATGGCTCCGAGTCTTCCAAATCAATCGCAATGGAATAAATGACACCATTAACATATCTGCATCTGTAGATTGTAATTTGCAAAAGAGAGTTAACTTGTAGTTTCGATATTTCGTCAAAAAATTTCCTTTAAATGATTGAAGCAAGCGTTGTGTATGATTAAGTACATCTTGATGATGTACCTCTGCCGAAATCGATGTGATTGTTATATGATATGCGTATATTGATGATATGAGTATATTGCTGTTTTAATAACTTGAAATCCAATAACAATTCCAATGGAATAGTGTTAAAAATCCGTTTTGTTCTCACGGGACTAGGAATTACATTTTTTTTTCGTTCTAGTGCAACATTCGTGATCAACATTTTGTGGCATATAAACTTTATAAAACTCCTTAATTTAGCAAATAAAAAAAATTACGGAATTGCCCATCTATATATATAAAAGGCTTGGGTGACTGTGGGCGGCGCCACGCCCCTTTTTAAAAAAATAGTTATATTGGCCAAATAAATGGTCCGATTGTAATTATATTTTCTTTGTGTGATATTGTCCATAGGACCTTCATCATAGGCTACATGGAAACATATTTAGACAAAGGGGCGTGGCACCGCCCACTCAAGCCTCAATTTCAATCGGTCATATCTCAAGAGCCATTAGAGGTATGTAGATGAGATTTGCTACATATGTTACTGATACGAAGAGGAACCCGTCGCGCTGAAAAATGTGAGGTGCCACGCCCCATTTGAAAAAATCGTTATCTGGGCGAAATAAATGGACCGATTGCAATGAATGATTGGACTGTGTAGTACTATCCGTAGGGTCTCTATCAAAGTTACATGAAAACATACCTATACAAAGGGGCGTGGCACCGCCCTCACAAACCAAAATTTGAATCGGTCATATTTCGCGAGCCATTAAAAGTATGAAGATGAGATTTGCTACATAAGTAAATGGTACATGGGGGATTACGTCCCGCTGGGAAATGGGCAGTGCCACGCCCCTTTTGAAACAACTGTTATGTCGATCATATAAAAAGAACGATTGTAATAACAATTTCGTATATTTAAAATTAGTTAACTTACTGATTGGGTGAAATGGCTGTAGGTAGGATGATGAAATTAAGGGTAGTTGTTCTCTTTTTCGAGGAAACGTCAGCTGCGAATGGATTTTGGAAAATGCGTACTTTAGCGTGTAAACATTACCAATAAGGGATAAACTCAGACGAATCGGTTAAAGCTTTAATCTCGGAAATTGATATAGACATGCTCACTATCAAATTGGATTAAGGTTTTTTCGAAATCCGATATTTCTGGGTAAAAAATATCGAAAGGGGATGTAAGTATGATCATTTATATGGGCTTGCTCCCTATGGAATTAGAACGAAGCAAGGATGGTTTTAGAAATTCTTACCTTTTAGGGGTAAAAAAGGCCAAATAACTAAAAGTAGAGCTACGAAAATGTATTAAGCATGTATTTAGATACCCGCCAGCTGGTGTATTCACAAATTTTAACATTGGGAGGTGACCAAACGGCTAAAGCTATTATCGTATATGTGCATAGAATTAAAGTGGGACCACTCAATTAAAGTTTTAGGGATAAAAGGGATTAAAGCGGTACAATCACTCAGACAAATGGGATAAAGCTACAACCACATAAATTTGTGTCCGTTCGTCTTATGAAACGTTTGCATTTTATTTGTATTGATTACATTCTTAAGAAGTTTCATTGTAGGTAGGTGTGAAGCTAAGCGAGCCGGGAAAGCTAGTATATGTATATTAGACCGACTCACCAAAAAAAGTATCTTCAGTACACCCCCCAACCATCATAAAACAAGCCAAGGTACATTTTGGGGGGTGGACCAACAATACATTTTTTGGCCCCATACAAAATGAGTCGCTCTAATGTATATAGATATAGTCATAGAAAAAATGTCATGTTAAATAAAAAATATTCTAGAAAAAAAACCGGTGTCCATATTACAACATGACAACAACTAATATCTAGACTACTAGACTAATGTCTAGACTTCCAGATTTTTTCTCCAAAACTTTATCCTGCTTGGACTTTACCAAATACAGAATTTGGCACGATTGCGTTAGGTCTTTTAATAATATTAATCGATTTCTAAAGTGGGCGGTACCAGATGTGTATGGGAGGTACCAGATGGGGCGTGGATAGACTTCCATTTTTTTTTCTCCAAAACTTTATCCTGTTATAGCTTTACTAAAAATAGAATTTGGGTACGATCACCTTTGATTTATTGATATTATTTCTCCATCTCTATAGTGGGCGGAAAGGTAGATTTGTATGGGAAATTTTAATAGCGTTATAATAGGGAACTCTTAAATAATTATGAGTTTCTCCCAACACTATTTTTTCAGTGGTGGTTCTAGAAAACTCTTAACGAAATTATGAATTAATTCCAGCACCAACTGATCGAGAGGAAAACACGTACGTTTGGTTTGACGGTTAATTAAACTCTGCTTTATTGTTACTTCAATTATTGTATGCAATGCTTTGATATACATTTGCTTTGCTTAAACATAATTTAGTCAAATCATATTTCATGAAATATGATTTGGTTTTTGTATACATAGATGGATAGATGATCGTATTACATTAATGTTAAATATATTAGGGTGCGGTCTTTTGACAATTGTTTACATACAATATATATGAATATGATATTGCACAGTGGTGCAATGTGAATATTTATTCGAACGGTAACTTGTTACTTTCATATTGGTAGGATGTTATAACACCCCCGGACTTAGATTGGACCTCACATCCTGAACGGATTGGAGGGACATTCAATGGTATTGGTGTGTGATTATTGTTGTCCGATTTGGTTAAACAGGCGGTAATAATTAATACAAAAATTAAGGTTAATATTATAGTAACTAAAATATATATTACATAACTTTGAATTTTTTGTTGGTTTGTTAAATCATTTATCATGTGTGTATTTTGAATATGGCTATAATTCAGTTCTTTTAAAGATACATTGGTTTTATTCAAGATTTCAATTTTTATACCATCACCCTTAGGGATGAGGGTATATATCATTTGATACGAAAAAAAGTGTAACGCATTTAAGGAGACGAGTTAGACCCCAAGTATCTTAAGACCAAATTCGTTTCAGAACTTTTTAAGAAGAATGAGCAATGTCCGTCTGTCTGGCTGGCTGGCTGGCAGGCTGGCTGGCTGGCTGGCTGGCTGGCTGGCTGGCTGGATGGCTGGTCAGCAGGATAACTCGAGTAAACCTTAACGGATCGGTATGAAAATTTACCAGTATCAATATTTTTCAAAACGAACTTATGGGATTGTAAATGGGCTGAATACCCCCACCCCTTCTGGTACCTCCCATACAAAATTACCTATTTTTGGAAAATTAATATTTCTTCCATAACTTCCAAACGTACAACCGGAGACTGTTTGAATTTGGTCAGTTTATTTATCTTGCAAAAGTAGACACACCCTAAGAAAACCGAAACCTGTGCCCCACCCATTCTGGTACCTCCCATACAAATGACCGAATTGACCCTTATAGTTTTACATACATATCTTTTTTGCAAGTAAACTTAGATCACTCAAATTTTGCGTATGATGTTTGCTTATAAATATTAGACTCAGGTATGAATACGGACTATATCGGTTCACGCCTTCTGGTACCTCCCATACAAAATTACCTATTTTTGGAAATTATATATTTCTCCAATAACTTCAAAACAGTCACTTGGGGGGTTATGAACATTGGTCGATAAATTAATGTTGTGATAGGAGGCGAAACCTCAGAGAGCCTAACTATTTGACACACCCCTTCTGGTACCTCCCATACAAATGACCGAATTGACCCTTATAGTTTAACATACATATCTTTGTTGTAAGTAAACTGAGATCACTGAAATTTTGCGTATGATGTTTGCTTATGAAAATTAGACTCAGGTATGAATATGGACTATATCAGTTCACGCCTTCTGGTACCTCCCATACAAAATTACCTATTTTTGGAAAATTAATATTTCTCCTATAACTTCCAAACGGACTCTTGGGGGGTAATGGAAATTGGTCGATTAATTTATGTTATTATAGGAGGCAAAACTCTAGAAAACCTAACTATTTGACACACCCCTTCTGGTACCTCCCATACAAATGACCGAACTCACCCCCATAGTATTACAAACATATCTTTTTTCTAAGTACACTGAATTCAGTCAAATTATGAGTAATTTGTACGCTTCTGAAAATATGAATCAGGAGTGAATATGGACTATATCGGGTCACCCCTTCTGGTACCTCCCATACAAAATTACCTATTTTTGGAAAATTAATAATTCTCCCATAACTTTCAAACGGACATTTGAGGGGTAATGAAAATTAGTCGGTTAATTTATATTGTGATAGGAGGCGAAACCTCAGAAAACCTAACTATTTGACACACCCCTTCTGGTACCTCCCATACAAATGACCAAACTCACCCCCATAGTATTACAAACATATCTTTTTTCTAAGTACACTGAATTCAGTCAAATTATGAGTAATTTGTACGCTTCTGAAAATATGAATCAGGAGTGAATATGGACTATATCGGGTCACCCCTTCTGGTACCTCCCATACAAAATTACCTATTTTTGGAAAATTAATATTTCTTCTATAACTTCCAAACGGACTCTTGGGGGGTAATGAAAATTGGTCGATTAATTTATGTTATTATAGGAGGCAAAACCCTAGAAAACCTAACTATTTGACACACCCCTTCTGGTACCTCCCACACAAAGGACCGAACTCACCCCTTTAGGCTTACATACATATCTTTTTTTGTAAGTGCACTGAATTCAGTCAAATTATTCGTAAGTTGTACGTATGAAAATTTGAGTTAGGAATGAATAAGGACTGTATCGGTTCACCTCTTGTGGTACCCCCTATCAAAATTAAATTTTTTTTGAAAAATTAATATTTCTCACATAAATTCCAAACCGGCACCTATACCCCCTACACAAATAAGTAAAGTTTTGGACGATTTTGCACCACAAGCAGGGGAAAAATATACATAAGTAATTTTATTTTAATTAAAAATCTATTCATTTCAATAACTCAAGACTTCAACAATATCTTATATTGGGTGATGGTATTTATCAGTCAGTTTACCTGACTGAAATTTCTGTACTGGTTCTTATTGGATTTGGTACAATTATAGTTTCCTGGTAGAGGTTTTTATCATACCACTTGTCTATCAGTATTTTACAATTTTCAATATATATTAGATAGTGTCCTTTTAGTTCTGTTGGGAATTCATTACAATTATGGGTTACATTTTGATTTATATTTATGACTACCAAAACATTTATGCCAATTTCAATTATTTCAGTTTTTGTATTTTCTTCATATAAACAATACATAGTTTTCTTGCTGAATATATTTTGTATACACTGATTATCTATTTTCTTCAAATCTTTTATTTTGTTAACATTTTCGAATATTTCATTATTTTTGGTAAGGTATTTGTAATTGCTTAAAACTAGTTGTTTATTATTCTTATTTGGTACAGGTTGAATAATTAATTCCTTATATATATCATGGTTAAAATTTGGTATTGTAATAATGAATATAATATCTTTAGCCTTGGTGGCCACTTTTAATTCGACATTTTCTAATTTAGTAATGGTTATGTTAAAATCTTCAATTTCCTGGTCTGTAAATATGTCTCTTGTAAGTGTATTTAATTTTGCTGCTAATAATAATTCTCTGACCTGTTCGATTATTTTTTCTAAATGATCTAATTCATATTTCAAACTAACTGTCACAAACTCCGTCAGGGTCACGTTCAATAAACTGGATTGATGCTTTATTAATTCTGTCTGTTCATTCCTAAGGATAGTGAGAAATATATGCAAAATCTTTGTATAATTTTGAATCAGTTCCTTGTCTCCTAGTTGAATTATGGTGTATCCGTTTCCTTCATTTAAGTCAGTCACTATTAGCTTCTGAGCCAATACTGGAGAGATCGTCAATATTGTCATCAACAAGAACTTCCAGAGATCTAGAAAGATTTTTACTTTTAATAAATTGGTCCTTATGTAATGTAGTCTTTTCATTTTTCTTATATTTTCTGTCATCTATTTCTTGAGCTTTACATTTCTTAACCTTACTAGTCAGTTTGTCCGTTTTTTCATATTTCGAAAAATTCTTATTAATTTCTTTGTCACTTCTATCCTTATTTCTATATTCCAACATTTTTTCCTTTTTTAACTCTATTCTATCGTATATTTCTTCCAATTCTATGTCTGACCTAAAATGTAAATTTATGGGTTTTTCTCCCGTGGTTAAATGTATAGAGTTATTGTAAGCTTCTAAAGCTTGATAGGGTAAATCAATATTATAGGCTATATCTAAATTTTCTTCTCGAACTTTTAAAATACGTATGTGTTCATTTAATGAACTATGAAACCTTTCTACGTCCGAATTTCCTGTATGTCTCATGGGGGTAGTGAAATGATATTGTATTCCTTTTTTGTCTAAAAAGTCTGTAAATAGTGGGGTCTTAAAAGCTGATTCGTTGTCTACAGTCAATTTTTTTGGGGTCTTCATATATAAAAATAGTTTTGTGAATGCCTTTACAAGTTCTAATGATGTTTTGTCGGGTATTTCCTCTATCGCGGCGTATTTAGAAAATTTATCTATTACCGAAATATACCGGACATGTTCACCTAAATAATATATGTCTGCATGGTAATGTTCATGGGGTCCATTTGGAGTTTCTGTTTTTTCAAAGGGAAGCTTAATAGGGTTTCTTTCTATCTTAAAATTACAAACTATGCAATTATTTATGAATTTGGTTATTTCTTTTTTTAAATTTGGATAATAAATTTCTTTCTTTAATTCCTGGTAGGTTTTTTCTATCCCAGGATGATTATTATCAAATCTATGATGCTTAGCTATTTTCTCTAGCAATTCCTCATATTTCGCATCAATATACAATTTTGTAGTTAATTTTATATTCATGATCTTCATATTATTTGGATGTTCGTTCCATTTCTTATATTCTGTCTGAATTTGAACTAAATTGTTTATATTTTCGCAATATAAACCGACATTATCATGAGTGGCTGCATCTAATAATATTTTCATTATTAACTGAGACGTCAACTTCTTGTAATGATAAGTTATTCTGTTTTTTCCAAATATCGTTTCATTAATTATTTTGTCTTCATTGTCTGGTTTTAATATTATTTGATATTTAAAAGTTTGTAGCGGATTTTCCGAAATTTGGAAATAATCCGTGCTATCTTCTTTGGCCGAATGTACCGTAGGTACAGGAGATTGGCTCCTAATTTCCGTCATTAAATCAATGATTTCTTGTTCATTAAGCTTGTGCTTATTTTTATAATGTTTCCTTAATGTGCTTTTATGTGCCAGCAATGCCTTGCATACTTTACAAGTTCTGCTTTGTCTGTCACCGTGAGTCTTTAAATGACGTAATAATCCTCTCCTAGCTTTGTATGATTTCTTACATACAGTGCAAGTATGAGTCTTAATTTGTTCATTGACATTTGTTTCCCTTATTCTTGAAAGTGCATCAGCAACTTTATTTCCTTTTCCTTCAACGTGTTGAATATCGAATTCGTATTCATTTAGTTTTATTTTCCAACGTATAAGTTTGGAATTTGGTTCCTTGAGGTTAGCTAACCATACCAAGGGTTTGTGATCTGTCTTTAGTAGAAACTTTCTCCCATAAAGGTAGTGTCTAAATTGTTTTACTGCCCATACTATGGCTAGTAACTCCTTTTCAATTGTTGAATAATTTATTTCGTGTCTATTTAATGTTCTAGATACGAAAGCTATCGGTCCTTGTGACTGTGATAACACAGCACCTAGAGCATAGTTGCTCGCATCCGTAGTCAATTGAAACATTTCGTCAAAATTTGGGTATCTTAAAACCATATCCGACATGAGTATCGCTTTAAGTTTTTCAAATGATTGATTATAATCCTTGTCATTCACGTTAATGACAGAATTCTTCTTTAAGCGTAGTGTCATTGGTTTAGCAATTTTCGCATAGTCAGGAATGAATTTACGATAATATCCACTAAGTCCTAAAAAACTCTGGATTTCTTTGACTGTCTTGGGTAATGGTTGTTTTTTAATTCCATCGACCTTATTTGGATTCGGTTTAATACCGTCCTTTGTGACAACATGCCCTAGAAAGTCTGTTTCTTTCTTTAAAAAGTCGCATTTATTTAGCGAAACCTTTAAATTTGCTTGTCTAAGGGTCTTGAATATTTTCTGAAGGTTTTGTATATGCTCTTGTAAAGATGTCGAGAACACTAAAATATCGTCCATATATATTACGCATATTTTATTTACGTGTTCTCGGAGGACATTGTTCATCATTCTTTGGAACGTTGCCGGAGCATTTTTTAGTCCGAAAGGCATTCGCCTGAATTCATAGTGTCCGTCGTGTGTCGTAAAAGCTGTCTTTTCTCTGTCTTCAGGATCTAATTCTATTTGGTAAAATCCTTTAGTTAAATCTAAAGTTGAAAAGTAATTTGCCCTTCCTAACTTGTCGAGTATGTCGTCTATTCTGGGAATGGGATATTTGTCTTCCCGTGTCACTTGATTAAGTTTTCTGTAATCGATTACTATCCTCCATTCTTTATTGCCCTCTTTATCCTCCTTTTTTGGTACGATCCAAATAGGAGCATTGTAGGGTGAATTGGAGTGTTGTATAATGCCCTGATCTAACATTTCATTTATTTGTCTGTCCACTTCTTCTGTATGAATTGCCGGGTATCTATAAGTTTTCGTATAAATAGGTCCTGAAAGTCCTATATCTATTTTGTGTTTCACTTCATTGGTGAAAGTCAAGTCATCACCTTTGCGATAGAATACGTCGTTATTTTTCCTAATAAGATTTTTTATTGCTGTGGTTTCTTCTGCATTTAAATGATCAATTCTTAGCTGATCTTCTGGAAACAGCTGTTCCATTGTGTAGAATCCTGGTAAATTTCTAAGAATTTCTGTAGTATTTAACAATTTATCTTCGTTTTCGCCCTGATAATATATCTTAAATTGTTTGTCATTTATGACTATTATATTTTTGGAATAGTCTATTATTGTATTATTTTGTCTGAGAGTGTGATGTCCCAAAATACTTACTTACTTACTTACTTACTTAGCTGGTACTTCTATGCAATCCCAGTGGATTATATACCGCACGTAGAAAAATATTATAAGCGCCTCGATTTTCTGCGCTTCTTCTCCAGTTAGTCACACCGAGTTCTGTAAGGTTCTCAGTAACCTGGTCTTTCCAACGGAGTTTTGGTCGCCCTCTTCTGCGCCGTCCATCGAGTTCATTGTCGAAGACTTTTCGAGCTGGAGCATTTTCATCCATGCGTACAACATGACCTAGCCAGCGCAGCCGTTGCACCTTAATGCGTTTGACCACGTCAATGTCAGTGTACAGCTCGTACAGCTCATGATTCATACGACGCCGATACTCTCCGTTAACGATGATGGGCCCATATATTTTACGGAGTATTTTTCTCTCGAATACCGCCAGAACCGATTCATCCGCTTGTGTCATAACCCAGGATTCTGAGCCATACATTAAGACAGGTAGAACCAGTATCTGGTATAGCTGGAGTTTTGTTCGTCGAGAGAGGGCTCTGTCATTGAATCGCTTGCTTAGTCCGTAGTAGCATTTATTTGCAAGCAGGATTCTTCTCCGAATTTCTAGGCTGACATTATTTGCTTTATTGATGGCGGATCCTAGGTAGACAAAGTTATCTACCACCTCGAAATTATAGTTGTCAACGTTCACGCAGTTTCCCAAACGAGTAGATTCTTTGTTCGTTGAAACTAATAACTTCGTTTTGTCCTCGTTCACCGTTAGGCCCATTTTCGCTGATTCCTTCTGTATACCTGAGAAGGCTGCAGTCACATCCCGCAGTTTTCGACCGATGATGTCTACGTCATCAGCGTACGCGAGTAGCATGTGGCTTTTGTTGAATATAGTGCCACTCGTGTTTACTGCAGCTTTTCTCATTATCATCTCCATCACAATGTTGAAGAGATCGCACGATAGGCCGTCGCCTTGTTTTAGGCCTCGTCTGGTATAGAATGGCTCCGTAAGGTCCTTGCCAATCTTCACTGAAGACTTCGTGTCAGTCAGCGTCATTCCGCAAAGACGTATCAGCTTCGCTGGAATACCAAACTCAGCCATGGCATCGAGTAATTTCTGCCGTATCGGGCTGTCGAAGGCAGCTTTATAGTCGACAAAAAGATGGTACGTGTCGATCTGTTTCTCTTGGGTCTTTTCCAGGATTTGCCGAAGTGTGAAAATCTGGTCAGTTGTTGATTTTCCGGGTCTAAAGCCACACTGATAAGGCCCGATCAGGTTGGATAACACTGGCTTTAGTCTTTCACATAGCACACTCGACAGGACCTTATATGCGATGGGTAGAAGGCTGATCCCGCGGTAGTTGGAGCACACACTTGGATCACCTTTTTTCAGCACAGGACATAATACGCTTACATTCCAATCGTCGGGCATGCACTCTTTAAGCCAAACCGTGCGCAGGAGCTGGTGCATGCTCGTTATCAGCTCCTCGCCACCGGACTTGAAGAGCTCTGCGGTCAGACCGTCGGCACCGGCTGCTTTGTTGTTTTTCAGCCGCGATATTGCTCTTCTTACCTCGGCTTGACTTGGTGGTGGGCAATCTAAGCCGTCGTCGACAATTGGCGTGATAACTTCACGTGCGCTGCCTTCTGGAACCAACAGTTGCTGGAAGTGTTCTCTCCATATGTGCAGCACACTCTGCGTATCCGTGACCAGATTTCCATCACTGTCCTTACAGGTGGGGAGGCCATTACCGTATCCATTTGTTCTTATTTTCTGGTAAAATTTTCGGGCCTCACCTCTATCCCTGTATCGCTCTATATCCTCGTTCTCCCGTTCCTTCATCTGACGTTTTTTTCGCCTAAATAGCTGTCTCGCCCGTTTTGCTTTCTCCTTATGCCGTTCCCTAACAGCACGGGTTTGCAATTGGCTGTAGCGTTGCCCTATAAGCAGCATCCAGTTCCTCAGACGCTATGCGACATTCTTCATCGTACCAGGATTCGTCTGAGCTCCGCTTTTCATATCCTAGCACGGTTGTTGCGGCGGTTGCCATGGAATGCGCAATATGCTGCCACTGTGTATCGGGAACGTCAGAAGTAGAGGCGTTGTGTCGTAAAAGTTGGGAGAGCTGGTTGGAGTAGGCAGTAGCTATCTCTGGGGTTTGCAGCTTCGCGATGTCCAGCTTTCTTTGTGTTTGGTTACGTGCGTTTTTCGCTCTGCTCAATCTTGTGCGCACCTTGGCTGCAACCAGGTAATGATCCGAGCCAATATTAGCACCACGAATCACACGCACGTCCATGACACTAGATGCATGTCTGCCATCGATTACTACATGATCAATTTGATTTTTGGTGTTTTGATCGGGGGATAGCCAAGTTGCCTTGTGGATATCTTTGTGCTGGAATCTGGTTCCACTCACTACCATGTTCCTTCCCGCTGCGAAGCTAACCAGCCTAAACCCGTTGTCTGACGTGTCGGTATGCAGGCTGAATTTGCCGATCGATGGACCAAGAACATCTTCCCTTCCTATTTTTGCATTAAAGTCTCCTAGAACAATTTTAATGTCGTGGCCAGGGCAGCGGTCGTATGTTTCCTCTAGGCGCTCGTAAAATGCATCTTTAATCTCATCGTCTTTATCTTCCGTCGGGGCGTGTACACAAATCAGCGTGATGTAAAAATATTTCGCCCGGATGCGAATGGTGGCTATTCGGTCACTTACAGGGTTAAACCGCGAGACCAGGTGTCGAAGTCTCTTGCCGACTATGAAACCACATCCAAATTCGTGTCTTTCTGCATGGCAGCTGTAGAAGATGTCACAGTTCTTTCGTCGTGTGCATCCCTGTCCCGTCCATCTCATTTCCTGTATGGCGGTGATGTCAGCCTTGTATTTGTCGAGGACATCCGCCAGTTGGATAGAGGCACCATCTCTGTATAGAGTTCGGACATTCCAGGTGCATATCCTTAAATCATGGTCCTTATATCGTTTGCGGGGGTCGTCAACATTTGGGGGGGTTCTTGTTTTTTCTTTTCTTCGTGTTTTCATAATAGATTTTGTTTAAGGAGAGTGGCTTATTAGGCCACCGCTCCCGATCCTAGTTTCTTGGGGCTGCCAAGGCCACTAGGAGAGCCTGTGTTGAGCTTCAGTAACTTTTGTTACCTACTTCCTAAGACGCATCGGTGGTAGCATGCCGATTAGGTTACTCAACGTTTCGCCTTCTAACTCTAGCTAACTTCTAAGCGGTTGCTTTGAAGTCATTGCCCAGGGAATACTTGGTCTAGGACCGGAAGTAGTTAGCTGCTTGGACAGTGCCACAAAGGAATCGCTTCTGGTCACTCCCAAGTGAGTGACAATCAGTAGTTTTCAGCCTCTGGGCAAAGTCCCATTCCCAAAATGCCATCAAAAAATTCGTGAAATTTATACAGTCCAAAAACAGTGTCGTTTTTTAATGGAATCCTTAATGATTTTTTAGGAATCAGTCCCTCGTGGGTTACTGAAAATTTTCCTGAAACCGATTTTATTGTAATTGGTTCTGATATTCGTCTAATGAATTGGGGAGGACACTGATCAAAGTTTAAAAAATTTTCTGTCGAACCACTATCTATCAATAATCTAAGTTGTCTTTTTCGTCCTCTAAGCAGTATATAGGGAAGTCCGTACTTCCTGAGGCCGTTTGCCGAAAATTTCCTTTCTCTACTGATTCACAATTAATACTTTTCTCTGAATATTGTTCATTATTCTCATTAAGATTTTCATTTTTATTTATATTGGTAAAAGTGTCAGAATTAATATTAATACCATTCATACAACTGCTGCAACCGTGTTGATAATTGTTCTCCCTCGTCTGGGAGGTTCCAAGTTCCATTGGTTCTGGCCTTTGCTGCTGCTGATATTGTTGTCCTTGCTGTTGTGCTGGTCGTTGTTGCCACTGCTGATACTGTTGCTTTTGCTGTCCTTGCTGTTGCACTGGTCGTTGTTGCCATTGCTGATATTGAAGCTTTTGATGTTGTTGGTGAGGTTGTTGTTTCTGCTGTTGCTGTTGATATTGTTGTTTATTTTGTTGTTTCTGTTCTTGTTGTTGATGTTGTTGTTGATGTTGTTGTTTCTGTTGATTTTTTCCTTCGGATTTGGGCTTCCTTTCTTCGTTTAAGAACCCAGACTGGCTAAGTTCATGGATGGCTTCACCCATTGTTGTAGGCTTAAGCGCACATAGAACCGTTCTCATGTACACAGGTAACCTGGTAATGAATATCTTCAAAGCCGTCTCTATATTTCTTCCGACGTCGTTGATTCTATCTTCTTGCCTGCTTTTTTGGTTTAACAAGGCTAGTTTATGTTGGATATAGTTGTAGAAATCGATGGTGCTCCCTCTATATTGGGCTGCTCTTAAATCTTCGTATAATTGGTCTGCTGTTTGGAAACCTCCAAAATTTGTTTCCAGCATTTCCTTGATATCTGTCCAGTTGTTTAGATGTGGATGAATCTCCATTACTCTTCTCGCCTTTCCAGTCAATTTGCTTTTGACTATGTTTATGCACATTCGTTGTGCCTGTTCGTTGTATTGTGTTAGAGTTGGAATGATATCGTCAACATTCATACAGAATGTTGAAAGATCCTCTTTTCTTCCATCGAATGCTTGTATCTTTTCAAGATACTTTAGAGGATTCAAGTCCAGCACTCTTCCTTGTCCAGCTGCTGCTGCCAAACCTGCGTTTGATGCGTTTAGCGCCATGGTTCTTGTTCGTAGATTTTTCTTCCACTGGATTTACAACGTTTTTGTTTGTTCCCCTTTCAATGGGGTTCACTTCCTTTTTCACAGGATTTTCTTTCACTTAGAGTGTAAGTTGTTATTTGCGGATAGTCACTTCGTAGGTTAAAAACTTTCACTTTTCGCGGATGTTTTTTTTTTAATACCGTTGGCGACTATCCTACCGACTGCGCCAATTTTAATAGCGTTATAATAGGGAACTCTTAAATAATTATGAGTTTCTCCTAACACTATTTTTTCAGTGGTGGTTCTAGAAAACTCTTAACGAAATTATGAATTAATTCCAGCACCAACTGATCGAGAGGAAAACACGTACGTTTGGTTTGACGGTTAATTAAACTCTGCTTTATTGTTACTTCAATTATTGTATGCAATGCTTTGATATACATTTGCTTTGCTTAAACATAATTTAGTCAAATCATATTTCATGAAATATGATTTGGTTTTTGTATACATAGATGGATAGATGATCGTATTACATTAATGTTAAATATATTAGGGTGCGGTCTTTTGACAATTGTTTACATACAATATATATGAATATGATATTGCACAGTGGTGCAATGTGAATATTTATTCGAACGGTAACTTGTTACTTTCATATTGGTAGGATGTTATAACAGGGAGGTACCATAAGTGGCGTGGATAGGCTTTCAAAATTTTTTTTCCAAAACTTTATCCTGTTATAGCTTTACTAAATACAGAATTTGGGGACGATCCCGTAGGGTGTATTGATATTATTACTCGATTTCTAAAGTGGGCGGAATGATGTATTTGTATGGGAGGTACCAGAAGGGGCGGGGCCATATAGCCCATTTGCAATACCGTAAGTAGTTTTGAGAAAATAATAACTCGTGCAAAATTTCAAAATATTTGGTTACGTCTTTCGAAAGTTATCGTGCGAACCAGCCGGACAGCCAGACAGACAGACAGACGGACATGGCTCAAACGACTTTAAAAGTCATGAATCGAATTTGGTTCAAAGAAACCTAGGGTCTAAAGTGACTCCTTCTATGTGTTACACTTTTGGGTCGTATCAAATGATATATACCCTCATCCCTAAGGGTGATGGTATAAAAACATGTTTGAAAGCCGTCGGCTTTTTCAACATAAACAAACAAACAAACAAGAAAGAAGTTTAGCAAATGGTTTCTCATAGTGAATGGTTGTGCAGTTTTTCGAGTCTATGCACTCAAGAAGGAATTCTCATTTTGTTGTTAATTCTGGTGCATAAGACTTGATTAACATTTTGCAATCATTATACCAAAGTCTGCTGGTGAGGATTCGTGGCTGAATCCGAAACAGCTGTACAGACTGCCTGGCATTATGAGAATATCATTCTGCTTTTACTTCTTTCAAAACCCGAATAAATACAAACACAACGATGGTTTTTAAGCTCCTACAGCCAAGTTTGGGGGGCATAACTCAAGAACGACTAGTCCAATTTTGGTGAAACAAAAATCCGAAATTTAAGAATTAATGACCTATATCAGCCTTGTAAAACACCTACCTCAGTTATAGAATATAGAAATTTTTGCCATATTCGATTTATGCATATAAAAGCGATATCCTAATCGTACAAAACATTATATTATTATAATACGTCTAATATATTCTAATTTATTGTCTTTTCAGGTAAGCCTTATAATATTAAGGGTACAAGATATTATTTTACAGCGGTAAGTTCTTTACGATAACAACAAATAGTAACGGCAAATGTACCGAATCTAACATATAAAATACCACTAATGCAGTTTATTCCATCAAACGATTGTTGTTAAGTAATAATGTAACGGGTCCGACATCTAACGTTTATTTTCAACAAGTGCTTATTTCGTGAATGGTAACACTTAGCTCATGTCTGATTTGACAGATAATTAGTTTTATCCTTCCGCTGAACGAATATGGTTGTGTATACGCTTGAACAACGCTGGGAAATAGTGCGACATTACTTTAAAAATCACGTTAATGTCATGGTAATATTTTGCCAAAAAAATCATCTTTTCAGATGAAGCTCATTTTGATCTTGGCGGGTATGTAAACAAGCAAAATTTTCGCATTTGGGGCACAGAAAACCCGCACGCATACATTGAAAAGCCGATGCACCCAAAACGAGTCACTGTTTGTGCGGATTTTGGTCCAGAGGCATATTTGGTCACTTTTGTTCGAAAATGAGCAAGGAGTGGCCGTTACAGTCAATGGCGATCGTTATCGGGCCATGTTGAACGAATTTTTGTTCACAAAAATTGAAGAGTAGGACATTGGCAACATTTGGTTTCAATAGGACGGCGCTACGTGCCACTCAGCCGAAGCTACACTCGATGTTTTGCGCCCTGTTTTTGAAGATGGCATTATCAGCCGCAGAGCTGATGTCGTTTGGCCACCTCGGAGCTGCGATTTGGCACCGTTGGACTATTATTTGTGGGGTGCCCTCAAAGATAAGTGTTACGCCGACAAGCCAGAGACAATTGACGCTTTAAAGGACAATATTCGTGATGCCATGTGTGAAATACAGTTGCACACAATCGATAATGTTCTTAAAATTGGACCGATCGTGATGGCTACTGCATGGCCAGACGAGGCAGCCATTTGAATGAAATTATCTTCCATTATTAACCGGAAGGATTGTACTTTCAAATAAAAAAAGAAATTTTGAGAAAATATTCAGTAGTTTTTTTTTATAGCATTTTCAAAAAAAAAAGTTATTTGTCGGACCCGTTATTATATTATGTATACCTAAGGCTCGTATCTGTACTGTTTTTCGCAGTACAGTACTGTTTTTCGACATCAAAACTCTTGCGTACTGCTTTTCTCCCTCAAAGTACTGTTTTTCGATACATAATAGAAATATAAACGGCGAACAGCGAATACATGCAATAATATTGTTTACTTCAAAAATAAGTTCGAAGAAACATCAAAAATGCGTCAAGAGGATGATTTTTTATCCCCAGCTGAAGTAGCAGAAAAGCAAAAACTTATTGACAATGGATACAATTCGATTGAGATGGCTGCTTTACGCACTGATTTTTTCGGTAAATTTGCCTGCTTTGATTTGAATGCTTTTATACTAATGGAATGAAGTCGAAGCCGTTATGAACAAGTTAAGGGAATACAATTTGTACAATGCCAATGAAAATGCTGTATATTCCACACCCAATTTAGATATATCAAACACGAGCGACAAAATTATGCAATGGAGAGAAGGCAATGTTTCGAATGTGGATCGGTGAGTGGAGATATTTATTCGTCTCAATAACGCTGATTGCGAATTCAAAGAAATGGCCACGATCGTTGAATATATTTTATGTTTGTCAGGAACTTCAGCATCATTGGAGCGAATCTTCTCTGCAGTGAACAAAACTCAGCCTAAACACGATTAGATGTGCAAACATTGAAGGCTATCATCCCGGGAATCCCGGGAATTAGAATTTTCCCGGTATTACCGAATCCCGGGATTACCGGTAAATAAAAAAATGGTTTTTTCTTCGGTTTGTGAAGCAAAGATGCACAGAATGGCTTGATATTTTGCACAGATCATAAACAGAGACTTTGTTGTATTCTCAAAAAAAAAAAATATGCCATCTGATGGAACGCCGGTCCGGGAAATAACAAATTTCTATTATTATCTTACATTTGTATGAAATTAATAAATTTTCCGGTCTATCCAGGACCGGCGTTCCTAAACTACTTAATCAAATGGATTGCGAGTCAGCAGTAGTGAAAAACGACATTAGTACAACATTTCCACAAATTTTTGTGACGTTTGCTTAACAACTGCGGAAACGCTGTTCCGGGATAAACCAAAAACAGTAACTTTTTCACATATAAATATATATCGAGCTTCGATTTGTTAAGCAAAGATGCACAGAATGGCTTGAAATTTGGCAGATATCATAAACAGAGACTTCGTTAAATTTTGCCAAAAAGTTATGCAATTCGATGAAACACTGTTCATACATTTGTATGAAGTTATTCAGATTTTCCGTCTATCCCGGACCGGCGTTTCTAAAATACTTTTTCAAATGGATCGCAAGTTGGCAATATTGAAGAACAGCATTAGTAGAGCATTTCCACGAATTTCTGTGACGTTTGCTTTAAAATTACGGAAACGCCGGTCCGGGAGCGAAGAAGTTTTAATTATTTTTTTCAGATTCCCCGTCTATCCCGGACCGGCGTTTCTACAATACTTAATCAAATGGGTTGCGAGTTGGCAATATTGAAGAATAGCATTAGTAGAGCATTTCCACCAATTTTTGTGATATTCGCTTTGAAACTGTGGAAACGCCGGTCCGGGAGCGAGGAATTTTCTATTATTTTTTTCAGTTTTCCCGTCTATCCCGGACCGGCGTTTCTAAAATACTTTTGAAATGGATCGCGAGTTGGCAATATTGAAGAACAGCATTAGTAGAGCATTTCCACTAATTTATGTGACGTTTGCTTTAAAACTGCGGAAACGCCGGTCCGGCGTTATTTTTTCAGTTTTCCCGTCTATCCCAGACCGGCGTTTCTACAATACTTACTCAATTGGATCGCGAGTTGGCAATATTGAAGAACAGTATTTGCAGAGCATTTCCACAAATTTCTGTGACGTTTGCTTTGAGACTGCTGAAACGCCGATGCGGGAGAGAAGAAGTTTCTATTCTTTTTTTCAGTTTTCCCGTCTATTCCGGACCGGCGTTTCCGCAGTTTTTAAGCTAATATCCCGGGAATACCGTTTCCCGGGAAATGGGGAGCACTATTAAAATATATATATCATTTTGCTAAAAAAAAAAAACTTCTTTCAATGGTCTTGAGCTTGAAATAAATATTAAATCAATGTTCAATTCAACAGACCGAATAAAAACAAAAAACAAAAACAATATATGCTATGTAAATATGTACTGCGAAAAGTACTGTTTTTCCAAATCGATGTACTGCTTTTTTAAAAAATTTCAGTGAAATGTACTGTTTTTTCCAAAAAAAAATATACGAGCGTTATGTATACCGATATGTTTATTATCATGATTTTTACTGCTTAGATAGAAATTCCAAAGGTGTTAGTTGTCAAACGAACTATCATACTTTTCTCAATGTTGACACTTATGATCAGTTTACTTTTGGGAGGATACCAGTGTTTGCTAAAAAACGAAATTGCTGCATATGGAGTGGGATGAATCCACAGCATAAGAATACACCGTTAATTTAACAGAACGGAGGCATCATCGGACGTTATTTCTTCAAAAAATTAAGCCGGAGCGTGTGTTACGGTCAAAGTAGATCATTACCGCACCATGATCAATATTACTTTGTTTGGCAATACGAATGACATTGGTCCGGGAACATGTGGTTTGAAAAGTACGCTGCCATACGTCATTTTTTTGTTGAAATCAAAATTCGTCGAAATGTTGATTTCGAGAAATGAACCGCGGACGTGCTATTTGACTCATCTCGATTATTTCCTGTGGGGCTACGTGAAGTCAATGGTTTATGCTGATAAACCAGCAACAATTAACGGCATGGAGGCTAGCTTGTATTGACCTACGGCAAAAGTTGACAAAAGAGTGACCTTTAATTATGTGTCCAGAATGCGCTTTGCCATGAACAGCCGAGGTGGTGATTGCCATATACCCGAAATAATTTTCAAACGTTAAAGCCATGTTTTGATCTTTGGAAAAAATTAAATTTTTTGAATTATTTTTACAATTTTAGTCATCCTTAAAAAAACAACTTTTATATGATGTACTCGAGCAGACCTACAACATGTACTAGGTCACTTAACAAACGTTAAGTTTATTCTTGGCCAAATAAAATCTTTAGTTTTCTGTAATGTACACCTGTTTAACTTTGGCTCTCGAGAAAAAAACTCCCATCGAAAAATCGCCTATAAACAATAATAAAACAGTGCAACATTTCTAAGGTCATCGTCTGGTGCCGCCTTCGTACCCAGATATTTTTGAAGTATATACCGAGAAAAAAATCCCCATAGGATTTGGCCCCATTACATCGAAACATTTTTTTATGGATACTCCAATATTATCACGCCAACACGATTTTTTTTTATCATATTTCGGAGTCCATATTTCATTAACCGTTCGAAAATCTTTCTTTTTGTCTTTCGCAAAGTTTTAGATCTAAACCAGAGCAAAAAAAGTGTCAAATGGACCGACCCAAAAAAATTGCATCCAGTGCATGAAAATTGCAAAAATATGAGAAAAAATAATATTTTTTCTTTATGTTTTCCACACAAAATGTATTTTGTTGTACTCCGTGGCGTATGAATTATGTGGAATATTACTTATTATAATTTATGGTGAAAATATCATTAAACCAGTACAGAAATTTCAGTCAGGTAAACTGACTGATAAATACCATCACCCAATATAAGATATTGTTGAAGTCTTGAGTTATTGAATTTAATAGACTGTTAATTAAAATAAAAATCTTTTGTATAATTTTTCCCCTGCTTGTGGTGCAAAATCGTTCAAAACTTGCCTTATTTGTATAGGAGGTATAGGGACCGGATTAGAATTTATGTGAGAAATATTAATTTATTTTAAAAAAGTTATTTTGATAGGGGGTACCGAAAAGGGTGAATCAATACAGTCTTTTTAACTCCTGACTCAAATTTTCATACACACAACTTACGAAAAATTTGACTGAATTCAACGTACTTACAAAAAAGATATGTATGTAAGACTACGGGGGTGAGTTCGGTCCTTTGTATGGGAGGTGCCGGAAGGCGTGTGTCAAATAGTTAGGTTTTCTGGGGTTTTGCCTCCTATAACAACATAAATTAATCGACCAATTTTCATTACCCCCCAATAGTCCGTTTGGAAGTTATGGGCGATATATTAATTTCCAAAAATAGGTAATTTTGTATGGGAGGTACCAGAAGGCGTGAACCGATATAGTCCATATTCATTCCCGAGTCCCATTTTCATAAGCGCACTTCATACGCAAAATTTGAGTGATCTCAGTTTACTTACAAAAAAGATATGTATGTAAAACTATAAGGGTCAATTCGGTCATTTGTATGGGAGGTACCAGAAGGGGTGTGTCAAATAGTTAGGCTCTCTGAGGTTTCGCCTCCTATCACAACACTAATTTATCGATCAGTTTTCATTACCCCCCAAGCGTCCTTTTGGAAGTTATGGGAGAAATATTAATTTTCCAAAAATAGGTCATTTTGTATGGGAGGTACCAGAAGGCTTGAACCGATATAGTCCATATTCATACCTGAGTATAATATTCATAAGCGAACATCATACGCAAAATTTGAGTGATCTCAGTTTACTTACAAAAAAGATATGTATGTAAAATTATAAGGGTCAATTCGGTAATTTGTATGGGTGATACCAGAAGGGGTTCGGCAAATGTTTCGGCTTTCTTAGGGTTTGTCTACTATTTCTAGATAAATAATCTGATTAAATTTAGATATCCTCCGATGGTCTGTTTGACAGTTATGGAAGAAATATTAATTATCCAAAAATAGGTAATTTTGTATGGGAGGTACCAGAAGGGGTGGGTCTATTCTGCCCATTTACAATCCCATAAGTTCGTTTCGAAAAATATTAACACTGGTAAATTTTCATACCGATCCGTTAAGGTTTACTCGAGTTATCCTGCTGACCAGCCATCCAGCCAGCCAGCCTGCCAGCCAGCCAGCCAGCCAGCCAGCCAGACAAACGGACATAGCTCATTCTTCTTAAAAAGTTCTGAAACGAATTTGGTCTTAAGATACTTGGGGTCTAACTCGTCTCCTTTAATGCGTTACACTTTTTTTCGTATCAAATGATATATACCCTCATCCCTAAGGGTGATGGTATAAAAATAGCCTTTTTTCCCATATTTTTACAATATTCATGCACTAGATGCAATTTTTTTGGGTCAGTCTATTCGAGACTTTTTTTGCTCTGGTTTAGATCTACAACTTTGCCGAAGACGAAAAGAAAAAATTCCGAACAGTTTATGAAATATGGTAAAAATGGTAAAAAAATCGTATTAGGGTGAAAATATTGGAGTATCCATAAAAAAATGTTTCGATGTAATGGGGCCAAATCCTTTGGGGATTTTTTTAATTGCGGTATATATTTCAATAATAGCTGGGTACGAAGACAGCACCAATTTATGTGTTGCACTGTGTAACTAGTAAAGTAATAATCCTCGGCTATTTTAAACTGAAATGTGAAATATTGAGCTTGATGTGTTTGTATGAGCTCATGCATGTTATAACCTCCAAAAAGGGGAGTTTGTATGGGAGGTGGAAGTGGTGTTGACCGATCTTGCTCATCTTAGAAGTTAATCTTCGCTTGCATTCAGCTCGATATCTCTTAAATTACGACTGAAATCCCGACGACAGATAGACGGTCATCGACACAGAATTCAACTTTGATCATTCAAAAGTATATATATATATATATTGTCATACCTACCACGCCTCCTTATGGCGTTAGAAATGGAAGAAAATAATGAATATACCCTTCGCCTAGAGCGTATGCGTGTGCATAAACAGTTTTTTTAAATGAAGATGCTTAAACTGTCTTTTATTTTTTTGGACTAGTCTTCATGTTTAGTAAATCAACCATTGCATTGTAAAAATATCTCCCACTTTTGCAAAATAAAATTTGCTCAATTCCATTCCTATTGCTATATTCCATTTGTATTTTTGGCCAATTTTTCGGAGAGCATTCAACATTATTTCGCCTCACTTGTTCAGAAATCAAACCATATTCCATGCAACCTTTTTCTTCTAGTCCCTCCAATAGTCTTGAGAATGTCATAAACAATCCACGGTCCCTCCTATCCCTTATCACTACTTCGAATATAATACAATTACGGCCTCGACCCTTGTCCTTTGTCAAATATAAAGCCTCACAAAATGGGCTTCAATATTTAAAAATGACAACAAATTCCAAATTTCACACAAGTCTGTGAAGAGAAATTAAATTGCCTAAAGAAAATAATCATTGTGCATTATTTGAAAACATCTGTCGGTCCCTGCTACATGTGCCATAAGGACCAATTAAATATTTACAACGAATTGGGAAATTTACCGAAATCATCGTCTCTGAAAATGTCTAAATGTAATGACCTTAAACAAATGAAAACAAAATCAAGAAAAGACAACAATAGCAGTGTATACGCTTCTATTGTCAAGGGCGATGTAGTAGGAAAACTGTGTCACAGACTATAACAATAATGACAACAACGACATGTAAACGTTAATGCGAAATAGAAACAAAAATTGTGATTCATTCTTCATTTACATTTCCTTTAATTAATTTCTTCACTACAATTATTGTGAATCGTCTTCAATCCCGCAAATTTCAATTATTTCGAGGTACATAAATGTTTACTTTATTTTCCTGGTGAAGCCCAGCAAAAGATTTCACATCAGCGTTGTTTAACAAGCATATATCAATATACATCTGCACGATGGCTTTGGTTCAAAACCTTCAGTAAGATGGAAATCAAGTTAAAAGCATTTGGTTTGACTTGCAGTAGCAAAAGGGGATTTTATTCGGCTGAGACAAGAGTTTTTGGCAATTTTCTTAATATGTTGATATTGATGGCATATATTATATATGAGTTGGAAAAAGAGACAGAAAACTTTGGATTAAAAATAACACAGCAAATCAGATACACACGATTTGTAATATTTTGTATTTATATACAAACTTCGGACACTCTAACGGAATAAAACTTTACAAGGGTAAAAACGCCGTTTTTCGTAGCTTTACGCACTTATAAGCCCGTAAAATGGTTTAATAGGAGCCAATTTTAAGTTTCTCTGAGGATTTGGAAAAAAGAGACTTAACAATTTATCGTTGGTATACTGCGTAAACTTTCCAACAAAAGTCATAGTTGGCCATTTTCTGTTTTTAAAAATTCTCTTTTTTTGTCTGTCTCTTTATTTAAACTGATTATTAAAAGTATCATTGTTTACACTTCTATCTAGTGAATTCAAAACAAAAGTTAAGAAAAACACATATTCTCAATTTTATATTAAATTAAATTTAGCTCTTAATTATCAAAATTGAGTTCTTCAGTTTACGTAGTATACCAACGATATATAGTTTGGATTCTTGAAGTTCAACAAAATTTACTATATGATTTAAAAAAAAGTAATAAATGTAGCAATTTTAAACTATGAAATTGTCCGTCCTTTCTCTGGAAATACCCAAATAAAAAGAACTTATTGTAATTCTTAAGTTATCTAAATTGTTTCAGCAAAATTAGACTAATCGTTCTCGAGTTATGTCAAAAAAAAAACCTCCAATCGTGGCCACTAGAGCTATGGAACTTTGAGCGCCTAACGGCAAAGCTTAACATAATCCAATCGTGCTCCAACTCTGGCCATTCTTAAGTCTGCGAAGACAAATTATATTTGTGGGTTGGCGTTGACAAAGGTTAGGTTAGGTTAGGTTAATTGGGCAGCCACGTTGAACACAGCTCACTTGGGTCCTAGTATGAGTCCCGTTGTGATACCATTTTATGATTTCCGCACCAAATGTTCCTATTCTATTCGGTAAGAGGGATCCCAATGAGACCATAAACTTCGCCCGAGTTCACGGTTGTGGCGGCCCTTGCTAGCGTATCGGCCCTTTGGTTTCCATATATGTCCCCATGTCCTGGAACCCATGTTAGGGTTACCGTCGAATGTCTCGCTATCTCCTTCAGAGACGACCGGCATTCTTGAACATTTCTCGAAGTGGTGTACACGTTCTCTTGGGATCTGATAGCCGCTTTAATATCAGTAAAAATATGAATATTGCCGTCCAATATCCCAAGATACTGAATTTTCTCTACGGCTATTCTAATGGCCGCTATTTCGGCCTGAAGTATGCTACAGTGATCTGGTAGCCTGATTGATAGACTCAAATTCAACTCTTCCGAAAAGATTCCACTGCCCGCTCTTTCTTTTGATTTTGAACCATCCGTGAAAATTAGGATGACATTCTCCCCAGGTACCGTATTTTGTAAGAACGATTTCGTAAGAACGAATAAAAGACCCTTACGGGGAGAAACAGGCGCTAGGAGACAGGGGAAGAATTAATTCTTTATTCGTACCTAGTATAGGTCCCACTGGCAATCGAGACTATGTAGGTAATAACTATAGTCACTACCCCGCTCCTCTTCATGCTAGTGAGACTCTAAGGACTTGTAGGAGAATTAAAAATGCATCTTAGATGCGAACAAGCTGCCGCTCCACTGGAAACAGACACAGACCATTAGCCGCTCACTGTGAAAACAGTAGCTAATTGGATTTAATAGAAATGCGGACCGACGACCTTAGGAATGATGGTCGAGTGACTTTTAAGGTCAACGGACGTATGTCCCTTAGCCGCCCCACTGGGGAAAACAGACGATAAGAGACAGGGAAGGGGTAGTTCTTAGTTCGTACTCAGTTCAGGCCACACGGGCATCAGAAATTACGGTATTGACTGACGTCACTGCCGCTTCTCTAGAAGCCAGTGTGACTCCAGAACATCTGCGTACTTAAGCCCTCTCATCGCGCCAATATGACTACCCATTCGCGAGGGTGGCGTTGACAAAATGTGGAACTATTTTTAATATCACTGCGGTCACCCTAGTGTATAGTTAAGTTAAAAATTCGAATTAATTACTAACACAATGCCATTTATTTGTATATATATAAATGTTGACGACCACATCAATCCGGTGGACGGGAGACGGGTGCTCGCGCATAAAGACGTGCGACATCTACTATAGTAGCCATGCGGACAAGCACGAGTTTGGATGTGGATTTGTGGTTGGCAAGAGACTGCGACACCTAGTCTCAAGGTTCAATCCGGTGCACAGTGGCTCAAACGGACAATCTTGCGGGATTTAAGTCAAATTCCAATATTTTAAAATTCCAATTTTTTTGTTTTCTTTTAATTGACAACTCTTGTAAATCCTTATAAAAGCTTTTGCATGTGCATTTAGAGGCATTCCAGATCTGCTGCGAGCCTTCAAAGTGAATAAATTTTAAGCACATGGCCCGCAAAGATTTGGCCCCGTTTTTTGACTTCTGCTGGTTGAGCTAAATTACAAACAAATTATACTTTATTGTGTCAATATCTTTTTTCTCGTTCAGAGAAGGTATGTACTTAATTAAAATTATATGTTTGTGACCCGTCTTTTCATGTGTACCAAAAAAAATATGGTAGAAGTAAGCTGTTGTAGCATATATGGTTTTAGAACGTATACTGACATCTTTGGACTATAACTAATGTCATTCAATCGTATTCAAGCTAAATTAAGCATTTATATAAAGTGTGAGTCCTTGTGGTGTAAAAATATCCAAAATTATAACCAACTACGGCCAACTGTTGAAGATATATGGAAAACAGTCCCACCATCTCTAGTACCTCACATTCAAAATGACCAATTTTTGAAATATAACATTTGTTCAAACACTTGCAAACGGGTAAATGGAGGATATTAAAATTTTGTCTGTTTAATTATCTTCCAATAGTAAACAAATACTGAAAAAAACAAAGCATTTGCCACACTCCTTCTGATACCTTCCATACAAGTAACCGAATTCACCTTATAGTTTTAAATAATTTTTTTGGTAGATACACAGTATTCGGTCATAATTTGTACAAGATATAAGCTTATTAAAATTTGTCTTCGGAAATAATATGGACTATACGACGACCAACAAAAACTTGTAAAGAAGCTTCAGCTTTGAGGTAAAAAGGGAATCGTGGGGAAATAATTTCCTCCATTCTCATGTTTGAATATTAACGGTCAAATTTAAACTATAATTGGTGCTGGACATTTTCGGCTGATATCTACTTCGCATGTACATGTTTGACATAATTGTAGATATATATACAGCTGATGATGTACCATTGTACATCAGTTCGTCACAAAGGGGTCTGAAGATGAACTCGTCATGGAGTTCGAAACGCGTCATCCTAGTGCGTGACACACTGAATTTGACCAAAAATATCAAACAATATAAAACACTTTTTCTGATCGTTAGCCGAATTTTATGGATCATTTGATACACTAACGTAAATTGGTATTCTTCAAATACTTTAAATAAATTACTTTAAAATGTAAAATGTTCAGAACTGTTGAAAATGTCAGCTGTATGGGAGCTATGACATATAGTTGACCTAGAAAATTAAAATTAAGAGAATTAGTGGAATATGAGTTAAAAAACAGAAGTTTAAATTTCCATTAAAACATCTCTTCATCCACTCGAGTTATTAATTAAATCCCTCTAGAACTGCTGTTTGACCCACTGTGCGGTGTGTGAACGTATAGCCACCATAAGAGTCAACACTAAGTTTTTCCACATAAAACTTATATGTGCCCATGCTCCGACAGAAGAGAAAAGCGATGAGGACAAGGACGAGTTCTACGATAGCCTAGAAAATGCATATGACCGTAGCAACAGCCATGACATCAAAATTGTACTAAATCTAAGGTAGGCAGGGAGACCGCATTTGAGCCTACCGTCGAAAAATTCAGCCCGCACACTGAATCGTCAAACAGTGGCATCAGACTGATTGATTTCTCTGCGGCAAGAAATATGGTAGTTAGCAGCACTAGATTTGACCATAAAAATATTCACTGTACGTACGAGTGATCATGGGTGCGAACATTGTCTCCGATCACCTACGTAACCGTACGTAACCAGGCACAATGTAAGCTGGACATCGATAAACTGCGGACCACAGAGGTAGCGGACGCCTACTCCATCCAACTAACGCAACTGCTGCGGAATGCTCCAACCCCTGATAATATAATCTCGTAGTGGCAAAATATAGCCGACTCTTTAGAACGGACTGCGGGAAGAGTACTTGGGTACTCAAAGCAGTCTCAAGAAGATGCCTGGTACGATGATAAATGTCGCAATGCTACGAGAGAGACGGATGCTGCATACGGGGCGAAACTGTAGCCAATGGCAACGCGAGCTGTTCGTGAACAGCACAGGGAGAAGAGGCGAACAAAGAGTCCAAACTAACGCATTCGGTCAGCTCATGGTACACTCCACGACGGTACTCGCCGATGATCGGTCCAATATTTTGCGAAGTATTTTTTCTCGAAGACTGCCAGAATAGATTGATCCGCTTGTGCCATTACCCAGGATTCTGTACTGCAGAGCAAGACAGGTGCTTAGATGGTTGAGTTGGATCTTTGTTCTTCGTTAGAGATCTTGTCATAAAACCGCTTGTATAGCGCTTTGTAGCGCTTAGCGGTTTGCGACCAATCCTAGACTCTGCTCTGTTTCCGACGGAGCAAAGGTAGACGTCCCAAACGAGTAGATTTTTTGTTCGTTGAAACAACTAACTTGATTTTGTCCTCATTTATCACCAGACCCACTTTTGGCGACTGCTTCTCAAAGCTTAAACAGGCTGTAGTAGCATCCCGCAGTACTCGGTCAATGATATCTATATCAGCATGTGACTTTTATTAATGTTATAGCACGTTTCCAGCTCACATCTACCGGTTTTATAAAGCTCTGCCGGCAGTCCAATCGTCGCATATATCATTTTGTTTTTCAGCCGAGCAATTGTTTTTCTGATGTCGTATCGCTGAGTGGTGGACAATGTACTCCGTTGTCGATGTTTGGGTGATTTCGTCTCGAGCAGAGTAAGAACATGTTCTCTCCATATTACCAACACCCTCTGTGTGACAGCGACCAGATTTCCATCACTGTCTTTGGAGATGTGAATCCCTGTTTAAAAACCTTTGTTTTTGACCTTTTAGTAGAACTTTCTGGCTTTAGGTCATTCCCTGTACTTTTCTATATCTTTACTCTCTCTTTTCATCCATAGACACTTTTTCCGCCTGAAGAGCCGTTTCGTCTCCATCTTCTTTTTCTTATATCGTTCCGTCTGAGCGCATGACCAATAGCAATTTTGCATTGTACGCAGCATTCATTTTCTCAGATAATATAAGACACTCCTCATCGTACCATGGCTTGACTAAGCGTGGTTTTTCATGTCTCAGTAATGTCGTTGCGACAGAAATCATAGAATACACAATGTTGCTACTGTGTTTCGGGAACATCATATTGATGTTCTTTTGTTTTCAGTAATTGAGGGAGTTGCTTGGAGTAGTCATTGGCTATCTCGGTGGTATGCAGCTTTGCGATGTCATTTTTATTTTGCGTTTGGTTACTAGCGTTTTCAGCACTTCTTAATCGCGTGCGTGCCTTTGCTGCAACTGATGGTGATCCGAGTACTCACATCCAAAAGCATTGAGACATATCGCACCTGTTTGACAACACGGAAATAACTAAAACAATCAAAATTTTCATTTTCTGCAAAAAAAGGGAGAAAAACAAACACATAAAGTGGTCATCTCTACCCAAAATTAAAATTTTCCATTGTTTTTTATCCTCTTCCGTTTAAAAAAAACCGTTATGACACTCTCTGTGTTATGAGTAAGATACAGTCTTTTGGAAATTTTCAACGTGGTACATTGGAAATTAGAGCTGTCGTGCAAAAAATATTTAAAATGTGTTTTGTCACCAATGTTAATGGAATAGAAACGAATACATTAACTGTAATTGAAAGTATAACCATAAAGCGTAAATGTACAGAAAAGAAAAAGATTTCTCCTAAACTTACCGAAAATCTTCTATATATATATAAATTAATTGCTGTGCGTTAGTCTCGCTAAACCTCAAAAACGGCTGGACCGATTTTCAAGATTTTTTTGTTTTGTTCGCTATAGTTTCCAAATGGTTTAAAAATGGTTTTTCTTAAAGTGGGCGGCGCCACGCCCTCTTTTCAAAAATCGCTCTGACGGGTTTTCTAATAGACCGAATGATTTGAAAATTTTACAAACGACCTGTTGATAGTCCGTGGCTATACTAGATTGTGATTGGATAAAGGGGCGTGACACCGCCCATACAAATTGAAAGTTAAAAAGGTTATATCTCTTGAACTATAAGGGGTATAAAGATTGTTGAAGCAGTATTAATTACAGCCAGGGTGGAAGTGAGCTGTGCCACACATCTTTTAAAATAAACAGTTATAACTGTTAAACAGTTATAATATTTTGATCGTCCTCAAAATTTCACAGTATATTGCAGTTCACCTGCGAGTATCAGAGTCAGAATCTACAATGAATTGTTAAAAATTCCACTAATAAACTTTGTGTCAAAAATAAATTCCTAGCTCGCGTAAGGAAGAATATAGATTTGAGATAGAAATTTTTCTGTTATTAAATGAGCGAAAACCGAAAACTTTAGATATATATTTTTTTAACATTCTGTTTAGAACTGACTTCTCAACAAACTAAATGAGTGATTACAGAAGCAAATCTATGAATGTATTGGTTAACAGGTTATGGCCACTGAAAGTTGGCATACAGAAATTAAGTTTTGGAAAATTCTTGAATTTTTGCCTTTGGCTGAAGTCCCAAGTATAGAGAATATATTATACTATTCTCTTCGACCAAACATCGGAATGGCAGGTCAAAATTGGTCCGGTGCAGGTCTAAAAAGCGTCCCGAGAATCGGAATCTGAATTCTAAAGAAATTTCATCAAGGAACTATGTTTTTAAAATCAATTCCTAGCTCACGCTAAGAAGCATAAAGATTTTATTTTTATTTTGTGTTTAAATACCAATACTGAAATTTTTTTAGAAGTCATCGTAGATTCCGATTCTGGTTTACGTTTTCTACGTTTTAAGTAAAAAGTGCCGAGCCGCATCATAAGCATTTCAATATTTGACTCTTAAACTGTATAAAATAATTGTCCGTACACCTGTCAGTTGAGGACATACAGTAGCTGCGCGTACTAAAACAGTGATGTGTTTTTAATTTACTTTACAGGTATGAAGTTTTCAATTACTTTTCAGGAGAGCGAATCGGTAATAAATCCTATAGATACAATATTTAGGCAATATTCATTGGAGTTGGACTAGAAAACACCTTTTGTTTGATTGGGGCACAATATGAATTTTTATAGTATGCCAGAAGTAACATTAGCAAATATTTGTAAATAACCTATGTGTAGGGTATTTTTTTCACGTGTGGAATATCGAAGCTGTAGACTCAAGTGTGACAGAGGAGACCAAACGCTAATCTCAAAATATGGTAATACGAGTTCAATACAAAAATAGTATTCGGGAATATTCTTGATCCGTGGGAGATGGAGACCTGACCAAAGAGGTTTTATGGCTAAAGGCATGAATCTTCATACGAAATTTTCATTTGCGGTCAATAGGCGAAGAAGGCATGACAAAAGTGTTTTTTACTCCCAAAGAGATCGTTAGTATAAAGACGGTTCTCGCTACCACAGATAAAAATAATTAGTATTGAATTTTGATCTTTAGAGGAATGTCTGTTTCCGATTTGTGAAAGAAGTTGTTATCCGCCCTACATTCAGAAAAATCTGACTTTGCTAATGAACTTTTTACTGTCATCATAGAGCCTATGATATTTAGCATTTAAACAATAAAACTTCATTGGTTTACTTCCATGTTAAGGAGTTACTTTAAATTAGTTACATAAGTTAATAAACTCAACATATCATTGTCGAGCTTAAGAACCGTCTTAAAAGTACTTTGTAGACCTACAAATATAAAAATTATCGTTTATGTATATCGGATAGTAAGAAATGTAAAATATATTACAAGTTAATAAGCAATAGCGAAGCATTGCCGGGCCCACTAGAATAAAATAGATTTAGGGAGGCTCACAATCAGCCTGGAATATGCCTCCAGTTTCTAATATTTTAAAATTCTTTGAATACAATTCTGGTTAATGATTTCAATAGAGAGCCCATCTTGAAATTTTTTCCAAAATTAAAATTATGAAAATCAAAATATACTTTTCCAGAATATACAAGGACGAATGACATTTTCCACATTTTGATGTTTTTGACTCACAAGAACCATTCATTGTTGTCGTTCATTCCTAAAGAAGAGGTGGAAACCTATCAATCGATACTATGATCATTTCAATCCGATGTTTTTACAAAAACGCTGCAGATAACCAACTTTAGACAGCTATAAAACATGAAACGTGTATCTTTTTAAAAAATTCAAACCTTTAGCAATGAACATATTTTTATGTTAAGCCACTTTAAAGTGTATGAAATAATTGCTGAAATATGCTCATCAACGTATAAATATATAAAACAAACTCATGGCAAACGACAGAAACCAGACTTTGTCGGGTAGTAGTTTATTCATCGACTTCAAAAACTAAATTTCAGAATCAAAACAGAAGCCTTTTAATTGAGTTCATTCCCTTAAAAAGCTAAAAACAACAACTAATTATAAACAAACATGTGGAAATGACCATCAAGTGAAAAGTCCAACAGCAGAATCACATAATCATTGCGTATAACTACCCATTTTCATGTGTACTGGCTTGAGGTGACCATAGAAGAAATCAATACAATTACAAATGAGCGCGATAAAACAACAAAGGTCATCAGGAGGGGGGGAAATTACAAAGCAGAAATAAATACAATGACGATTTTTCAATCTTGTTGCCGCATTCTTTACTTCCTGACATGCCATTAACCCCCCGCTAGTTCAGAAGGTACCGATTGAGAAAGCTTGACGTGACCCTGTCATTGTGTTAGTTTCCGGTGATTTTTCTTTCTTGTTCATTTCACTTATGTTGTACCATTTTGTGTGCCTGTATTTGTGCGAATATATTCCTTTGTTGTTGAAGCTTAAAGGTTTCCATTAATCAAAGGTAATTTTTATTAATAAATTAAGTAAACGTTACAAAGTCCTAAACGTCTTTGATTTACCAATTCAGGTACCTTCGGAACTAAATGAATATTGACGTCTTTTGTTCGGTACATGGTCTTCTGTAGAAATGATAAGAAGTTTAAAATAACAATAAGGTCTGCTAAAATCATTTTAAAAATTCTTTATAACGAAAAATTACATAATTACTATTGTGGTATTTGATTACGTGGTACGAGTATATAAGTACACTCAGGAGTATATTGTAGGTCAAATTCATTGCTTTTACATTCAAAGAGTGGTCATCGGTGGCTCAATGTCTCGTCTAAGCCATCATGACCATGTGGTTCGCTATACACTTCCACGAATGACAATTACAACAGGACAAAGTTAACAAATTGTTGCGATGGTTTTTTTTATAATAATTTGCTTTACTTTTGGTCTAAATGTACAAAATATGCATTATATTAGATGTACTATTACTTTTACAAAAAATTACGTTTTATCCACATTATCTTCTATATAAATCAAGACGAATATATAAATTACAAATTTGGAAAGCTATAGAAATCGTGCAATATATTTGAAAAAAAAAAATCGAAAATTATTAACAAAATTATGAAATCTTTCATTTGAATAACCATACAAAAATTTTGGGTACTTTATTTTCAGAAATGTCAAAAATATAAGTTCCATCGTCCATGCTTTTTGCAAAGTGCAGAATTGAAAAATTTTCATCTCATAAAATTTTTTTTTACAAAATTATTGTCCACTAATATTTGTATTTTTCTGAGCGTGTTTTTTGAAGTGTGTGACCCGTCAAAGTGTGAATTGGCTAGTCAAACAATTTTTGGTCTGATCTATAGTGTTCAAATATTTAAATTTTTCAGAAAACCGGTTTCCGGTTTATTCGAAACATAACTTTTTCCAACAATCCGGTTTTCGAATTCATGATTTTGTAAAAAACCGATTAACCGGTTTCGTTCGGTTTTTCGGAAATGGTAAACTAAACCAAATATAAAATTAAATATGAAAACATATGAATCTCGATATATACGTTCTAAAGTATGCTAAGTCAACTTAATATTTTTTTTCCATTAATTCATAAATCTCAGAATGATCACTACGAAATTTAAACTTAAAAGTGTAAAATGTAAGATCCCGTAAAAAAAAGTGCAGATCTAATTAGATGCGAAAAATTTTTATATCTGCTCAGATCAGATTGGATCGAAACTTATCTAATTACATCGAAATTAGATCTAATGTTATCCTAAATTTGTCCCAGATATAATTTAATCTGATCTTATCTAATTGTATCAAATCTGATCAAATTATATCTAAATTTATAGTGGATCTATTCTGATACAATGAGATTAAATTTACAGTTCAACTTTACAATTATAAAGTAACATAAAATAAAATACAAAAAATAAATAAAAATAACACAAGTAAATAGGAAAAAATAGGGGTGGTTTTGACATGGCTCTCTCGATCTTCCTCTAGATCAGATTATATCTCAACTGATCCAAAAATCTTAGATCTGTGGTGATCAGCCATAACTCATTAGATCCAGATATAAATGGATCTAACGCCAGTTATAATCAGATATGACACTAAATATGATTAGATATAGAACAATAATGGCACATCTCGCTAAATTTGATCTGATCCATGATCCAAGATATAATAAGACCTAATTGAACCTTACAACATTTAATTATATCGAACTATTTTTCAACTTTTTTACACGAGATTTCTCTAAAACTTATATTTTACAACTAGTATGGTTTAGAATTAAAGTAAAAAGTTAATCATACCTTAACAATCGGATGCTTAGTATGGAAGATAATGCCACTTTAAGTTATTTAAAATCTCGAATATAAATATCGATGGCTTTCCACATTTCAAGGTGAGAATTAAATCTATTTCAAAATGAAATCAAAACTGTATCTTGGTGATTTCCTAACTATTGTATGCTGATCGTAAATTAAGCACCTTTTTAAGATTAAACACTTTGTTTAGGAAATAAATGCAGTTAAAGTTGTTCATATGAATATCAACGGCTTCCCAGCCATTGCAAGGTGATTTAAAAACTATTGTATATTGAGCTCAAATCTTTTTTGCAATTGGATGCTTAATTTAGGAAATAACGACTATTGAAAGTTTTTTTATATGAATATCAACATTAGAGAAACCGGTCAGCAAGCAGCATTTTTCAAACAAATTTTCGTATTGCATTTGGAAATTTCAGAAACAACCTTTGAGATTTGCCCAAAAAATATTATATATGTATGTTGAATTGCCTAGAACAAACCTGGCAATGTTCTGTAAAAAACCGGTTAACCGACATCAAAAAACCGGTTAAACCGGGTATTCGAAATTGGCATTTTTGAAGAAACTGACATGAAAAATATGCCAGATTTTTCTTTTGTTTTTATATTAGACTTTGTCTTACTAAATGATTTATTTGCACTGCTGTTTGTCCTTAATGCTTATTAATATTTCTTTTTGTTGTTATAATAGTTCAAGGTTTTTAATCTTTCAAAAAAAACCTGGGATATACGTTTTTCACCAATGCTATTTTTTTTAAAATATTTTGCAATATCATTCATCTTGGAACTATGGTCAAAGTTTTTATGTCTCTAGTTCAATTTAAAATATTGTTCAGACAAACCAAACCGAGTCAATAAGAAATTTTTACTATGTAATTATTGACATCTTACACATAATTTTTTTCAGCTTCTTGCTTCACATTATCATAATTTAAGACTGCAGTTTAAAGTAATTGACACCATTTTGGAAAATACAATGCAAAAGGGAAAAACAATCATCAAAGATGTCTTAAAAATGTAAATTTTTTAAAATATTTTCTTCAGGCTCATTAGAGCATTACTGCATACCAGCACCACAGGAAATCATTATGGTTTCTTGTTCATCAATAATAAGTTCCAAATTAAATACCGACCAACTTTTCTTGGCACTTCACAATTTTCCGAGAGTAATTATGTTCCTTAGGGTTTGGGGCGAGCACAGCAGCTATTGTTTGGTCGAGTGCTGTGTGTGATGTTGCTTGGGATTTTTAATTTCCAGCTCTTTGTTGTTGTTGTTGTAATTTTCTTTAGTTGCCTCTGCCATGAACTTTCCTAGTACAGCTATTACCTTTCACAAAGTGGCGCGACTGCTGCTTCTTTGGCTGTTGTTGTGAAAGAAGATGGTGATTGTACTGCTGCTGCTGTTGTTGTTGTTGTTGTTGTTGTTGTTGCCGTTATTGCTGTTGTAGTGTTACTAATATAATTACAAAGTATTCTCAAGTCTTGTAAGAGCAGCAATTCATTACCTATTTGCCTGGGCTGCTCTGCCATTTTTCTCCGGTTCGATGTGATCCCTTTTCTGCTAACTAATACATTCATTCTGCTTGAAATTTGCATTCACCATCAAAACGTCTTTGATGTGGGCGGTTGACTGGGTGACTGACTTGCTCCAAGTTGGCGAGGATAAAGGCAAAAGGGGTTGGGGGCATAATTGTTACTCTGCTGGTCTCGTTGGTTGATTGAGGGGAAGGAATAGGACAGAACTAACATTTGCTTAAGATTAATTATTCAAATTAATTTTAAAGCGAAAATTTATTTCTCTGTGTCTTTCTTTTTTGTTTTACTTTTTTTATAAAGAGCAACATTCACTACGTCAATTCTTATATATAGGACGAAAATCTTGACATTCCCGGCCAGTATCTTCCGCTTTTCTGGTTTGTTATGAAGAAACTTTTCTCTTGATTATATTCGCTTTTGGTTCCACTTTCTATTTGTGTATAATTAAAGATGCTGATTTTTAAATATTTTCTGCAGGTAAATTAACTAAGAGTCTGAATTACTTTAGCTAAGTTTTCTTATTTTTTTTTTTGCGATATTTTAATTTCATAGCTCTTGAACAATATTTCACTGTGTGAATGTATCGAAACTTTTAAAGGTGAACTAGGAATATTAAGCAAATAAAGTGATTTTCTTGGGAAGATGGGGATGGCATGCGATTCTTCTTGGTAACATTAATTTGACCAGTGGACTAATTGTGTATATAAGATATAGTGTATCTTGCTTTATTAGATAATCGTTTCGTTACAGAACTTTTGAAGACGATTGAGCCATGTATGTCTGTATGGCTGGATAGCTGGTCATAGGATTGTATGTAATAGCCCCATACTACCCATCATGACCTATTTTTGTAAAATTAATATTTCTCCTATAACTTCAATCCCTCAAACTGGGGAATATTTAAATTTGGTTTTTTTAAACTGTATTGTTTGTTAGTTTTAGTCGATCGTATTGTATTTATATCAATTTAGTGTATCAAATCATCAAATCAAATTCGGCTAACGATCAGAAAAATGTTTTTATTGTTTGATATTTTTGGTTTATTAATTTATCTCGTAGTCAAAACTTCAGAAAACCAAAACATTCACCGATATACATTTACATACATAACTTCTTTTAAGTTCACCGAATTCAGTCTAATTTTACGGAAACATTTATGAAAACCTGACTCAGGAATGAATGTGGGTTTGGCTATACAGGGCAACCTCTCTCGTACCTTCCATAAACTTCCAAACGGATAACCGAAAGATATATCAATTTGATAAGTTTAAATATCTTGCAATAGTAGGCAGAATCTTAAAAGCACCGAAACATTTGTCACACCCCTACCTCCCGTGTAAATTGCCGAATTCACTCATATACATTTACATGCTTATATTTTTTGAAAGTACACTGATTAAACCAAGTTTTGCATAAGGTAAAAGGTCACAAAGTGACCTATTTTTCCCAGATTAATAATTAGCTATGACTTCCAAACGAAAAACAGGCGGAATTTTAAATTTGGTCAGTTAAACTATTTCATAATAGTAGGCAAAATATCAGATAACAGAAAAATTTGCCACACACCTCTTGGTACCGTTTTCATCCATTCACATTTATTGCGCTTCATAGATATATAGACACACAAAGCTTAGATAACAGCTCTTTCATCTGGCCGATGCAACGAAGTTTTCGTCGCCTCTTCCTGTGCCGCTCATCGAGTAGATTGCCGAAGAATTTTTGATCTGGATCATTTTCATCCATCCGAACAACGTGACCCAGCCATCGCAGTCACACAGCGTCCCAAACAAATAGACTCTTTGTTCGTTAAAACAAAAAACTCGGTTTTGTCCTCATTTATCACCAGACTTATTTCTGTCGACTGTTTCTCAATGCTTGAAAAGGCCGCAGTAACATCCTGTAGCCCCGGCCAATGATATCTATATCATCGGCTACATGAGCAGCATGTGACTATTATGATAGATGGCACCAGTGGTGTTTAATGCAACTTTTCGCATGATCATCTCCACTATGATTTCAAAGCGATCACATTACAAACTATCGCCTTGTCTAAAGCCTCGCTTAGTAGAAAATGGCCCTGACAAATTGTGGATATTTTCACTCAGTCAGTGTCATCCCACAAAATCGTATTAGCTTCGCAGAGATACCAAACCTAGACATAGCATCTTATAACTTCTGTCATAGCGCAATGTCGAATGCAGCTTTGTAATCGATAAACAGATGGTAGGTGTCGGTCTGCATTACTTCGATCTTCTCCCAGATTTGTCGTAGTGGGAATATCTGGTCAGTCGTAGATTTACGAGGACAAAAGCCACACCGATAAGATCCAATCAGGTTTGCTTGGATGGGCTGTAGACTTTTACATAACACACTAATCAGGACCATGTATGAGATGGGTAAAAGGTTGATCCCACTATAGATGGTACAAACAATTGAATCGCCATTTCTTAAGCACAGAACATAGAACACTTAGATTCCAAACATCGGACATGCATTCCATAAACCAAATCGGACCTGAAGTATGGGATTTTACGTGCCTTGAATGAACTGAAATATTATCAGCATATTTCCCAAAAAAGAGTCTACCCTTACCTTATTGTACACCGGCATATATATTGATGTTAGAAGCTGGTATAGAAAGCGGTCACTTGTAGACACAAGACCTGCACCTGCGGTATATAGCCCCAACAGTTTATGACTAAAATGATGAATGACTGCATAAGGTATATTAGCCATTATGTGGTCAAGTCAAACTGAACACAAACACCAGTGGATGCAGAAACTAAAAGCATTGCTAGAATCACTAAGAATGAAGACTTTCCAAGTGTTAGTCACACATATATACACCCATACCTCGATATACGGCCTAGATACGTTCTCTAAATGTTGGCCGTAAAGCGAGGTAATAAATTTCATACCCACTTATATTTACATACATAACTGCATACCTATTTATTATTACTCAAGAACGGAAAAATGTGCAAGAAAACTACGTCTACTTACGATCAGCACAAACTAGAGACTGCTGCATCAACACTCTCTGCGCTTGTGAATGAACGCTTTTGTTAGTCTCTCACTCTTTGTGGAAAAACGGTGAATCCCCTATTCTCTTTTAGCCGTAAAGCGAGGTAATGTGCGCCGTAAAGCGAAGGTGTTCCAGAATTGAAAAAGGCCGTTATAGCGAAATGCCGTAAAAAGAGGGGCCGAATAAAGAGGTGTGAGTGTATTGGAAAATATAGGCTTGGAGGAAAAGATGAGGATTTTTAAAGCAAGATGTGATTTAATCGAGCTTAATGGGAACAGGTTCCAACCCGAGAGGGAGAGAATATGCTCAATGTGTAATATTAACTGAAAATGGTTGTTGTATTAACTGTGTACACTACAAAAAACAATTAAAAACCGAGTTTAACTTTAGAGCCCGCCAATTTATATTCTTTCAATCTATTTAATACATCGGCGGATTGACGACCTTTGGTCAATTCAATATCAAAATTTCTTATTTATCATATATTGCTTTTGAAGCTGTGGGAGATTCTGCTCCTTCGTATACGACTATAAAATATTAGGTGGGAGAGAAAAGTCGTGACCGCGCCTTCCTTAGCACCATTTGTCAATCGGTATATACGATTTTACCGGCATACACTACACATCTTAAACTATTATGAATATAAATATTACAACTTTCGCTTAATAAACAATTGAAAAACAAACCATACAATATCGGTGACCGTAGTTTCCACTATGTATCAAATTCTATTTTAAAGTCAACTAATTTTCAACAACATAAGCTATGTGTTTACTTTCGTCTCTATTATTATAGCTGAGTAGCACACACATCTGCTCCTTTAGTTGCTAAGCAATAGAACCATTTAAATAATTTTTAAATTTCTCAACAGGATTTGATTTTTATACTTCTCATTTTTATTCTTAGCACTTATACCTCTACTGCAGGGTCGTTAAATGCTACCGCATATCAACATAAACACCAACGATGATAATAATATTTTATGAACCGTGAAACGTGATACAATCTAAGGAAATTCGTAATATGAATTTATAATAACTTAAAGGAATTCACATCTTTTTTTATGGTGGACACAAGTGGAATTTCCTGGCCGAAACGAATATGGCCATAGAACTCTATGGCACACAAAGCATTCAAAAGGATAAGATTGTGGTCACAATGGAAATTTGCATTTTCACAGAATATTGTAATATAAAATAGAACTCATATCAGATGGGAGTGCTTTCTAGATCTACGGACCACTATAGAATAATTACTTTCTTTTTAACGAAGAAAAGTGTTTTAATGTGATGGCTGTGGACACAAATAGTCTTTATTAAAGGTATACGAATATAAATCAGATATACCATTAATGCTTAAGTTCTACAATTGTTTCAGACGTTTAAAATAAACAGACTAACAAATCCCCTTAGACACAAGATGGAATTTGTTACTTTGCGGTTTCACGTGTCCTTCAGTGACTACTGGCCTCAATAGGGGTTAGTTTATGATTTACATTTACATCTATTTAGGTCCCATCCATTTTATGACTGGAAGCTAAATTAAGACACCAACCACTTTAAATTGTGTTTACAATCCCCAGTGTTTTATTTCAAATTTTCCTTCTAATTTTGCTTAAACGTTTATACCTCTAATTTATTGTTGGCATTTGCTCGTAACCCTATCGTTCTGCCCTATCCCATTTTCTCGCCAGTTTTTTCACAAGTCTGCAACGAATTAAAAGTAAACGTTAATGAAGTACAACGCGCTTAAGGCGTGTTGTACGGCAGTAACTCATTTGCCTGCTTCATCATTTTGTCCGCTGGGGGACAGGAGTTAAGCAAGTACATCATGTAAATATTGAGCCAGTAAGGCCCAGTGAAAATGTTAAATCTCCGTTATTACTTTCTCTGTTCAAGTCCTTGTCGCCCACGCCCTTTTATTGTAGAGTAAAGGAAAACTAAGCAAAAATCATAGATGGCAAATGCAAACTTGTTGTTTTTCCCCATTTGTTGTAACTCTGCCTTAATGAACAGCAACTTTAATTACAATTTTTTTTTACCGTTACGATTTAGAATAAAAAAAAATAAAAACGCAACAAACGAAATGGACCCAAAAGGGAAATGAAATTACTCTCACACTGGCCAAGTACTCCGCAAGGGGGTTGTGAAACAGACCCACTACAAGGATATACGCCGCTTTATTACTGCGTTGTATTTCCATAATGCCCAACATTTCGCTCCTGTATCCTTAGCAGGAAAAAAAACACACTACCAACAATGCATAACAATTTTCCTTCTAATTATTATTTTAGTTATTATTACTTGTTCCATAACAACACCATCCTGGACGAGGAATCCAGAAACACAACAATGTGCAAGTTTAATTAAATGTAAAGTTATTTTCATTAACTTTATATTAACAAATTTTAAGCACTTCTCTTGGAAATCAAATGCTAATTTACCAGCAGTAATTTATCCCGCACAAGGACTCTTACGCAGGAGAGAAGCTGAACCATAGAGATAATTTATTAAAAGCCCGTGCCTATGTTATATCTAAGGTATCAGCTTTTTATATAGAGACATTTTTTTAAAAGTGGTATTTGACCACACATTTTCTAGTTTAAATGAGAAATGTTTATAATTTAAGATCTTAAGTGAGAATATAGATCAAAAAGTGACTATGTGAAATTTTAAAAAAATCTATAAGTTTGGGAGCATTAAAGGGCCTATTTAGCTTTCGGTTAGATGACAATTTCCTAGCAATTTCCACTCTGAACAAAAAATTTGTTCCTTTCAATGAATGTGTGTTTTGCAGTAAATTGGATCTTATCGGTGAGTGTGGCAGCTTCAGAAATTATTTTATATTTGTTGCCATAGTATAAGGTCCCAAAAACTTGTGACAAGCTTCATATGAAATCTTCTTTTATCCAACCTAATTTCTTCTAGGCAAAATGTGTAAATTATTTCTTATTCTTTCAGTTGTGTTAGCATAAAATGTTTAATACATCTAAAATCTAATCCAATTATCGATTCTTTTTAAACAATAATTTCAAAAATAAACGGCAATATACATACGTAGAACACAACAATTGGACACGGTGAAAATGTTGTGCTCTCCCAACAATCGTTCATCAAATAATTTTGAACTGGGTTTATTTTGTAGCAAATATTTACAACAAAACTGTTTTACTCCGTGGCGTATGATTTACGTGAAATATTACTTATGATACGAGTAATCATCAGGGCCAACACAAATATGCACGGAAAAACTAAACGAAAAACTCTAAAAAATGCCTTTAAAACTGACAAAAAATGCACAAAAGATTTTGACTCGTAGTTTAGTTTAATGGGTTTGTAACTGGGCAGTATAGCCTCACCCCTTCTGGTACCTCCCATACTAAATTACCTATTTTTGGATTATTAATATTTCTTTCATAATAGCCAAACAAACTATCGGACGATATTTAAATTTGGTCAGATTATTTACCTTGCAATAGTATACAATTCCTAGGAAAACTGAAACCCCTTCTGGTACCTCCCATACAAATGACCGAACTCACCCCCATAGTCTTATATACATACCTTTTTTGTAAGTTAACTGATTTCACTCAAAATTGGACTCAGGAATGAATATGGACTATACCGGTTTACGCCTTCTGGTACCTACCATACAAAATTACATATTTTTGGAAAATTAATATTTCTCCCATAACTTCCAAACCGGTACCTGGGGGACAATCATATTTGGTCAGTTAATCTGAGGCATAACCTCAGAAAACCTAACTATTTGGCACACCCGTTCTTGTACCTCCCGTATAAATAACAGATATTGCCCCTTTTAGATGCATATCATTTTTGTATGTACACTAACCTCAGGTAAGTTTTGCCAAGGTAAGCGTTTATTGAACGTTGATTTACGAAAAAATAAGACACGTTGTGTTGCCCCTAATTGTACCTCCTATACAAATAAGTCAAATTTTTCACGTTTTGCTCCAGAAATAGGCGAAAAATAATATATAAGTAATTTTATTTTAATTAAAAAACTAGTTTTTTCCATTACTTAAGATATAAATATTATATTATATTGGGTGATGGTATTTATCACTCAGTTTACCTGATATATATATACATACTTGAAGAATTATTTGATTGACGATTTAGGTCTTTCCGTAGAGATCTAAAACCTTAATATTAAATGTACAGTACAAGGTACAGTACAAATGTCAGGCGGTCGCACTTCATACAAAAACAAAAATTGTGCCGGTCACCCCCCAGAATGAAAGATAATTTAAAAACGAACTCAATGAATTTTTATACCATCACCCTTAGGGATGAGGGTATATATCATTTGATACGACCCAAAAGTGTAACACATAGAAGGAGTCACTTTAGACCCTAGGCTTCTTAGAACAAAATTCGATTCATGACTTTTTAAGTCATTTGAGCCATGTCCGTCTGTCTGTCTGTCTGGTGGCTGTCCGGCTGGTTCGCACGATAACTTTCGAAAGACGCAACCAAATGTCTTGAAATTTTGCAAAACTACTTTCGGTATTGCAAATGGGCTACATGGCTCCGCCCCTTCTGGTACCTCCCATACAAATACATCATTCCGCCCACTTTAGAAATCGAGTTATAATATCAATACACCCAACGGGATCGTACCCAAATTCTGTACTAAGTAAAGCTATTACAGGATAAAGTTTTGGAAAAAAAATTGGAAGTCTAGCCACGCCCCTTCTGGTACCTCCCATACAAATTCACCTTTCCGACCACTTTAGATATGGAGTAATAATATCAATAAATCCATCGCGCTCGTACCCTAATTCTTAATTTAGTAAAGCTATAGCAGGATACAGTTTTTGAGAAAAAAACTGAAGTCTACCAACGCCCCATCTGGTACCTCCCAGACACATCTGGTACCACCCACTTTAGAAATCGATTAATATTATTATTAGAACTACCGCGATCGTGACCAAATTCTGTATTTAGTAAAGTTCAAGCAGGATAAAGTTTTGGAGAAAAAATCTGGAAGTCTACACACGCCCATTCTGGTACCTCCCATACAAATGTACCTTTCCGCCCAATACTAAATAACGCCCACAATTAAATAACGACGTATGCGGCGGGAGGCGTGCCCCCACCGCATTCGTCTTTTAAAATTGCTGGATTTGTTTAGAAGAATATTTTTGGGGTATTTTTCATAAATTTTGTGGGGTATTTTTCATAATTTTTGGAGAAAATTTCGTTCATGAGTTTTGGGTAATTTTTAATTTTTTTTCGCCCAATTTTATTTTGGGTAATTTTTCGTTTTTTTGTTATGGGGCATTTTGCATTTGGGGCATTTTTTATAGAGCCAATATCAATACATCTAATTCTATTGTGCCCAAACTCTGTATTTAGTAAAGCTATAACAGGATACAGTTTTGGAGGACACGCCCCTTCTAGTACCTCCCATACAAATTTACCACTCCACCCACTTTATAAATCGAGTAATTATATCAATATAATAGCGATTTTTTTTATTTTACTGAGGGTGATGGTATATGTAAGTCGGTTAGCCCGACTGAAACTTTCTTACTGGTTTATTTTTTATTTCCACGCCTCTTGACCTCGCGCATTTGTTTTTTGGTTTCCTGTGTCTCCATTTATAGTCCGATCGTAACGTGTGCCATATCAATGTAATAAGAATGACAATAGCTACGTTTTCTGCTTTGATCACTTTTGACTCCGATGTCACGTTCTATAAGTTTTTTCCGGAATCGAAGTTTTTACACCCCTCGGTCAAAATATTTTTGTAGCGATAAAAAAGTTTTATAAATTACTTGAAATTTTCCCTTTTACCGTATACATTTATATTCATAAAAAAAAGTTATAGAGGTTTAAGAAAAAAAAAATACGATCACACCAACATTCGTAAACAATGAGCTTTGGCCTTTAATGACGTCAAATTGATTTTTTTAACCTCTGTAATTTTTTTTATAAATAGAAATATATCGGTAAAATAGAAAATTTCATGAAATTTAAAAAACTTTTTTATCGCTACATAAAAATTTTGACCGAGGGGGGTAAAAACTTTACTGGTGACAGCTATAAGTATTCGAGGACATAAGATTTAATTTAATTTCAATACCACAGAGACTAAATGAAACGTATAACAACTTGACACTTTTGACAAATTTGTTTCACATCAAAAGTAAAAACCAAAACGCTCATAATGGCATATGTTTTTTTTAAGTTTCTAAGGACATATTGTTTATTAACGACGTTTAATCAAACGACAGAAATAAAATAACTAGAATGTAATTTACATTGGAGGAAGTTCCAATGGATGTTAGGTTAAGTATTTCCATGTTAAACTAATATAGAAGCTTTACAGGCTAACTGGCAGTCGGTGTAGTTGGTTTTAAAATAGGTAACAGATCTTTCACCTGGTGTATCCAACGAAGTTTTGATTACCAATTTCTCCGCTGAACTTCGAGTTTATTGCCGACGACATTTCGAGCTGGAGCATATTCATCCATTCGTACAACATGTCAAAGGCAGCGCATGCTGTCCATTTAGCTTAACTACTTCGATATCGTTAGCCAGCTAATATAGCGAATAGTTCATACGACTACGGCCCTTAGCGATGATGGGTCCAAATATTTTGCATAATATTTTCCTCTTGAAGACTCCCAGAATAAATTGATCCGCTTGCTTGATTACCCAGGGTTATGCCCTAAAAAGCAAGATAGGTAGGATTAGAACCTGGCAGAGTTGGATCTCGGTTCTTTGAGAGGGCTTTGTCATTAAATCGCTTGCTTTGCGCATTATAACATTGGTTTGCGATCAATATTCATCATCTACCACTTCAAAATAGTAGTTGTCATTGTTCATAGTTGTCATGTTTACTACAGCCTTCCGCATGATCATCTTCATTATAAGTTTAATGAGACGCCGAAAAGTCGCACCAACCTAACATCTAAGAGTTTCTGTGGCATAGGACTGTAGACTGCAGCTTTGTTATCGAAAAACAGTTGGTAAGTGTTGTGACCGGCCGTGGCATGATGGTTAGAACACGCGACTACCACGCGAGAGATCCCAGGTTCGACACCTGGCTCAAGTCATCTACATTTTTCTTGCATTACCGGTCCCCTAGATGTTGACAACAGCAACTTCGCAGTAGAAGTATCGAGTCGATCGGCATGTCTAGTGAAAACTTCTCAAACAGTGGCGTTCGCATTCGTCGATAAACAAGTAGGTGCAGTTAGTTGTGAATCTACAAATATAAAGCGTGTTAATTCACAACAATGATTCAATGATGACAAAGGATATGTCTGGTAAAATTGGCACATAAAATATTGTCTTTTATTATACGACCTTTCTTGGGCAAGTAGCAAATGATTTCATTGATATTTCCTAAAGCATTACAATAATTTGTTTAAAAAATTGGATTAGATGACTTTTTCCTCCCGCCGTGAAATGGGTGGGAAGCCATCGGTATTCATATAAACATCCTAAACTAAGCATCCCATGGCAAAAAGATATTAAGTTGTGATCACCGTACAATAGTTGGGAAATCACAAAGTTGTGATCTCATCTTGAAATGGATGCGAATCCAACGGTATTCATATGGAAAACGTTAAAAACATAAACGAAGTGTGAAATCACAAAAAAGGATTTAATTTGATATAGAACACTCAGGTTTCTTCACTTATACTGCCTTCGAAAACCACAGAGTATGAAAGTGTTCCCTCCATATTTCTAAAGTATTTGCTTTTAATATTTTCATAGAACCTTTGGTTTTGTTTTGCCCTCCTCATCGTACCAGTCCTTGTATGAGCGTGGCTTTTCATAACCCGGTACGGTCGAAGCGGCAGTAGTCATAGAGTTCGCAATATGCTGTCTTTGTGTGTGGCGAATTAGGAGCATTTGTTTCCAGTTATTGAGAGAGGTGATTGAAGTAGACATTGACTATCTCGGTGGTATGCAGCTTTGCTATGACTAGCTTCCTTTGCGTTTGGTTACGAACATTTTTAGCACTATATATTGGGATGCATACCTTTGCTGTAACTAGGAGGTGATCCAAGTTAAAATTTGCAGCGCGCATCACACGCACGTCCATAATGCTTCAGACATGTCTTTCAACGATTACCACGTGATCAATCTGGTTTCTTGCAGTTTGATCAGGAGATTTTCAGGTTGCCAGGTGGACATATTTATGTGGATATCTGGGTCTACTTGTAAGGTTTATTTGAATTTGTACATTGCTTACTTATGGAGCACGCATAAAAAGCGACCTCTTCATTCTTGGAATATACTCTTTTTATCTGTGGACAGTTTTTCATCCTTGTCTTTATAGCTGGTAAACCCTAATCCTTAGCTTTATTTGTCCTTTCTTTTTTTAATTAAATTGTTATACTTTTTGTTTAAGGACATGGAACGACTCTATTGGTTGTTACAGTGTTCCCTCACAGCACGAATTGTCCTTGTCTGCTTTGTTTTTCTGTATGATGTGAATGGTTTCTTAAAACCGAGGTAATTTCTGGCGGATTTTTGTTAAGCGATTTTTCGCTATTATAGTTATGGACGTGATTTTAATTGAGAGAGTGGATATCCCGGGCCATAGACATATCACAACCTCATCAATGTCGCTTGAAATATATCTTTCACCGAATACTATGGGATCAGGGTAAAGCGAGTTGTCTTGTGGTCTGTTTATAACTCAGAGGTACAATTTGGTATTAAACCAGTACAGAAATTTCAGTCAGGTAGACTGACTGATAAATACCATCACCCAATAATAATTCCTATTACAAGATAAATTAACTGACCAAATTTGATTATCCTTCAGGTGCCGGTTTAGAAGTTATGAAAGAAATATTAATTTACCAAACAAGGTCATTTTGTGTGGGAGATAACGGAAGGGGTGATCCGATATAATCCATATCCATTTCTGATTCAAATCTTCATAACCGTACAACTTACGCCAAATTTGAATGAATTCAGTGTACTTACAAAACCGATATGTATGTATCACCATGAGAGTGAGTTCGGGCATTTGTATGGGAGGTACCAGAAGGGGTGTGTCAAATAGTTAGACTCTCTGAGGTTTCGCCTCCTATCACAACATAAATTTATCGCCCAATATTCATTACCCCCCAAGTGTCCGTTGGGAAGTTATGGGAGAAATATTAATTTTCCAAAAATAGGTAATTTTGTATGGGAGGTACCAGAAGGCGTGAACCAATAAAGTCCATATCCATTCCTGAGTCCAATTTTCAGTTTACTTACAAAAAAGATGTGTATTTAAAACTATGAGGGTCAATTCGGTCATTTGTATGGGAGGTACCAGAAGGGGTGTGGCAAAGGTTTCGGTTTCCTTAGGGTTGGTCGACTATTGCAAGATTAGTAAACTGACCAAATTCAAATATCATCCGGTCGTCCGTTTGGAAGTTATGGGTGAAATATTAATTATCCAGAAATAGGTAATTTTGTATGGGAGGTACCAGAAGGGGTGAGGCTATTCTGCCCATTTACAATCCCATAATTTCGTCTTGAAAAATATTAATACTGGTAAATTTGTATAAGGATCCCTAAAGGTTTATTTGAGTTATCCTGCCCATCAGCCAGCCAGCCAGACAGACGGACATAGCAAAATCGTCTTAAAATGTGCTGAAACGAATTTGGTCTTAAGATACTTGGGGTCGAACTCGTCTCCTTTAATGCGTTACACTTTTTTTCGTATCAAATGATATATACCCTCATCCCTAAGGGGTGATGGTATTAATATTCCAAAACAGTTTAATTATTTGCCAATTTTATATACCATTGTCCCCACTAGGCTCCTAAACGAATCATAAGCAGCCAAACATTCCTAATCTTCCATTTGACGTGACAACTATCATATAACACATTTCGAATGTGGATATCTGATTGACCGATGTTTTGAAGCAAAATATAATACGTATACTTAATACACAAATGTTGAATAAAGCTTAAGGTTACCAGCACAGTAATCAGTTATCAATATTCGCATTGGTTGCAAGAGGTCACGGACATTTTTTGGGTTGCCTTCATATTGCGACAAATTCAAATTTGTCCACATAACATCTAATTATTGAATTTCCACATAACAATTATTTTTAAGCTGCATAGCTTAACACATCTTTAGATCGTAGCATTAGAGAGATTGCCGGGTGTCCATTCTCTTTTGTCCATTGGTATAGTCAGCGTGTCAGTCACATTTCAATTTTAAAACCGCAATAAATGAGAAAAACATTAAACTGTCACACAATGTATGTTTGTGTGTAAATATAAGTTTAAATGGGCCAACAACAAAAGAGCTTCTTGCCCATTCTGTTGACCCACCGTGCCAATGTCTGATTTTGGATTTTTTTCCAGTTTCATCAGTTTACTTTAAAATTTCTACGAATTGGGGCGAAAATTGAAAAAACAATGATGCTGAAAACAAAACAACAGAATAAATACCAAACTCAAATACACACGTATGTTTGCACATATTCACATGTTGCTAAATACGAGAATGCCTCCACAAATAAATACACAAACACACGCAAATAGCACTAATGCCAGCCAACATTAGCCGTGACAGCAATGACATCTTGTGTACAGAAACACACTTACACCACGGCAACCACAGTAAATAGGTTTATTTAAGCATTGACTTGTATATGGGTTGGAGTGTGTGTGTGTTTGCAAGTTTAGCTGTAGTTGGCTATGGCAATTTTAAAATGTTTCTTTGATTTATGTCACTAACATAAAATATTCCTTCCATCACACACACACAGCCAAGCAGACACATACAAACACAAATTCTCTTTTGTGTACAGTACACAATAGCCAACGTTTGTGACACCCCCATTGTTGTTTATACGTGTGTACGTCTGTGGAAGGACGAATGTTTTTGTGAATTTGCGTAAAACTGTTTGTACGGTATGCGTATATGTACGTTGGTATTTTTTCCATTATGATCTTTTAAATGAAAACCGGTGTTTCCGTTTATCCGTTTATTAACAAAATTATTGAATGAGTTATTTTACAGAGGAATGAGGAATTTAAAACTTTTTTAAGGATGGTCAATGGATTTCAAATTTTAGAAGATATAATACAAGATCAATTTCTTTATATTTAAAAAAATAATAACAAATCCAAAACGCAAAAAAAGCATCAATTGTTACTACTTTCACGTAATTTCACATAACATATGAACAAAATGAGATCAAGATTATGAAAATCGATGAACACGCCTCGCTTTTATTCACAATTAAGTGAAGGTTTCTTATTTATGATTGAAAAAAGTCGCCGCGATTTTTAACATAATTTTAATGTTTTCACACAGAAATTGGAGATTCTATGTTGGGCATTTGGGCACCTAGGAATGAGGAATTTAAAACTTTTTTAAGGAAGGTCAATGGATTTCAAATTTTAGAAGATATAATAACACATGATTCATTTTGTGATATGATATGTAGATTTTTCTGTTTTTTTCTTTTTTGCCATGAAAACACTAACCTCAAAAATTAAAAGAATCTAAGCTTAACCCTAATTCTGTTCTTAACAAACAATGTTAATTCTAAGCGGGAGAAATAACTATATCGGGGTTAAAAAAAATAATTACTTATAAATTTGGAGGCTCCATGAAAGGTCGCCCTACGAAAATTCTATAAAAAAGAATTCAATGTAAAATTTGTCAATGTTATATATGAAAATTATCACCATCTTGGGCGTGTTTTTTAATAGGGAGAAGTTATATTTTCAAAAAGTGGCAATATATCATAAAGTCAACTTACTTCTATAATACGAAAAATAGACCTAAAAAGATTGTGACAAATTTCTATAAATTAAATAGATAAAATTATGAAAATTCGACATATCTAATTTTGCCAAAACGGTATAAATATAAAAATCGCTATATTGAATATAAAAAGTATGCAGATGCGCAATAAACGTGTAGCTTTTGTCTTTAATGAAGCTACATTTTCGGTTGGCATTACCTATGGAATTTTGTCGGATAGTTCATATCACGCTAGGCTTACCAGATTTAAAATTGTAAAATTCTTGACATTCACCAAAAAATATATTGATTGTGAAAAAAAATCTTGACAAATAAAATTACTCAAACGTTAGAAGTTAATAATATATCAATTTCATTTATTTTTTTTATAAAAATATAATTTCTGTATTAAAAGTATACAAAACATTAAACAAATCAAGTACAGATATTTCAGTCAGATGAACTGACTGATAAATACCTTTACCTTATGTATGACATTATTAGATTTTTAATTTATTAAAACTAAACGATTTTTAAATAAAATAACTTATGTATTAAAATTTTTCCAACATGTGGAGCGTAAACAGTTGGAGATAGGACTCTCGGTGGCATTTCTGACACCGTAGAAAATGTTACAGTGTAAACAGTGTTAATGAATTTAAGAACAAATGTAGAAATTATAATTTTAGCTCTGGACATATATGAATTTTTTATTGTAATGGGTTGGGTAAAACACCCGGTTTCATAAGTTTCACCTATGAATGCAAAATACTAAAAGTCTTCAGGAGTTTCTTTTAGAAATTGATGGAAATATATCAATTTTTACCTCGCGCGAAATTTCACTAAACGCAGTGTACTTACAATAAATATATACATGTAGATATAGGGGGTGTTTTTGGTCAATTTTACGGGAGATACTAGAGAGGGTGTGGCAAACTATCTCAAGTTAAGTAATTTAAGCATCCTACAGTTGTCGGTTTGGAAGTAATGGAAGAAATATAAATTTTCCAAAAATTTTGTGTGGGAGGAATCAGATGGAGTCGGCTGATAAATCCCACATTCATTCCGAAGTCAAATTTTTATTTATGCTTAAATTCAGTGTACTTACACATTATATGTATATAACATTTTGAGGGTGAATTCGCCCATTTGTATAAAAGGTACCCGACGGGGAGTGGCAATCGTTTTGATTTTCTAAGGGTTTGTCTACCATTACCTTTTACCTAAAGGTAAGGGTATACTGCTGTTGACTTTTTTTATTTTGCGACTTACTATAATTAGTAAAATTAATACTTCGAAGCAAAAAATGAGAAAAATTATATTTGACTTATCTATAATATAAAAATAAGTCGCTGAATGTGTTGCTAAGCGCAAAACTCGAGAACGGTTGGACCGATTTGGCTCAATTTTTTTTCAGTTATTCGTAATTGCCAGGAGTAGGTTTTTACGAAAGTAAATTTTGGAAAAATCTTTCGGAAAAGCCGGAAAATTGGAAAACCCGAATATTGCTTTTTTTGTATGGAATTTTTTGTGCAATTGTTATGAATGATTTTTCGAATGGAAAATAAAAAAAATTTTGTTGGAAAATTCGGAAAATTCCGGAAAAATTCGAAAAATTTTAATACTATTTTTCGACGAAATTTTGCTTTTTGTCGTACTTTTTGATAGTTTTGAACGATGTAACTTGCGAAAAATTTCGGATAATTATTCCGAAATGACTTTCCGAATAGAAAAATATATAAATTGTCGGTGGAAAACTCGGAAAATTCCAAAAAACCGAAAAATGTGAATTTTTTTGCCAAAATTTTGCATTTCATCGCCTGATTTGAGGTTAATCGAAATTAAATTTTTGTCGGTTTTCGAATGGAAAAATAGAAAATTTAAGTTGGAAAATTATGGAAAATGCCAAAAAAAATGAATTTTTTACGACAAAATTTTGCATCTTATCGTATGTTTGGTTAATTTTGGGCGACGTAAATGTGAACAATTTCGAACAATTATGACTTTTCGAATGGAAAAATAGAAAAATTCTTGGTGGAAAACTCGGAAAATTACAGAAAAAAATCGAAAGATTTTAATGCCCTCGACAAAATTAATTCATATAGTAATTCATCAATTGAGAACGGCTGGACCGATTTTGCTGATATTTTTTCAGTTGTTCGCAATTGCCATGAGGAGGGAAAATCCTCCGGAAAAGCCGGGAAATTTGAATTACCGAAAATTGTTTTTTTTTTGTATGGAATTTTGTGTGCAATAATTGCGAATGACTTTTCGAATGGAAAAATAGAAAAATTTTGTTTTAAAATTCCGGAAAATTCGATATTTCGAAAGGACATGGTTGTTTTTACGGAGATTTTTACTAGACTTAAGCCTCCTATTAGACAATCAAACTTTGGACGGCGTACGCTACGTGCTATAATTAGTCAGAACGTCCGTAATAATCAAACGCAAAAGGAAGGGGCCACAAAAATTTTGGGAGACGTGCCCATATTGCACAGTTTCGCGCTGCACAATCACCACCTCAAATTCGACAAAATGTTACTAGAAGAAGACCAGTCGTAAATATAGACTAGAATCGAGCTGCTTTTGAATACGATTCCACAATCGCCTACAAAGATCTTCTCTGCGTTGATATCGGCTCATAGTCTGTCGTATGCCAGCATTGCAATGCATTGAAGTTACAATCGGCAAATCCCGTCATTCGGAGCCGAAGTTGTTGATCAACCCGGCAACAATCCGAGTTAAAAGGTAATGGCGTCTCATTACACAGTGGAACAGTGAAAAAAACAACGCACGAACATAGTTATGCAGTTCAGATAGTATTACTGGAGCTGAGTAAACCCCTAGCTCAGTGAAAAATATTTTTTTCACTTTTTTAAAATAGGTCGCAAAAACATACGTTCATTAAGATCTATTTCGTTGGTGATTCGGCAATAGAACTAGATCAACGTTGTGCAATTTTTACTTGAATAAAACACGAAATAATCGAACAGTTGCAATATTTTCTGCATTGGATACAATTATAGTGTTCAAATACTTGAATTTTTCAGAAAACCGCTTTCCGGTTTATTCGAAAAATACCTTTATCCAACAATTCGGTTTTCGAATACATGATTTGGTAGATTTATGATATGCGATTTATGACGGCGTGCTACTCATTTCAAGGTGAGATCCCAATCTATTTTAAGATGAGATCCCAACTGTATTCTTTTTGCGATCGAACATTTTTGTTAGGAGATAACTGCATTTAAAGTTTTTCATATGAATATCGACGGCTTCACAGGTACTGCAGGGTGAGAATGTGGAATCACACGATATTGTTCTCAAGCGTCGGGAAACTCATCGGTCATACGATGCACTTCAATACCCGTTGATGTTCTGCCGTGGAGAGGGCGAATATCACCACAATAAAGATGGTAAATACAACGACAGGTTTGTTTACAAGTCATCAGGAAAAGAAACGAATAAAAAGGTTAGCTCAAATAATTTTTATGCGTATCGATCGCAAATTGCGTTAGCTGTTGCATCATCTGCTGCCACTTTGTTGAAAGGCGGTCAAACTGCACACCCCGCTTTGAAGTTGGCAATGAATCTTCTCACAGTTGTCAAGCCATTGGGCACAATATCTAGAAGCTCAGCGACTGCGAAATTGTTGCGGGAATACAAAATCATCATTTGGGATGAATGCACGATAGCGCTTCAACGAGCTTTCTAGGCATTTGACCGAAAGATGAAGGATTTATGAGGTGATTCGAAACGATTTGGTGGAGCTACAATATTGCTGTCGGAAGATTTTCGTCAAACGCTTCTCGCCATCCTCATTTTCCCATTCGATTGGCTTTTGCGATGACAATCAATAAATCGCAAGGCCAATCATTAGAAGTTTGTGGGATCAACCTCGAATTTCTCAGTTTATTTTAGCGCCGAAAAACAAATCGAAAAACATTGTTTATCAGACCGCTCTTCACTAATTTCGATTAAATTCAATTAAGTCACATTAAAATTTTAACTATATGTGTTTTAATATTACTCTGGAGCTTATAAGAAGGCGTTAACTTGGAGCGAGACGAAGTTCGCCGAGTCAGAAGTTGTATGGCAGAACAACGTTTGCCGGGTCAGCTAGTCTATAATATAAAAATAAGTCGCTGAATGTGTTGCTAAGCGCAAAACTCGAGAACGGTTGGACCGATTTGGCTCAATTTTTTTTTCAGTTATTCCTAATTGCCAGGAGTAGGTTTTTACGGAAAAAAATTTTGGAAAAATCTTTCGGAAAAGCCGGAAAATTGGAAAACCCGAATATTGCTTTTTTGTATGTGCCATTGTTATGAATGATTTTTCGAATGGAAAAATAAAAAAAATGTTGTTGGAAAATTCGGAAAATTCCGGAAATATTCGAAAAATTTTAATACTATTTTTCGACGAAATTTTGCTTTTTGTCGTACTATTTGATAGTTTTGAACGATGTAACTTGCGAAAAATGTCGGATAATTATTCCGAAATGACTTTCCGAATAGAAAAATATATAAATTCGGAAAATTCCAAAAAAAAACCGAAAAATGTGAATTTTTTCGGCAAAATTTTGCATTTCATCGCCTGATTTGAGGTAAATCGAAATTAAATTTTTGTCGGTTTTCGAATGGGAAAATAGAAAATTTAAGTTGGCAAATTATGGAAAATGCCAAAAAAAAATATTTTTTTCGACAAAATTTTGCATCTTATCGTATGTTTTGGTAATTTTGGGCGATGTAAATGTGAACAATTTCGAACAATTATGACTTTTCGAATGGAAAAATAGAAAAATTCTTGGTCGAAAACTCGGAAAATTCCAGAAAACAATCGAAAGATTTTAATGCCTTCGACAAAATTAATTCATATAGTAATTCGGCTGGACCGATTTTGCTGATATTTTTTCAGTTGTTCGCAATTGCCAGGAGAAGGGAAAAGCCGGGAAATTGGTATAACCGAAAATTGTTTTTTTTTGTATGGAATTTTGTGTGCAATAATTGCGAATGACTTTTCGAATGGAAAAATAGAAAAATTTTGTTTTAAAATTCCGGAAAAATTCGAAAATTTTTAATTTTTTTTCGACGAAAGTTAGCTTTTTGTCGTATGATTTGACGATGTTACTGCGAAAAATTTTAGATAGTTATTCCGACATGACTTTTCGAATGGAAAATAGACAAATTCTTGATGGAAAACTCGGAAAAACTCGAAAAATTTGGATTTTTCGAAAGGACATGGTTGTTTTTACGGAGAGTTATTTACTAGACTAAAGCCTTCTATTAGACAATCAAACTTTGGATGGCGTGCGCGACGTGCTATAATTAGTCAGAACGTCCGCAATAATCAAACGCAAAAGGAACGGGCCAAAAAAATTTTGGGAGACGTGTCCATATTGCACAGTTTCGCGCTGCACAATCTCCACCTCAAATTCGACAAAATGTTACTAGAAGAAGACCAGTCGTAAATATAGACTAGAATCGAGCTGCTTTTGAATACGATTCCACAATCGCCTACAAAGATCTTCTCTGCGTTGATATCGGCTCATAGTCTGTCGTATGCCAGCATTGCAATGCATTGAAGTTACAATCGGCAAATCCCGTCATTCGGAGCCGAAGTTGTTGATCAACCCGGCAACAATCCGAGTTAAAAGGTAATGGCGTCTCATTACACAGTGGAACAGTGAAAAAAAAACGCACGAACATAGTTATGCAGTTCAGATAGTATTACTGGAGCTGAGTAAACCCCTAGCTCAGTGAAAAATATTTTTTTCACTTTTTTAAAATAGGTCGCAAAAACATTTTATTTCTTTCCGTTGCTTAAAAAAAGAAACGAAGACATAATTTTCAATGATATTAAATATTCTAGGAATATCTTAAGCTAAGTGTAAACTGAGGTAAGGTTTTGCCCAACGTTCGAGTGTTTCCGAAAAAGTTTAATTTTGTGTCAGTGTTATTATTAAAAACTATTCCTCCCGTTTTGCTCGAAATTGCTTCCACACATTCAGATTCAAGGGCAAATACATCATCGAGCTGCCGCTTTGTTACCACCACCAAACGAAGATCATAAGTTCATTAAGATCTATTTCGTTGGTGATTCGGCAATAGAACTAGATCAACGTTGTGCAATTTTTACTTCAATAAAACACAAAATAATCGAACAGTTGCAATATTTTCTGCATTGGATACAATTATAGTGTTCAAATACTTGAATTTTTCAGAAAACCGGTTTCCGGTTTATTCGAAAAATACCTTTATCCAACATTTCGGGTTTCGAATACATGATTTAGTAGATTTAGGATATTTTAACTTAACATATAAGTGCAATGTATATGATGTACTCACAAACTTTAAAAGCGTTTTCTGTAAAATTTTCATTTTACACATACCTTGGCTTAGAATTAAGGTATCGGTTTGATCACATGCATGTTAACCACCTTTTTATCATTCCATATGAATATCGACGGCGTGCTACTCATTTCAAGGTGAGATTCCAATCTATTTTAAGATGAGATCCCAACTGTATTCTTTTTGCGATCGAACATTTTTGTTAGGAGATAACTGCATTTAAAGTTGTTCATATGAACATCGACGGCTTCACAGGTACTGCAGGGTGAGAATGTGGAATCACACGATATTGTTCTCAAGCGTCGGGAAACTCATCGGTCATATGATGCACTTCAATACCCGTTGATGTTCTGCCGTGGAGAGGGCGAATATCACCACAATAAAGATGGTAAATACAACGACAGGTTTGTTTACAAGTCATCAGGAAAAGAAACGAATAAAAAGGTTAGCTCAAATAATTTTTATGCGAATCGATCGCAAATTGCGTTAGCTGTTGCATCATCTGCTGCCACTTTGTTGAAAGGCGGTCAAACTGCACACCCCGCTTTGAAGTTTGCGATGAATCTTCTCACAGTTGACAAGCCATTGGGCACAATATCCAGAAGTTCAGCGACAGCGAAATTGTTGCGAGAATGCAAAATCATCATTTGGGATGAATGCACGATAGCGCTTCAACGAGCTTTCTAGGCAGTTGACCGAAAGATGAAGGATTTCTGAGGTGATTCGAAACGATTTGGTGGGGGCTACAATATTTCTGTCGGAAGATTTTCGTCAAACGCTTCTCGCCATCCTCATTTCCCCATTCGATTGGCTTTTGCGATGACAATCAATAAATCGCAAGGCCAATCATTAGAAGTTTGTGGGATCAACCTTGAATTTCTCAGTTTATTTTAGCGCCGAAAAACAAATCGAAAAACATTGTTTATCAGATCGCTCTTCACTGATTTCGATTAAATTCAACTAAGTCACATTAAAATTTTAACTATATGTGTTTTAATATTACTCTGGAGCTTATAAGAAGGCGTTAACTTGGACCGAGACGAATTTCGCCGAGTCAGAAGTTGTATGGCAGAACAACGTTTGCCGGGTCAGCTAGTCTTTATATATAAAATTCTACAGTACGTGTGTTGTGACTGAACTCCTCCTAAACGGCTGGACCGATTTGCATACATTTTTTTGTATGCGTTTGGGTGCCGCCCCGGATGGTTTAGATTTACAATTCGGCCCAATTGGACAAAGGGGCGTGGCACCGCCCATACAACTTGAAAATCAAAAGAGCTGTATCTCATGAACTATCAGAGGTATGAAGATGAGATTTGGTATATATGTTGTTTAAGCAGTATTAATTTCAGCCAAGGTGGAAGTGGGCGGTGCCACGCCCCCTTTTCAAAAATCGCTCTAACGGCTTTTGTAATAGACCGATTGATACGGAAATTTTATCAAGTGGTACTGTTGACCTGTTGATAGTTCCTGGCTGTAATAGGCTGTGATTGGATAAAGGGGCGTGGCACCGCCCATACAACTTGAAAATCAAAAAGGCTATATCTCTTGAACTATCAGAGGTATGAAGATGAGATTTGGTATATATGTTGTTGGAGCCGTATTAATTTCAACCAGTCTGGAAGTGGGCGGTGCCACGCCCCCTTTTAAAAAATCGCTTTGCAGGCTTTTCCAATAGACAGATTGATATGAAAATTTTACCAAGTTGTACTGTTGACCTGTAGATAGTCCCTGGCTATATTTGGTTGTGATTGGATAAAGAGGCGTGGCACCGCCCATACAACTAGAAAATCAAATGAGCTATATCTCATGAACTATCAGAGGTATGAGATTTGGTATATACGTTGTTGGAGCAGTATTAATTACTGCCAGGTAGGAAGAAGGCGGTGCCTTGCCCCTTTTTCAAAAATCTCTCTGACGGCTTTAATAATAGACTGATTTATAAGATAACAAGTGGGCCCGGCAATGCTTCGCTATTGCATATTAACTTATAATATAATTCACATTTCTAACTGCTCTAAGTGCTATGTAAACGCAAATTTATTTATTTGTAGATCTAACATACAAAGTACTTTTAAAACGAAAATAATATGTTGAGATTAGTAACTTATGTAACTAAGTTACTGTTAAGTAACTCCTTAACATGAAAGTTAACCATGGAAGACTTTTTTTAAATACTAACTATCTTGGGCTCTATGACGATCGTAAAAAGTTCATCATCAAATTTATAGCTATACTGCGGACATGTAGATCAAGTTTTTTCTGTATGTAGGGAGAAAAAAAATTCTTTCACTAATTGGAAACAGACATTCGCTAAATATCATAAATAAATTTCTATTTTTATGTGTTGTACTGGTTACTGTCTGTGGGCGTAAAAACACATTTGGCATGCTTTCTCCGCCCATTGACCGGAAATGAAAATTTTGTTTGAAGATTCATGCATTTATTTTCGAGAACTGTATGTGTACCAAACTTCAAGTATTTTGCCATAAAAAGTACTATTCTATTTCTTGTTCTCCAACTGATCAAGAATTTTGCTTATACTATTTTGGATAATATATTCGTATTACCATGTCTTGAGATAATTCGGCCACCAAATGTTTGGCTTAGCAAAGTGATGGTCTCATGCGCTATATGGCATCTATGCCGTCGTGTTGGAACCATTTCTTCTCCGAATGTTTTGCAATGACATGATAAATATAAAAATACAATTGTTCGTCCACCGGCTATGACTAAGGCTTCTTCTGTGCGCATGGTACGCGCTTGATTTGGATAAATATTATCGGAAATAGTAAATGTTGTCGATCCATAGTATTGCGTATTAGCTGATCAGATGTATGATTTTGTGCACTATAAACTTGACAAAGTGCTCCATAAGTTTAGTGAACGGAGCGTGTATTTTGAAAATAAATTCCTACGATTTGTAATAGTTGTTCTAGTGTAAGACTTTGCATGGTGATTTGCCATCGTATACCAAAAGAAAGTCTAACACACTTCATTATTGTGCAGCTAGATTTACACTTTTACCTATCTTAAGTTCTATAGGTCTAAAATAAACCCATATATATTTTCTTTCCAAATGTTCGATAATGCTAACTCTGACATTCGAAGAAAATTTAAATTGAGCCCCCAGTCAGACAATAGCTATTTCCCTGCACAACTCCAATGAACATTGCTTAATTTGTATTTGAAAGATTTATTACCGATTCTCTCTCGTGTAAAGTGAAAAACACATTACTGTTTTAGTCGCCGCAGATTCGATATGTCCTCAACTACCTGGTGTACGGACAATTGTTTGATACATATACATAGTCAAATATTGACGTGCGTGAGCAGCGCCTCGGCACTATTGACCAAATTCGTGTTAAATATCCTATTCATATCTCTAGGCGAACTGCAACATACTGTGTTAATTTAGTTATAACGGTTTATTTAAAAAGGGGCGTGGCACAGCCCACTTCCACCCTGGCTGTTTCATAATGTACCAACAACATATATACCAAATCTCATCTTCATACCTCTGATAGTTCATGAGATATAGCTTTTTTACTTTAAATTTGTATGGGCGGTGCCACGCTCCTTTATCCAATCACAACTAAGTACAGCCAGAGACTAACAACAGGTCATCAATACCACTTTCTAAAATTATCTTATAAATCAGTCTATTATTAAAGCCGTCAGAGAGATTTTTGAAAAAGGGGCAAGGCACCGCCTTCTTCCTACCTGGCAGTAATTAATACTGCTCCAACAACGTATATACCAAATCTCATACCTCTGATAGTTCATGAGATATAGCTCATTTGATTTTCTAGTTGTATGGGCGGTGCCACGCCTCTTTATCCAATCACAACCAAATATATAATACGGCTCCAACAACATATATACCAAATCTCATCTTCATACCTCTGATAGTTCATGAGATATAGCCTTTTTGATTTTCAAGTTGTATGGGCGGTGCCACGCCCCTTTATCCAATCACAGCCTATTACAGCCAGGAACTATCAACAGGTCAACAGTACCACTTGATAAAATTTCCGTATCAATCGGTCTATTACAAAAGCCGTTAGAGCGATTTTTGAAAAGGGGGCGTGGCACCGCCCACTTCCACCTTGGCTGAAATTAATACTGCTTAAACAACATATATACCAAATCTCATCTTCATACCTCTGATAGTTCATGAGATACAGCTCTTTTGATTTTCAAGTTGTATGGGCGGTGCCACGCCCCTTTGTCCAATTGGGCCGAATTGTAAATCTAAACCATCCGGGGCGGCACCCAAACGCATACAAAAAAATATATGCAAATCGGTCCAGCCGTTTAGGAGGAGTTCAGTCACAACACACGTACTTTAGAATTTTATATATAAAGATTTTAGAAAGTGGTATTGATGACCTGTTGTTAGTCTCTGGCTGTACTTAGTTGTGATTGGATAAAGGAGCGTGGCACCGCCCATACAAATTTAAAGTAAAAAAGCTATATCTCATGAACTATCAGAGGTATGAAGATGAGATTTGGTATATATGTTGTTGGTACATTATGAAACAGCCAGGGTGGAAGTGGGCTGTGCCACGCCCCTTTTTAAATAAACCGTTATAACTAAATTAACACAGTATGTTGCAGTTCGCCTAGAGATATGAATAGGATATTTAACACGAATTTGGTCAATAGTGCCGAGGCGCTGCTCACGCACGTCAATATTTGACTATGTATATGTATCAAACAATTGTCCGTACACCAGGTAGTTGAGGACATATCGAATCTGCGGCGACTAAAACAGTAATGTGTTTTTCACTTTACACGAGAGAGAATCGGTAATAAATCTTTCAAATACAAATTAAGCAATGTTCATTGGAGTTGTGCAGGGAAATAGCTATTGTCTGACTGGGGGCTCAATTTAAATTTTCTTCGAATGTCAGAGTTAGCATTATCGAACATTTGGAAAGAAAATATATATGGGTTTATTTTAGACCTATAGAACTTAAGATAGGTAAAAGTGTAAATCTAGCTGCACAATAATGAAGTGTGTTAGACTTTCTTTTGGTATACGATGGCAAATCACCATGCAAAGTCTTACACTAGAACAACTATTACAAATCGTAGGAATTTATTTTCAAAATACACGCTCCGTTCACTAAACTTATGGAGCACTTTGTCAAGTTTATAGTGCACAAAATCATACATCTGATCAGCTAATACGCAATACTATGGATCGACAACATTTACTATTTCCGATAATATTTATCCAAATCAAGCGCGTACCATGCGCACAGAAGAAGCCTTAGTCATAGCCGGTGGACGAACAATTGTATTTTTATATTTATCATGTCATTGCAAAACATTCGGAGAAGAAATGGTTCCAACACGACGGCATAGATGCCATATAGCGCATGAGACCATCACTTTGCTAAGCCAAACATTTGGTGGCCGAATTATCTCAAGACATGGTAATACGAATATATTATCCAAAATAGTATAAGCAAAATTCTTGATCAGTTGGAGAACAAGAAATAGAATAGTACTTTTTATGGCAAAATACTTGAAGTTTGGTACACATACAGTTCTCGAAAATAAATGCATGAATCTTCAAACAAAATTTTCATTTCCGGTCAATGGGCGGAGAAGGCATGCCAAATGTGTTTTTACGCCCACAGACAGTAACCAGTACAACACATAAAAATAGAAATTTATTTATGATATTTAGCGAATGTCTGTTTCCAATTAGTGAAAGAATTTTTTTTCTCCCTACATACAGAAAAAACTTGATCTACATGTCCGCAGTATAGCTATAAATTTGATGATGAACTTTTTACGATCGTCATAGAGCCCAAGATAGTTAGTATTTAAAAAAAGTCTTCCATGGTTAACTTTCATGTTAAGGAGTTACTTAACAGTAACTTAGTTACATAAGTTACTAATCTCAACATATTATTTTCGTTTTAAAAGTACTTTGTATGTTAGATCTACAAATAAATAAATTTGCGTTTACATAGCACTTAGAGCAGTTAGAAATGTGAATTATATTATAAGTTAATATGCAATAGCGAAGCATTGCCGGGCCCACTTGTCTTTATATATAAAATTCTACCGTACGTGTGTTGTGACTGAACTCCTCCTAAACGGCTGGACCGATTTGCATAAATTTTTTTGTATGGGGGTGGTGCCCCGGATGGTTTAGATTTACAATTCGGTCCAATTGGACAAAGGGGCGTGGTACCGCCCATACAACTTGAAAATCAAAAGGGCTGTATCTAGGCTTGCCAGATTTAAAATTGTAAAATTCTTGACATTCACAAAATAATATCTTGATTGTGAACAAAAATCTTGACAAATAAAAATACTCATACGTTAAAAGTTGTTAATATTATATTTCACTTTCATTTATTTTTTTAATAAAAATATAATTTTTGTATAAAAAGTATACAAAACATTAAACAAATCAAGTACTGATATTTCAGTAAGATAAACTGACTGCTAAATACCCTCACTTTATGTATGACATTATTTAAGTCTAGAGTTATTAAAACTAAACGATTTTCAAATGAAATTACTTATGTAATCAAATTTTCCAGCTTGTGGAGCGTAAACGGTTGGATATAGGACTCTAGGTCTTATAGTTATTTTTTTTTTAATGACACGTAGTTACGCCCTGAAAGGGTTACATTGTAAAAAGTTTTAATGAATTTGTCAACAAATGTAGAAATAATTATTTTTTTTCTGGACATATGGGTATTTTTTATGGGGTACCAAAAAAGTCTTTTACGCACAACAATTTCTAAAAAATTCATAATTTCTAATGGTTTGGGTAAAACACCTCGTTTCGTAAGTTTCACCTATAAATGCAAAATATTAAAATTTAACTATTTTCAACGTCTTGAAAAGATTATTTTTGAAATTATTGGAAATATATAAATTTTCGGGTAATGGGCATATTTGTATAGGAAGTATCAGTAGGGACAGCAAAAGAGGCCGGTTTTTATTCTTAAGTCAACGTTAAATAAGTTTCTACCTTGCGCAAAATTTCACTAAATTCAGTGTACCTACCATAAAGAGATGCATGTAAAACTAAGGGGGTGTTGCAAACTATCTCAAGATATGTAAACTGACCAAATTTAAGCATCCTCCAGTTGTTGATTTGAAAGTAATGGAAGAAATAAAAATTTTTCAAAAAAAAATTGGTTATTTTGTATGGGAGGAATCAGATGGGGTCAGCAGATATTGTCCATATTCATTCCGAAGTCAAATGTTTATTATATGCTTAAATTCAATGTACTTACATAAAATATATGTATGTACAATTTTGAGGGTGAATTCGCTCATTTGTATGGAAGGTACCAGAATTGGTGTGGCAAACCTTTTGATTTTCTAAGGTTTTGTCTACTATTACCTTATACCTAAAAGTAACGGTATAAAAAAGATAGTGGAAATATCGATGTTGACTTTTTTTATTTGCGACATAGTAAAATTAGTAAATTAAATACTTCGAAGCACAAAATTAGAAAAATTACGAATTGAATTATACATTTAAAAAAATGAAAAATATCGATATTTTCCAAAAAAAAAAAACAAAAAAAAAATCAATAATCATACATAATTGATAATTAAATCGATATTTATGTACTTTTATAATAAAAAAAACACCAAGCTTTTTTGATGTATGATCAACCCACAATACATTGACATTTCCACTTTTTATTGTAATTTGTAAACTGGTGTTATTAGTGTTGAATACAGGGGAAAATATAAGTGTTGATATATTTTCGAACAAATACACTTTGATTTTTACAAAACTTGTGCAAGGAAAACAATACTTTAAAAAACATATTTACGTATTTTTTTGGTTGGCCTGTAAAAATCTTGACAAAACATATTTTTTCTTGATTCTTGACAAGCATTAAAAATTCTTGTAAATCAAGAAAAATAAAGACCGTCTGGCAACCCTAGCTGTATCTCATGAACTATCAGAGGTATGAAGATGAGATTTGGTATATATGTTGTTGGAGCCGTATTAATTACAGCCAGGGAGGAAGTGGGCGGTGCCACGCCCCCTTTTAAAAAATCGCTTTGCAGGATTTTTCAATAGACAGATTGATACGAAAATTTTACCAAGTGGTACTGTTGACCTGTAGATAGTCCCTGGCTATATTTGGTTGTGATTGGATAAAGAGGCGTGGCACCGCCCATACAACTTGAAAATAAAATGGGCTATATCTCATGAACTATCAGAGGTATGAAGATGAGATTTGGTAAATATGTTGTTGGAGCAGTATTAATTTTAGCCAAGGTGAAAGTGGGCGGTGCCACGCCCCCTTTTCAAAAATCGCTCTAACGGCTTTTCTAATAGGCCGATTGACACGAAAATTTTACCATGTGGTACTGTCGACCTGTTGATAGTCCCTGGCTATAATAGGTTGTGATTGGATGAAGGGGCGTGGCACCGTCCATACAACTTGACAATCAAAAGGCCTATATCTCATGAACTATCAGAGGTATGAAGATGTAATTTGTTACTTATGTTATTGTTGCAGTATGAATTACAGTAAGGGTGGAAGTGGGCTTTTCCACACCCCTTTTAAAATAAGTAGTTATAACTGTCAAAATTCCACAGTATATTGCAGTTCGCCTAGAGATATGAATAGTAAGGTGGGCCATTTTTTTTATTTGCAAAAATCTTAACCAAAATCGGAATCTACGATGAATTGTTAGAAAATTTTACCAAAAAATTTTGTGTCTAAAATCAATTCCTCGCTCGCGCTAATAAGCAGAAAGATTTGAGATAGAAATTTTTTTGGTTTTAAATGAGCACAAACCGAAAACTCCTGCGTAAACCTGACTTCCAAACAAACTAAATGAAGTATTACAGAAGTAAATCTATGTATTGGTTAACAAGTTATGGCCTCTGAGTGTTGGCATACAAAAAACAATGTCAAAAATATACCAGTCTCTTCGTCTTGGTCTCCAAGCATCGGAATAGTAGGTAAAAATTACAGCCGGGGCCCATAGGTCTGAAGGTTTCAATAGTTGCTCATTGTTAAAAAAATATGTCGCGCGAACTAGGTATTGATGATCGTGGAACAGGTTATTTGGAAGGTTTAGGAGGTTTTTATGGCTAAAGGCATGAAGCTTCAAACGAAATTTTCATTTGCGGTCAATAGGAGGAGAAGGCATAACAAAAGTGATTTTTACGCCCAAAGACATAGTTAGTATACAGACGGTTCCCGCTACTACAGATAAATATAAAAATTGAATTTTGATTTTTAGAGGAATGTCTGCTTCCGATTTGTGGAAGAAATGGTTTTTCTCCCTACATACAGACAAAACTTAATCTACATGTCGAAACTATAGATATGACTTTGATGATGAACTTTTTACTATCGTCATAGAGCCTATCATATTCAGAATTTAAAACAATAAAACTTAATTAGTTAACTTCCATGTTAAGGAGTTACTTGAAATTAGTTACATAAGTTAATAAACTCAACATATTATTGTCGAGCTTATGTACCGTTTTAAAGTACTTTGTAGACCTAAATGTGAAATATATTACAAGATAATATGCAATAGCGAAGCATTGCCGGGCCCACTAGTCTATATATATAAAAATGAAATGGTCCACGTATGTCATACCATCACTTGAGAACGGCTGGAGCGATTTGGCTGATTTTTCCGTAGATTGTTTGTGTTGAAAAAAATCAAATCCAGGTGGCGCTAGGGTGGATTTATATCGAAAATTTAAATGCATGTACCAATTCGACTGAAATTTAGAATGGATATTCGTTTGGTCATGAGAAAACATTATACGTACAAATGGACCCGGTAGATGGCGCTGGGGTCGGTTTACAATCAAAATTTAACCGAATGGGCCAATTTAACTGGAATTCAGAATCCATGTTTGTTTGATCATCAGAAAAAATTTTATATACAAATGGACCCGGTAAATGGCGCAAGGGTGGATTTATATCGAAAATTTGAATGCATGTACCAATTTAACTGAAATTAAGTATTTATGTTTGTGGAACCTTGAGAAAAATTTTTTGTATAAATTGACCCGGTGGGTGTCGCTATGGTGGAATTATAATGAAAATTTTAACGAATTAAACAATTTGACTGAAATTTAGAATGTATATTTGTTTTATTATGAGATTTTTTTTTGTATATATGGACCAGCAGTTGATTTAGCTGGGGTTGAATTATTTCGAAAATTTATATCGATTGTCCGATTTTACTTAAACTTAAAATATTTTTTGGCATGAGATAATTTTGAATGTATGTTTGGAATCAGATGCCGGTGTTTAGCTTATGATACACTTAATTTTTGGAATGTGATTTAGTTACTTTTTTTAACATCATAGTAATTCAGAAGTCTATATATATAAAAAAAATGTACATTTTGATGTCACCACTAATTGTGAAAACGGTTGACCCCATTTGTCCCAAAATTTCAGTGAAAGTTAAGGATTGGCTGTAGATGGTCACCCAGACCGCAAAAGGGCTTAAAGAGAGCTTCACAAAGTGCGGACAATAACGAAAATAGGAATAACTGTTGAAATCACCTAGACCATACGGTTAATGGGGTTGCTGAGCCTAATGAATGCATTTTTGAAATTCGTACTCCTTAGGATAAAAAGGTACAATCACCCAGTACACCAACGCAGAAAGTTATATGTCAGTCAATCGGCTTAAAAATGTGGTTTTAGAATATATGCCTATCAATAAGTAAGTTTTCATCACATCATGAACGACACTGCTGATCCGTTTTAGCAATTCTTATAATAATATATAATAACCTTTAAGATATATGAATAACAGAATTTGTCCGGGAAAACCTCGCCCTTTATATTGAAATATTTTAGAGGTCAAAAAAATAAACCAATCGTTTTTAGATTTCAACTATACTCAACAAATTTTACAAAAATTTGGAGGCAGGACGAAGTCTGCCGGGCCAACTAGTAATATTAATAATTTTCTATCAAGCTAAAACCATACGAATGAAGTTGAAATGGAAGCACAATTTTTAGTAATAGTTTTCATCTAGTAAATTTAAATTTAAAATAGTTTTCAGCTAGTAAATTTATAAAAATTAAAAATATCGATATTTTCCAAAAAGGAAAAATAATCAAAGATCATACATAAATGATAATTAAATCCCAGTTTGTGTGCTTTTTTATTAAATAAACAGTTTTATCTCATTTTCCTGTTTGTTACTGACATCTTTTAAAAAGTAAAGAGACTTTTGGTACAGTCTGATAGGATTTCAATTCAAGCATTTTTTTGATGTATGGTCAACCCAGAATACAGTGACATTTCCACTTTTTATTGTCGTTTTCATGCAACCTAAAGTTGCTTTACGCCTTCCGTGAAATGCCTAAAATCAACAAATTAACAATTTCTAGTATCCTCTTAAAAAACGTGTAACTCTCCCACTTTTCAACCAATGTTTATAAACTATGGTTTCTTTTACTCGAAGAAGTCTAACATTTATGCTCTATTTATGAAATTGAAGATACTTTTGCGATTCATTATTTTTTAAGGTTTTTTTTATCAATTCAAAAACGTGATTTTTGCACAAAAAAAATTTTTTTTTAACTTTAATTGCCCCTGCCATCGAAACTATTTAACCGATGTTAAAAGCTTGTATAGAAAGTTTTTATGGGAACTCATTACCTTTAATTGAAGACCGTCCAATCGTTGGACGCGTTTACGAATTATTCTCCAATAAGCTAATGCATCTCATAAAAAATTCGTATAATATTCACAAATTCATATCTTGCAAACTAATCAGAGGAAAAAATTTAAATCTCATATTCATGTTAAGTATGCCGAAATCTATAGAAAATAATTATTTAGAAACTCTGCAGCTGAAAAAAAATAAAGATTTGTATACTGGTGTTATAAGTGTAAAATAAAGGGGGAAAATATAAGTGTTTATATATTTTCGAACAAATACACTTTGATTTTTACAAAATCTAAAGCATATTTACTTTATTTTTTGGTTGGTCTGTAAAATTCTTGACAAAACATATTTTTTCTTGATTCTTGACAAGAATTAAAAATTCTTGTAAATCAAGAAAAATCTAGACCGTCTGGCAACCCTATATAACGCCCAGAATGCCTCACAGTGGGATTTTGCAATCAAAACACATATTTTGGGACCACTTATTTTCAAAATTCTTATGATGCAGTTTTGTAGAGAAATGTTTAAATATGAACATGAATAGATTTTAAAAAAAGTGTATTCTACTTGTGAAAAATTTAAGTAAACTCTTTGTAATGGTGCTTGCAATGACTTATATTTCGATGCAATTCTGTGGTATGCACAATTTCTTCGATAATATCATTTGACTGTAGTACGCTGCGTAAAAAAACTATATACGCATACACTATTTAGTTGATACTCTAGCAAAAGAAGGAAATTTGACTTATATAGCTATCATATTTGACTGAAGAATCAGTTTCAAATGCGTTTTAACAAAAATAGAGTAGTTGTTATTTATGGTTTGGTTTTATTAGTTATATTTAAACATACTGCTTCTTCACAACTATAGACAAACTTTTACTAAATTAACAAAATAATAACAATTTATATCAGGGTAGGGCCTCATTTTGTTTTGAATAATTTAAAAAATTCCGTGCTCCGGTCCATATTCTGCACTTCCGGCAAAGGAATAAATTGAGGAGTTAATAAAATCTAAATTCCTGTATGCCAACTTTCAGAGACCATAATTTTTTAACTAGTCCATAGATTTTCTTCTGCAATACCGTTTGTGTGTTGAGAATGTAAGTTGTATGCTCAAAAGGTACAATTTTTGATTTTTCCTGATTTAAAAACTAAAAAAATTCTTTTTTTTTTTTTGGTAGCTTCAATCTTTATGCTTCTCAATTTAGCAATTTTATAAATTGATCAAGTTAATATATTATTTCTGTGCAGTAGTCGTAGTTATAAAGTTTGCATACAAAATCAATTTCTTTATATTTAAAAAAATAATTTAAAAAAAGTGTCAATTTCCTACGGGAAAAGTGGTGGTAATTTACCTGAGTGTACCTATCTCAGGACGGGTGAAGAGGGGATGTCACCAAACTGGTTCTAAAGTGTTAAAGAAAAGTCAATTTGACTGACCTGTAGTTTTCTGCGGCGTTGTGTTTCCAACGGCGTTGTTTATAAATAAGTAGAAAAGTCAGAAAAATATAAAATATTTATATATAACACAGTGCAACACACTTTTTCGGGGGTGAACCAAACCAATATCAAACGATAGCATTTGACCCCAGTAACAAAACCCTAAACTCCATTTTGCTCCACTACGTCACAATTTTTTTTTACAGTGGTTTAAAGTTTGATTTTTTTTGGTCAAAAGTCGAATCAAAGAATATGAAAAATCATGTGTAAAAATAGGTTTGGTATAGTTCATGTCTGCGGAGGCATACATTAAAATTTTCAGAGGAACATTTCTTCAGAACATTCGAACCCTCCAGCTCCTACCCTTAGGATAAATTTTAGAAAACAGCTTAAAAGTCAAATTTCTCAAAATGTTCAAAATGGGTGGCAGATAGAGGGTTAAAATGTTTCGAGGAAATATTCCCCGGAAAATTTTAATGTAGGTCTCCGAAGACTTGAACTATCCCAAATCTATTTTTACACATGATTTTTCATTTTCCTTTATTTTACATTTGACCAAAAAAATCTAACTTTAAACCACTATAAACAAAAATTGTGACGTAGTGGAGCAAAATGTAGTTTAGGGTTTTGTTACTGAGGTCAAATGCTATCGTTTAATATTGGTTTGGTTCACTCCCGAAAAAGTGCGTTGCACTGTTTGCTCAAAAATAGACTTTTTAACATTTAATTTTGATTTTATTTTGAAACCTTTGACTCGTAGAGGTTATTTGTCTTCGGTGACTCTTAGTGAAATTTTCCGAAGAATATTTCTATCGAAGATTCTAATCCTTGACCTTCGTCCAAAGTTGACTTTTAAACAGTTTTTTTTTTAAATTGGGCCAAAAATGTCCCATACGGGTGGGAGCTAGAGGGTTATAATGTTCCGAGAAAATATTCCCCTGATTGTTTTAATATAGGTCTCCGAAGACATGAAATACCCCAAACGTAGTTTTACAGATGATTTTTCATATTCTTTGATTCGACTTTTGACCAAAAAAATCAAACTTTAAACCACTGTAAAAAAAATTTGTGACGTAGTGGAACAAAATGGAGTTTAGGGTTTTGTTACTGAGGTCAAATGCTATCGTTTGAAATTGGTTTGGTTCACCCCCGAGACAATGACCATCAAATTGTGTCATAGTGTAATTTAACCCTAGACAACTAAGTTATTTATCAAAAAGTTTCATTTAATTTTTCCGTCTTATTTTGGCGCAAAAAATAGATATCATAGTTAGGCGACTGGTTTTTTGTGAACCTGTCGTAGGTCTTGTACTATTGAACCGGTTCAAGACACATCACAAAGTATCTGTTAGGTGTCAATTGACACTTTAGTGGCCAACCCCACACAAAACGTGCCGGTTCTCTACATACAAAGGTTCCGGAACTTGCACCGGTTCATGCACCCCAGGTAACCGGTCCCGTGACTGGTACTGTACCGGTTCATTTTCCCGTAGGGTTGTTACTACTTTCACGTAATATCAAAAATGAACAAAACCAGATATAGACTATGAAAATCGATGAACACGCCTCGCTTTTATTAAGGTAGGTATCTTATTTATGATTGAAAATGTCGTGATTTTTAACATAATTTGAATGTTTTCACACAGAAATTGGAGATTCTATGTTGGGCATTTGGGCACCTATGCCTGCGTGTATCTTGTCTATGTTATTTTTAATTTCTATTAATTCTATAGCTAACTCTTTTGTAATTTCATTTTTGTCTGAGGATTTTGTGTTTGGGGATTTTGATTTTGGGAATGTGCCACACCCTCCTGAGTACATCAATTAAATAAAAATTCAATGTGCCCAAGGTTCTGGTTTTATATGCCCCTAATTAGGTAATTAATAGTCCTCAGTATTCGAACAAATTGACATTTTTGAATATTTAAAATTGCAGTTGATTTTATTTTGCAAAAATACTTAACGTTATATGAAAACCTCAAATTATGCCTTTGGAGTTTCTATGAAACATAATTATTGGGACTTAAGGCAAATTAGAGGACGATGGTAACACCCAAACTATTTAATTTTTTGGCAATATATAATTTTTGTATTTTGAAATTTTTTGTACTTTTTTTATTGTCCACTTTTTGGGCGATAAATACAGATACAGAATAAATAAACTAAGATGGGTATATTGCTATTTATGTGCCGAACATTTCAAATAATGAAATGTATAATTTCTTTAGCATGCGTTGCGACATAACGAACATTAATCATTCGATTCAATCAAATCAATACTGTAATGTGTTTCAAATACAAAACCCGAAATAGCATGGTTTGTGTTTCAGATTACTGTCCCATACACTTTAAAGGAATTTAAGTTGAAAGGTTTTTCTTTCTTGTCGTTATCTATTAAAATGACCTTAAAATTTCAAAGTTTTATTCGTGCGTTTATTGATCCAATGACAAAGAGAACAAAAGGCAAAGGAAATCCGGCATAGTTTGTGACCACATTTTTAGGTTTAATAAAATGTCGTACAAGAAAACGTGTTTGGAATCTCAAAACATTTCTTATCATTGTCTTCTCAGCCTATGGTCACCTACTTTCGTTTTGGCTAAGAGAGAAGAAAAATAGCAGCGACAGCAACATAGAAGTGTCATGAAACCCTTAAACAGGTGATGTCGTAAAAATGCTATGAGAGCATTTATGAAATACAACAAGAGTTGGCGTTTCTGTCATCTTCTTAAATTTTTTTATTATTTGTACGTTTTATATGCGCCAAAAGAAATGGATATCAGGTGATGGCACAGCCATAAAATTACGACTAATTGTAGATCTTTGACGTTAAGTAAAAAATGTGGTGTAGGCGCACTTTTTATTATCATCGGATTGATTAAAATAGATGGCAAATTTTATGGTGGCACGTTTATTTTGGCATACTGGTAGTTGTTTAAGAGAAATATTTAAACACATAGCGGTTCACAGTGCGTATTAAAAATACAAATTCCTTTCAGTTACAAACGTGTTTTTACTCCAAATTGTAGTGTGCTCATTTCAATAGTTTTTCCAAATTGCGATATGGAATGCGTTAATATCTACCGTTACTACTTTAATTTTAAAATGCAGATATTACATGAAACTAACCAATCCAAAATAGTTTATAGCTTTTAAGAATTACTGTATATGTACACCAAAATAATATATTAAAGGAAGAGAAAGTCCTACATAAACTTAAAACTTAATTTCCCTTTACACCTCATGAATGAGATTTTTATTCACAACTATTTTTGGATTCACAACTTATGGCACCTACTTGTTTATCGACGAATGCGAACGTCACTTTTTTTAGAAGATTTTACTAGACATGCCGATTGGCTCGACACTATGCTGCGAAGTTGCTGTCGACCACATCGAGGGGGCCGACAATGACAGAAAAATGTAGATGACTAGAGGCGGGAATCGAAGCCGGGAGCTTCAGCATGATAGTCTCTGTAATATCTAATACCCTATAAATTTCACATGCATAAGACTTTTAACACAACTAAATTTCAGTATTGGTGTGATTAGAACTAATACGAAATTTAAATACGCTACATCGATCCTATGAAGCTTCAATCACATATCTGTCAACAAAATTCTAATAGTCGATATCAGAATATCATCTTCTTTCAATTACTCTAAATAAACAAACTAAATGCTAATTAAAGGCATCATACGATTATTTTACAAATTCACATCTAATCAACATGTAGTAAGGAGCGACCATATTAGCTGTAACATTGTCGAATTAATTACAAGCTAAACTTTTTAATAGTTTATTAAACAAAAACATAAAACAAAAAACCCATATAACATCAAGAGCAGTGAGTAAACAAAGTAGTTAACTTCAACAAACCATTCATTAAATGCCACTCAGTCGACCACTAAGGCACAGTGGGAACAATTTCTAAATTAATGCAGTTTAAAGTAAATTTATAGAACGTATGCCGTACGGTTTTGACATGGGTAAGTCCAAAATAATCTACCCAAAAAAACATAATTTTGGAAATTGAATTGATACCTTTCTAGAATATTCAAGGGCGAAGGACGAAGGAACATAATTTGTATCCTTCATTCCTAAAGAGGAGGTGGAAACCGTTATTCCAACATGAACTCTTTTCACAAAAATGCTGTAGATAACCAACTTTATGCAGCTATAAAACATGATCAGTGAGGAGTTTCGACCAAACCAAACTAAAACAAACGGCATTATAACGGCAGCAAAGAGGAGAATATAAATGTTGAATTACATAAAAATCAAAAAGCAATCAAACTCCAGACTGCACGGTGGGTCAAACAGCTGTGCTGGCGGGATTTGATTAATAACTCTAGGAAATGAAGAGATATTTTAATGAAAATTTAAACATAAGTTATTTAACGCATATACCACTTATTCTCTTAAATTCAATTTTCTAGGTCAACTATATATCATAGCTCCCATACCACTGATGTAATAAGCGGATCTGATGACATCTCCATTGTGTTACTTTTATTTTCTTTACGGGAATGGTTTTGACCCGGAATTTCTTCTTCTTGCTTCAAGGGCTTCTTCAGACATCATGCCAATTGGTATGATAGTATATAGTATAGTATGTTAGTGATTCGGAAACTCCTGTAATGTGGGCTATAAAATCTGGTTGTCTAAAAATCATCTGGTTATTTTGTATGAGAGGTACTAGAAGGGGTCGGCCGATATAGTCCATATTCATTTGTAAGTCAAATTTCAATAAACTTATATCCAAAAAAATTTATTTAAAACTATAAGGGTAAATTCGGTCATTTGTATGGGAGGTAACAGAAGGGGTGTGGCTAATGCTTTCGTTTTCTCAGTATTTCTTTCCTATTGGAAGATAATTAAACAGATCAAATTTCAATAACCTCCAATTGCCCATTTGGAAGCTATTGATGAAATGTTATTTTTTTTTAATTTAACATTTTGTATGGGAGGTACCAAAGGTGGTGGGGTTATTCTCCATATATCTCCAACAGTTGGATATTTTATTTTGGATATTTTTACACAACAAGGACTCACACTTTACATGAATGCTAAATTTAGCTCGAATACGATTGAATGACGTTAGTTACAGTCCAAAGATGTCAGTATACGCTCTAAAACCAGATATGCTACAACAGCTTAATTCTACCACATTTTATTTGGTACACATGAGCAGACTGGTCCCAAACATAAAATTTTTATTTACTACATATCTTCTCTAAATGAGAAAAAAAAGATATTGATTCAATTAAGTATAATTTGTTTGTAATTTGGATCAACCAAGAAAAGTCCAAAAATGCTGCCAAACCTTTGCGGGTCACGTGTTAAAAATTTATTCACTTTGAAGGCCCGCAGCAGATCAGAAATGCGCATAAATGCTCATGCAAAAGCTTTTATAAGCTTTTACATGTGTTGTTAATTAAAAGAAAACAAAGAAGATCGGCATTTTCAAAAATTTAAATTCTACTTAAATCCCGCTAGATTGTCTGTTTGGGCCACTATGGACTGGGTCGAATAAATTTGGAGCTAGCCTCATGCGGGGAGTTCAGTAAACACGACTGGTACCATTTTTAATAAAAGTCAAATGCTGCACACGTACGCCGATCATATAACAATCTACTTAAAGTAATAAATAAAGTATTTTATGTGATACATTTTATTGCTGTTCTGATAAGCCATTAAATGGCAAAACAATTACACTACGTGACCAATGTAAAATATGGAAAAAGTTGTAACTTTTTAGTAGACCTCCTAGACATACTCTATATTCATATAACCCGTGCAATAACACAATATTTTCAACTGCGTGAAGTTTCGAGTGAGCAAAAGATCGCAGACCGACCTTGATGCCGAAAATTCTAAAACAATCGGTTAATGGTTGAAGCGGTTCACCATCATGAAACCCCCAATGAGAACACTGGACTATCATGTGGGAGATTCAGGTATCTCAGTCACCTACATTTTCTTTCATCGGTGGCCCCCTCGATGTTGTCGACAACGGCAAAAGTCCAGCAAAAGCTTCTCAAAAAGCTGTCTTTCATGTTCGTCCGCAAAAAGTAGGTGACGTTGTTTTGTAAGTCTAACTATAGAAACGTGTTTATTCACAATAATGCAAGAAGCTATCCCGTATCTCATTTTTGGGATGTAAAGTTATAAGTTTTCAGTTAGTATTTCAGATAGGAAGAGGTAACGCTTTTCAGAATACAAAGATTGTTATTTATATCAGTAATTGAAAAGTGTGCTACTGAGAAGGAAATTGAAATTGTTTCGACAAACAAAGAATCAAATCGTTTGGGTTGCTACGAGAATTTCGATATCTAAAGCTTTAGCATCGAATTCCATCGAATTGAACAAAAGGATGTTGTGATTAATCCGTTTGGCGAAGAACAAAAATACTATTCTGGTTGGCAGTAAACATACTTATTTTTGTATACAGCAAAGATTCAAGCATCAAATTGAAAAAACAAACATTTGTATTGATTGGGACAAGCTATAATGAACAATATACCTCAGCTCAAGGCGTCTTCGATAATTACGCAACTCGCGGGACAGGCGTTTTCAAAACCACCTTATAAAACAACAGAAATTTTTAACGTAAAACTATTTTTAGTTATTGAATATTTTTTGTTTTGTGCTTATTAAAAGTTATGTTAGCCAAACGTAATTTTTGAAGCACCTGAAGATAAAGATGCAATTCCTCTCACTGTGCTTTTTCGTACTATAAAAATACAGTATAACTGGCTCCTTGCCTCACTTTAGCGAACTAAAGTTGAGTATATTCATGCATTTCAAACTAAAGTTTAATGATAACTTACATTAAACAATTTTCGTCTAATCTCTAAGTAGCTGCTAAATTAAGTTTTTTGTTTGTTTATAAGCTGGTAAAAGGAAGAAAATCCAGACGTTGTACATGAACTTAGAATTGGAACAAAAGCTAAAATTTCTTTTTCAGAAAATCACTCTGTGAGTATTCGCATTTAACTTTTCTTATCACAACTTACGCAGTTCAAACTTTCACACACTACCGCACAACTTGTACAATGTTCATATGTATGACCATAAGCAGTTTTGTTGTAAATGTAAAGTGATTTTATCCTTTTTGATTCCTTGGTAGCACGTTGGACTTACTTGTCACTCTTTTAGTTCCAGTGGTGGGAAGCAATCTATGTTTATCAGTTTACTCTAAACACAACCCTTTGGAGCCTATACGTACTTGCTGGTCCTGCAACGATATTATTTTGGTTGTGATTAAGTTAAGAGGGCAGAGCGAAAAGTTGCTGATTTAGATTTGACCTAAAAATATATCTAAGTCGATAGTTTTTTATTTTAGTTCGGTAATTATTTTAATATCCCAACCTTGACTTAAAAGCACTTTTTAAATTATTCTTAAGTATGTATAACACTTTGGGCGTCAAACTAGTTAGCAGCTCCTATGTATTTTATGCCGAAATTTGTCCCCTTACTTTTAAGGACGAGAGTGAGACAGTAATTCCTAGAGAACATTTGCTGTATAATTTTAAAACGCCCGAATCGATCTGGGATACTAACCTGGCACCAACGTCGTACTCGTTTCATCTTTGGTTAGAAGACTGATCAGCGTCGTCGCCCCAACGAACTTAGCTATGCCGGTCAGTTGCTTTCAATCATCTAATGCATTACGTTATTATTTTAAATATTTCTATGGATTTCACAGATAACCGCTTGTCTCACTTTTTGCCGATTTAAAGTTAATGATGGCAAAATAATGTACCGATACGATTTTTATGCTAAAACCAACACAACTTCAACGTTTTATAAAAATGTTTTCACAACATCAGAATTGATACTTGGAGAGTAATGAAAATTGGTCGGTTAGTTTTTATTGTAATAGGAGGCGAAAGCTTAGGAAACCAAACTATTCGACACACCCCTACTGGTACCTACCATACAAATGACCTAACTCACCCCCATAGTCTTACATACATATCGCTTTTGAAAGTACACTGAAATCAGTCAAATTTGGCGTAGGTTGTACGGTTATGAAAATTTAAATCAGGAATGAATGTGGATTATATCGGATCACCCCTTCTTATACCTCCCATGTAAAATGACCTTGTTTGGAAAATTAATATATGTCCCCTTTTACATACATATCAATTTTGTATGTACACTGAATTTAGACAAATTTTGCCAAGGTAGAAGTTCATTGAACGTGGTTTTACGAAAAAAAAAAAAATCAGACACTAATTACACTATGTCACAAAATTTCAAAAGGTTCTGTATCCGGAACATTTAATAATACATTTTAATGTAAAATTTCACGCTGAATTCAAATCTGCTCTCAGATATGTGGAAAGTAGAACAGTTTTTGTTTTCTCTGGTTTTGGTTCACCGATGTCACCGAACTGTAACGAAAATAAAAGATAATAAAATTAATTATTAAAAAAACGATAGCTGATTAAAATCAAATTATATGGCACTTCAAAGTTAGATTTTTGTAAAAATTTTAATGATTTTTCAAGTTTTCGCTGCCTTTAATTAAGTTTTTTTTCCATGTTTCCGTAAAATTTGCTCCGGTTTCAGACCATTACATGAAAAAAAAAAAATTTCTTTCATTGTCGGCTCCCCTCGAATGTTGTTAACAGCAACTTCGCAGTATTAAGCGTCGATTCAATCGTCGTGTCTAGTAACAGCTTCTCAAACAGTGACGTTCGCATTCGTCGATAAACAAGTAGGTGTCGTTAGTTGTGAATCTAAAAATAGAAAGCGTGTTAATTCACAACAACGCGAGAAGCTATCCCATACCTCATTCATGGGGTGCAAAGGGAAATTAAGTTTTTTTTTTTTACATGAAAGAATAATATGTTACAAAAATTTTTTGCCCTTGGTCATCAAAATCGGTCTTAAAAAAATGGAAATTTTACCATATCTCAAAAACGGTTCTACTTTCCACATATCTGAGAGCAAATTTTAATTCAGCGTGAAATTTTACATAAGGATCAACTATTTAGAAGCCGGGATCAAAAATTTGTTGCATTGTGTTATTGTACCTCCTATACAAATAAGTCATATTTTGTACGGCTTTGCTCCACAAGCAGACAAATAATAATAAATAGGTAATTTTATTTTAGTTAAAAATCTATTAATTTCAATACCTTTAATAATATATTATATTGGGTGATGGTATTTATCAGTCAGTTTATCTGACTTAATTTCTGTACTGGTTTTAAATATGATTCTTTGCTATGAAGCAAGCTATATTATAAAAACAAATTGTCGTTTTAATATTATATAACAACAGTGCATAATTTTTTTGAGGTTTGAGAGAATCGCGAACATGAAATGATGGAAAATTATCTGGTTACAGCTTAATCATTCCCCGCAATTTCTGTGTGGCACCCATTACTTACTTTGTCTGACTACTTTTTTGTTTGCACTCTTCTGTTGATTTCTTTAGTTAATTTTTTGTTACCCTTCGAAAAACTCAAACAAAAACTGCTGAGTTGGCTTAAAGTTAGGTTGACGTGTGTCAGATTATTAATAACTTACCATTAGTTCTGTTGCCGACTTAACTGCTTCCTCTGTGTCCCCTTCATCGCTAAGGTCCTGCGGGTACGTGGACAATATCTATGGCCGTAAGCAAAGAAAACTATGGAAACAAACACATACAAAAAACTTGTATAAAACTACGTGCTATATGTGATATAGACGAAATTTGTTCACTGGGCCCTTTTTTTAACTTCGTGTACGTAAATCCTTTTAAATTGGATAAAAGCCATAAAATAATTGTTCGCAATTTTGTGTTATTGTTGTAGTTTTGTTTAGTTAATTTTTAATACGATTATTTTAATTGGCTCTAATGTATGTTATATTTTAATTCTTTTCTTTATAGGTAAGCACGATTTAGTGTGATAATTTGATGGTCGAATAATATTACATTTACATTGCAAATCTACGTTGGAAAAATCATGTGGTAACTTTTAGTGATTACACATAATTAGTATAATTTTGTGTTTGCTTGTCAAATTGAAACAGAAAGCGTTTCAAAATCGAGTAATTTTGTAATCAAAACTGCATATAATTACAAATTTCAGCCAACGTTTCGTCAAGGGATGTTAACATCATCGGGGTTTGTATATAAAAATGGCATTATGCTTAAATTATCACAGTTTGTTAACATTTAACATGAAAAGCGATGCCCTTGATATTATTTTAGAATAAATAATTAAAATTACAAACACAAATTAGAACTTAATATTACAAATTATTTAACTAACTGCAAACCTATACTTTGTTTATATTTGAGTAACAATTTTGGGTATTTATTTTTATATATTTTTTTAATTAATAAATGAATATTGTTGTACATTTTTATACAGTAACAAATTCAAGCATTTAATGTACAATAGAGTGGCTCATTTTTTTTCCCGACCTAGCGGATAACAAATCGTAATCTACGATGAATTTTAAGAACATTTTCCCAAGAAACCATGGGTCTAAAATCAAAACCGATCCCCCGAGAAATCGCCCCTAGAGGGTTGAAATGTGTATTTTTTTTCTTCCTTAAATTTTTGACTTTAGACCCATGGTTTCTTGAGCAAACTTTCTAGGAATTCATCGTAGATTACAATTTTGATAACCGCTTGTTAAATTTTTTTACTCCATACAAATATTTTCATTTACAATCTTTTCTTGAATGTGGTAAACTTGGCTTTATCTTGGTCTGAAATGCTAGAACAGCCAGAACTTTACATGTTGTCCTGCAAACGAGGGAATTTCCAATTTCGTTTTATTTAAAAGTTATAAAAAAATTGTGCTTGCATTCCCGGTTACTAGAGGTAATAACGATTGAACTATGCAAAAAAATTAAGTCCTTGGATAAATTTTATTACATCTATCGATCTGTTCAATTCCCAGGTACATATCTCCTATGGGTTCTTTATTATAAAGGAGACATTTTCTTGTACATCCACTTAATGCGTTATGATGCCATATGAACTATATTTCAATAAATGTACAACTTTTCTTAATAAAAACTCCCTTTGGTAAAAAATAAAGAAATATATACCTCAAATTGATCCTCAGTTACTAATAATGGGAAAAATTTCGGGTGTTTGGCAGTCGTATCTCATGAATCAAAAACTTAAAAAATTATTTTATATAATTATATAAAAAATTGTGCCACTTGATGTAACAAATACATGGCGGATATTTCAGTATGATCGGACAAGTATTTACCGTGCCCCAAAGAGGTCAAAGGTCAGTCTTTTTTAGTAATCTTTTAGTAAATCCTATATTTTTTCTACTGATCGATAAAGGAGTTGTATTTTTTTCACGTAACTATGTAAAAGTCAAATATTGACGTGTGTAGTCATCGCTTTGTTCCTTTTTGTCAACATATTTCCAAATAGCCTGGTTATATCTCTACTATGTTGTGAAATTTGCAGGACGATCGAACTATTATTATGACTGTTATTTTGAAATGGTGCGTGACACAGCCCAGTTCCACCCTGGCTGTTTTTCATACTGTACCAAAATCACATACCAAATATCATCTGTATTCCTCTTAAAGTTAATAAAATGCAGCCGGCTAATGTTTCAAGTTTTATACCACGCCCACTGATCCGATCCCATAGTCCCCCAGATATTGCGTAGCCTTGCCTATTGGACTAGGGTCCAACGCCCATTTGATATATTAAAATCTAAAGTTCCCTATTTTCACCACCGACCATTTAAAAAAGATCGATCAAGCCATTTACAAGCCTCTAGGGTAGTAAAAAATACCAACTAACAAAGACAACTCATTTTCATATTTATAGATTTGACTTTTGACCTTTTTGGGACACGGGTTAAAGTTGTTCGATTTTGCTTAAATTTTTACCATAGCTATTTTATAACAAATGACACAATATTGTGCTAGAACATTACCGAAAATCCAATGTTGAATTTTTGCTGCCACCCTAATATACATACAAACATTGGTGCTGACTTCGTCTTTAATGGAAAATTTCCCGAAAAAATCAGTTCACGCATTACAGAGAATATCGATAACAAACACAATCCAAATTAATTACACATATGGGCATTTCCACAGAAAGGTCCACCGTGATCGAAAAATAAAAAGTTATAATGTTTCTGACTTGTTAAACAAATACTTTAATTTTATTAAATTAAAATGTTCAAAGCTAAATTGCATTAGTGACCTGGTCATATTTTTGTATCTTTAATAATATATTTACTGAGTGCACTTGCAGCTCTTATCATAAAAAATTTGTTACAACAGTAAATAACTCCAATTATAGTAAAAAATTAAAAGTTAGCTTCAAAATTTTGATTCTATTATATTGATGTTATAACGAAACATTCGTGATCAAAAATTTGGGGTATATTAACGCAAATAAAAAGAATGATCCTGTCATAAATTACTAAAAAGGAAATTTATGTCACATCACGTAACATGTCACAACACGTAAAATTTCAGCAAATTATAAAACAATAACAATGTGACCGGCCGTGGCATAGTGGTTAGAAAACGCGACTACCATGCGGGAGATCGCAGGTTCAAACCTGGCTCCAGTCATCTTAAAAGAAAAAAAAAATAAATAAATTGTTCTTTCATTGTCGGCTCCCCTCGAATGTTGTTGAAAGCAACTTCGCAGTATTAAGCGTCGATTCAATCGGCGTGTCTAGTAAGAGCTTCTCAAAACAGGGACGTTCGCATTCGTCGATAAACAAATAGGTGCCGTTAGTTGTGAATCTAAAAATAGAAAGCGTGTTAATTCACAACAATGCGAGAAGCTATCCCATACCTCATTCATGGGGTGCAAAGGGAAATTAAGTTTTTTTTATAAAACAATAACTATGAATTTTCGAAAAAAGTCCACCCTAGCGCCATCTTCCGGGTCCATTTTACATACAAATTGTTCTCATGATCAAATAAATATAAATTCTGAATTCCAGTTAAATTTGTCCATAGATTGAAATTTTTGATATATATCGACCCCACACTCTACCGGGTCCAAACTACATGCTACGGGAACAAAACGAACCAAATGCGTGGCTTCTGTTGTTCTGATCGTTAAGATATGATAATCGGACTAACATATGCACGAATGACTTTTATGCCCTTCACCATGCGCACGGACGAAGTGAAGGGTACATTCATTTTGTTCCTCCATTTGTAACGCCCATAAGGGATCGTGGTAGTTATGGCAGTATATATATATAAATAATCAGACTCGATTTCTATCAGTCCCCAAGATTACAGCCGTAGTTTAAGAAATTTGGAATGCAAGCTTCTATCCTCAAAGCGAAGGTTAAGTTCTAAGATGAGCATGAGCATTAGTCAAAAACAAATCCCAGCTCCCATACAAACTCCCCCTTTTTGGAAACGTTCCATGAAATTACAGCCGACGTTATTGAGATGAAATTGTATATACAAGCTTCTATCCTCTAAGTGGAACTTAAGTTTTAAAAAGAGAAAGATCGGCCAAAAACTACCTCTACCTCTTATACAAACGCCCCCTTTTTGGAGGTGTCTATCTATCTATCCCCACTATTACAGCTGTAGTTTAAAAGCTGTCGGGCTTAAATTTGGTATGCGTGCTAATATGAGCAAGATCGGACAAAAGTACTACCACCTCCCATTCAAACTCCCTCTTTTAGGGGTCTTACAGCAGCAGTTTAAGAGCTATCGAGCTGAAATTTGGGTTACAAGGTTGGGTTGCTTAAATTAGCATATAAATATATTTAACCCTTATAAAAAAGTCAAGCTCAGTATTTAACATTTCAGTAAAAAATTATTGACATAAAATGAATGTGAGAGTCTAAAAGTCTGGTGATGGCTATCTGAGCCTCTGCATAGCCGACGATTATCACCTTACTAGTATACATCAGGGATGCATTCCCGATTTTTAATTTTGTACCATCTACAGCTGAAAATGTACTTTTTTGATGCCCACGGTACCAAAAAATATTTTTTTTTCAAAATTTAATTTATTGAAACATAACAAAACAAAAACAAGAAGTACATAAAAATTCAGATGTACATAAAAGGTACAAAAACACAAAAAGTAATTTAGGCACGTACTGAGTTATATACGAATATAGGATAGTTGTATAAACTACATGTAATAAATACATTAAAATAATATATTTAATATATTTAACGTTTGTTATATTCATTTTATAACAAGAGGAATTTGTAGACTTTAGTAAATCTTTCGTTTGTATTATGCTAGATAAAGTTGCCACATTTAGTATATTCCTCTCTTTGGTTTTTATTAAATTTTGGAAAGAAAATGTTATCTCCAAATTTGCGGATGAGTTGGGAATAGATAAACCAGTAAGAAAGTTTCAGTCGGGCGACCGGACTTACATATACCATCACCCTCAGTAAAATAAAAAAAATTGCTACTATATTGATATTATTACTCGATTTCTAAAGTGGGTGGAGTGGTAAATTTGTATGGGAGGTACTAGAAGGGGCGTGTCTAGACTTCTAGGTTTATCCTCCAAAACTTTATCCTGTTATAGCTTTACTAATTACAGAGTTTCGGCACGATAGCGTTGGATGTCTTGATATTATTACTCCATCCTCTGAAGTGGGCGGAAAGGTAGACTTCCAATTTTTTCTCCAAAACTTTATCCTGTTATAACTTAATAAAATACAGAATTGGGGCACGATCGTGTCGAGAATACTGATATTATTACTCCATCTCTAAAGTGGGCGGCGTGGTACATTTGTATGGGAGGTACCAGAAGGGGCGTGTCTAGACATCCAGATCTTTTCTCCAAAACTTTATCCTGTTATAGCTTTACTTAATACAGAATTTGGGCACGATCATGTTAAGTGTATTGATATTATTATTCCATCTCTAAAACGGACGGTAAGGTACATTTGTTGTATGGGAGAATTTTAATAGCGTTATAATAGGGAACTCTTAAATAATTATGAGTTTCCCCTAACACTATTTTTTCAGTGGTGGTTCTAGAAACCTCTTAACGAAATTATGAATTAATTCCAGCACCAACTGATCGAGAGGAAAACACGTACGTTTGGTTTGACGGTTAATTAAACTCTGCTTTATTGTTACTTCAATTATTGTATGCAATGCTTTGATATACATTTGCTTTGCTTAAACATAATTTAATTTCATGAAATATGATTTGGTTTTTGTATACATAGATGGATAGATGATCGTATTACATTAATGTTAAATATATTAGGGTGCGGTCTTTTGACAATTGTTTACATACAATATATATGAATATGATATTGCACAGTGGTGCAATGTGAATATTTATTCGAACGGTAACTTGTTACTTTCATATTGGTAGGATGTTATAACACCCCCGGACTTAGATTGGACCTCACATCCTGAACGGATTGGAGGGACATTCAATGGTATTGGTGTGTGATTATTCTTGTCCGATTTGGTTAAACAGGTAGTAATAATTAATACAAAAATTAAGGTTAATATTATAGTAACTAAAATATATATTACATAACTTTGAATTTTTTGTTGGTTTGTTAAATCATTTATCATGTGTGTATTTTGAATATGGCTATAATTCAGTTCTTTTAAAGATACATTGGTTTTATTCAAGATTTCAATTTTTCTTATTGGATTTGGAACAATAATAGTTTCCTGGTAGAGGTTTTTATCATACCACTTGTCTATCAGAATTTTACAATTTTCAATATATATTAGATAGTGCCCTTTTAGTTCTATTGGGAATTCATTACAATTATGGGTTACATTTTGATTTATATTTATGACTATCAAAACATTTATGCCAATTTCAATTATTTCAGTTTTTGTATTTTCTTCATATAAACAATACATAGTTTTCTTGCTGAATATATTTTGTATACACTGATTATCTATTTTCTTTAAATCTTTTATTTTGTTAACATTTTCGAATATTTCATTATTTTTGGTAAGATATTTGTAATTGCTTAAAACTAGTTGTTTATTATTCTTATTTGGTACAGGTTGAATAATTATTTCCTTATATATATCATGGTTAAAATTTGGTATTGTAATAATGAATATAATATCTTTAGCCTTGGTGGCCACTTTTAATTCGACATTTTCTAATTTAGTAATGGTTATGTTAAAATCTTCAATTTCCTGGTCTGTAAATATTTCTCTTGTAAGTGTATTTTATTTTGCTGCTAATAATAATTCTCTGACCTGTTCGATTATTTTTTCTAAATGATCTAATTCATATTTCAAACTAACTGTCACAAACTCCGTCAGGGTCACGTTCAATAAACTGGATTGATGCTTTATTAATTCTGTCTGTTCATTTCTAAGGAGAGTGAGATTGTTTAATTGCTGATCAAAGTGCGAGTTAATGTGTACTTGGCTATTTGATTGCTGTATTAAATCTTGATTATTAGTTGATATTAATCTTAGTTTATCTTCAATTTCTTCTTTGTCGGTACTGTCCATTGTCCCAAAAAGATACTTTAGTCCAGTTCCAAAAATATTTATGAGTCCTCTTTTCTGTCGGTATTTCGGCATTAAACTGGTAAGTTGCGTTTTAGTATGTTTTACTTGATGAATTAAATAAGGGTCGCCAGATATCATTATTTCTTCTTCTAATTGCGTTAGGTATCCTAGATACTGGTCTGGTTTGAATATATGCAAAATCTTTGTATAATTTTGTATCAGTTCCTTGTCTCCTAGTTGAATTATGGTGTATCCGTTTCCTTCATTTAAGTCAGTCACTATTAGCTTCTGAGCCAATACTGGAGAGATCGTCAATATTGTCATCAACAAGAACTTCCAGAGATCTAGAAAGATTTTTACTTTTAATAAATTGGTCCTTATGTAATGTAGTTTTTTCATTTTTCTTATATTTTCTGTCATCTATTTCTTGAGCTTTACATTTCTTAACCTTACTAGTCAGTTTGTCCGTTTTTTCATATTTCGAAAAATTCTTATTAATTTCTTTGTCACTTCTATCCTTATTTCTATATTCCAACATTTTTTCCTTTTTTAACTCTATTCTATCGTATATTTCTTCCAATTCTATGTCTGACCTAAAATGTAAATTTATGGGTTTTTCTCCCGTGGTTAAATGTATAGAGTTATTGTAAGCTTCTAAAGCTTGATAGGGTAAATCAATATTATAGGCTATATCTAAATATTCTTCTCGAACTTTTAAAATACGTATGTGCTCATTTAATGAACTATGAAACCTTTCTACGTCCGAATTTCCTGTATGTCTCATGGGGGTAGTGAAATGATATTGTATTCCTTTTTTGTCTAAAAAGTCTGTAAATAGTGGGGTCTTAAAAGCTGATTCGTTGTCTACAGTCAATTTTTTTGGGGTCTTCATATATAAAAATAGTTTTGTGAATGCCTTTACAAGTTCTAATGATGTTTTGTCGGGTATTTCCTCTATCGCGGCGTATTTAGAAAATTTATCTATTACCGAAATATACCGGACTTGTTCGCCTAAATAATATATGTCTGCATGGTAATGTTCATGGGGTCCATTTGGAGTTTCTGTTTTTTCAAAGGGAAGCTTAATAGGGTTTCTTTCTATCTTAAAATTACAAACTAAGCAATTATTTATGAATTTGGTTATTTCTTTCTTTAAATTTGGATAATAAATTTCTTTCTTTAATTCCTGGTAGGTTTTTTCTATCCCAGGATGATTATTATCAAATCTATGATGCTTAGCTATTTTCTCTAGCAATTCCTCATATTTCGCATCAATATACAATTTTGTAGTTAATTTTATATTCATGATCTTCATATTATTTGGATGTTCGTTCCATTTCTTATATTCTGTCTGAATTTGAACTAAATTGTTTATATTTTCGCAATATAAACCGACATTATCATGAGTGGCTGCATCTAATAATATTTTCATTATTAACTGAGACGTCAACTTCTTGTAATGATAAGTTATTCTGTTTTTTCCAAATATCGTTTCATTAATTATTTTGTCTTCATTATCTGGTTTTAATATTATTTGATATTTAAAAGTTTGTAGCGGATTTTCCGAAATTTGGAAATAATCCGTGCTATCTTCTTTGGCGGAATGTACCGTAGGTACAGGAGATTGGCTCCTAATTTCCGTCATTACATCAATGATTTCTTGTTCATTAAGCTTATGCTTATTCTTATAATGTTTCCTTAATGTGCTTTTATGTGCCAGCAATGCCTTGCATATTTTACAAGTTCTGCTTTGTCTGTCACCGTGAGTCTTTAAATGACGTAATAATCCTCTCCTAGCTTTGTATGATTTCTTACATACAGTGCAAGTGTGAGTCTTAATTTGTTCATTGACATTTGTTTCCCTAATTCGTGAAAGTGCATCAGCAACTTTATTTTCTTTACCTTCAACGTGTTGAATATCGAATTCGTATTCATTTAGCTTTATTTTCCAACGTATAAGTTTGCAATTTGGTTCCTTGAGGTTAGCTAACCATACCAAGGGTTTGTGATCTGTCTTTAGTAGAAACTTTCTCCCATAAAGGTAGTGTCTAAATTGTTTTACTGCCCATACTATGGCTAGTAACTCCTTTTCAATTGTTGAATAATTTATTTCGTGTCTATTTAATGTTCTAGATACGAAAGCTATCGGTCCTTGTGACTGTGATAACACAGCACCTAGAGCATAGTTGCTCGCGTCCGTAGTCAATTGAAACGTTTCGTCAAAATTTGGGTATCTTAAAACCATATCCGACATGAGTATCGCTTTAAGTTTTTCAAATGATTGATTATAATCCTTGTTATTCACGTTAATGATAGAATTCTTCTTTAAACGTAGTGTCATTGGTTTAGCTATTTTCGCATAGTCAGGAATGAATTTTCGATTATATCCACTGAGTCCTAAAAAACTCTGGATTTCTTTGACTGTCTTAGGTAATGGTTGTTTTTTAATTCCATCGACCTTATTTGGATTCGGTTTTCTAAGAATTTCCGTAGTATTTAACAATTTATCTTCGTTTTCGCCCTGATAATATATCTTAAATTGTTTGTCATTTATGACTATTATATTTTTGGAATAGTCTATTATTGTATTATTTTGTCTGAGAGTGTGATGTCCCAAAATGCCATCAAAAAATTCGTGAAATTTAAACAGTCCAAAAACAGTGTCGTTTTTTAATGGAATCCTTAATGATTTTTTAGGAATCAGTCCCTCGTGGGTTACTGAAAACTTTCCTGAAACCGATTTTATTGTTATTGGTTCTGATATTCTTCTAATGAATTGGGGAGGACACTGATCAAAGTTTAAAAAATTTTCTGTCGAACCACTATCTATCAGTAATCTAAGTTGTCTATTTCGTCCTCTAAGCAGTATATAGGGAAGTCCGTACTTCCTGAGGCCGTTTGCCGAAAATTTCCTTTCTCTACTGATTCACAATTAATACTTTGCTTTGAATATTGTTCACTATTCTCATTAAGATTTTCATTTTTATTTATATTGGTAAAAGTGTCAGAATTAATATTAATACCATTCATACAACTGCTGCAACCACGTTGATAATTGTTCTCCCTCGTCTGGGAGGTTCCAAGTTCCATTGGTTCTGGCCTTTGCTGCTGCTGATATTGTTGTCCTTGCTGTTGTGCTGGTCGTTGTTGCCACTGCTGATACTGTTGCTTTTGCTGTCCTTGCTGTTGCACTGGTCGTTGTTGCCATTGCTGATATTGATGCTTTTGATGTTGTTGATGATGTTGCTGGTGTTGTTGTTGTTTCTGCTGTTGTTGTTGATATTGTTGTTTATTTTGTTGTATCTGTTCTTGTTGTTGATGTTGTTGTTGATGTTGATTTTTTCCTTCGGATTTGGGCTTCCTTTCTTCGTTTAAGAACCCAGACTGGCTAAGTTCATGGATGGCTTCACCCATTGTTGTAGGCTTAAGCGCACATAGAACCGTTCTCATGTACACAGGTAACCGTGTAATGAATATCTTCAAAGCCGTCTCTATATTTCTTCCGACATCGTTGATTCTACCTTCTTGCCTGCTTTTTTGGTTTAACAAGGCTAGTTTATGTTGGATATAGTTGTAGAAATCGATGGTGCTCCCTCTATATTGGGCTGCTCTTAAATCTTCGTATAATTGGTCTGCTGTTTGGAAACCTCCAAAATTTGTTTCCAGCATGTCCTTAATATCTGTCCAGTTGTTTAGATGTGGATGAATCTCCATTACTCTTCTCGCCTTTCCAGTCAATTTGCTTTTGACTATTTTTATGCACATTCGTTGTGCCTGTTCGTTGTATTGTGTTAGAGTTGGAATGATATCGTCAACATTCATACAGAATGTTGAAAGATCCTCTTTTCTTCCATCGAATGCTTGTATCTTTTCAAGATACTTTAGAGGATTCAAGTCCAGCACTCTTCCTTGTCCAGCTGCTGCTGCCAAACCTGCGTTTGTTGCGTTTAGCGCCATGGTTCTTGTTCGTAGATTTTTCTTTCCACTGGATGTACAACGTTTTTGTTTGTTCCCTTTTCAATGGGGTTCACTTCCTTTTTCACAGGATTTTCTTTCACTTAGAGTGTAAGTTGTTATTTGCGGATAGTCACTTCGTAGGTTAAAAACTTTCACTTTTCGCGGAGGTTTTTTTTTTTAATACCGTTGGCGACTATCCTACCGACTGCGCCAATTTTAATAGCGTTATAATAGGGAACTCTTAAATAATTATGAGTTTCCCCTAACACTATTTTTTCAGTGGTGGTTCTAGAAACCTCTTAACGAAATTATGAATTAATTCCAGCACCAACTGATCGAGAGGAAAACACGTACGTTTGGTTTGACGGTTAATTAAACTCTGCTTTATTGTTACTTCAATTATTGTATGCAATGCTTTGATATACATTTGCTTTGCTTAAACATAATTTAATTTCATGAAATATGATTTGGTTTTTGTATACATAGATGGATAGATGATCGTATTACATTAATGTTAAATATATTAGGGTGCGGTCTTTTGACAATTGTTTACATACAATATATATGAATATGATATTGCACAGTGGTGCAATGTGAATATTTATTCGAACGGTAACTTGTTACTTTCATATTGGTAGGATGTTATAACAGGGAGGTACAAGAATGGGCGTGTCTAGACTTCCAGATTTTTTCTCCAACCTTTATCCTGATATTACTACTCCATATCTAAATTGGGCGGAAAGGTGAATTTGTATGGGAGGTACCAGAAGGGGCGTGGCTAGACTTCCAATTTTTTTTTTCCAAAACTTTATCCTGTAATAGCTTTACTAAGTACAGAATTTGGGTACGATCCCGTTGGGTGTATTGATATTATAACTCGATTTCTAAAGTGGGCGAAACGATGTATTTGTATGGGAGGTACCAGAAGGGGCGAAGCCATGTAGCCCATTTGCAATACCGTAAGAAGTTTTGGGGAAATATTAACTCGTGCAAAATTTCAAGACATTTGGTTGCGTCTTTCGAAAGTTATCGTGCGAACCAGCCGGACAGCCACCAGACAGACAGACGGACATGGCTCAAATGCCTTAAAAAGTCATGAATCGAATTTGGTTCCAAGAAACCTAGGGTCTGAAGTGACTCCTTCTATGTGTTACACTTTTGGGTCGTATCAAATGATATATACCCTCATCCCTAAGGGTGATGGTATAAAAATAAATAAATTTTCATTTATTGCTGTTTTTAATTCTAATAGATCGGCTAAGGCTCTATATTGATTGTTTATCGAATTAAAGTTCTTGCATTCGTTTGGAAACATTTTCACCAAAAATAGAACAATACTTACAGTTTCTTCTGAAATTTCTTCTGAAAATTTCGAAAACCGCTTCAACATATCATGATCAAAATTTCTTTTAGTTTAAAACAATTTCCTTGTTTATTTCGTTTGTAACCATGTACCATGCATCTGTACCACGATGCATATCATCAATAATGATATGATTTCGGTTGAGGTCTAATTCAGATATTTTATAATCATCTAAGATATCTTTATTTGGCTAAATAAGAACTCAACCGATTGATAAAATGTTAAAATCGAAGATTTTTGAAATTGTACCAAATGAGTCGCGGTAGTACCATGGTACTTTTAAAGTCGAAAATGTACCAAAAAAGTACATTTGTACCAATTTATTCATCCCTATTATACATTAAGATAGATTTTAGAGTAGTCATTTACGAATGATTAATATTTATGTATGTAGCTCATATATATTACTCATACGTCAACTAAAACATTTCATCACCGCCCATAGTGGTGTTATTCTTACCAAAAATATTATAATACTAGCGGACCCGGCGAACTTCGTCTCACCCCAATTTTATGCCTTTAGATAAACTCAGTAGAGAATGTTTGATAAACAATGTTTTTCGATTAGTTTTCCGTCTCAAAAACAAACAACGAAGGCGGTTCTCCAAAACTCGAAAAGGCAACGTTCAACTGAACGGACATAAAACAGAGAAATTCGAGATTAATCTCATATACTTCCAACGATTGGCCTTGCGATTTATTGATTGTCGTCGGGGAATTGGAATGGATGATCAGTTGGAATTATCTAATTCGTAAGATAAGGACTTCCTCTTCTTTGAATTTGTTATTTATGATTGTCTGAAATCACATTTTTTTATCAGATTCTTGACGGACAACCGCGTACCATTGCACAATTTCGGTTGATTCAGATTCGGCAATATGATTATGATCGATCCCACTTTTATCTGTAAATTATGCGGCATATTAAGCGAGTGGAAAATTCGGTCGGATTGTTGGTCGCTTCATCCTTTACAGTCACGCTGTAAACAGATTTGTACGAATGCAGTTCTCAAGCGATTTAACTTTCTAATTTGAAATTGTAGCTATTAATGTATTTATTCTTCTCTGCTAGTAACATACTGCCCGTAAATTAATACAATCGAGATTTTTATAATTTTGTGCAATGTCATGAGTTACTTTTCCAACGATGTGAACTGGCAAAAATTTGCAGGGAACGATATCAATTCAGTCGAAACATCAACCCGAATTTGGCCATTGCGAAGCGCTAGCAGTTGTTTCGGGAATTCAGCAGAAGATGGGAGGTTCAGGAATGAGCCCCTAATTTGTTGGTCAATTACAACTTCTTGACGTTTTCAAGCATGGTTTTAGTAAATCAGCAGCATTAGACATTTTGAGCAAAATCATAGCCCTACCAAATCGTTTTAAATTCCCTCGTAAATCCTTTATCGTTCGGTCAACTACTTCCAAAGCTCGTTTAGTCGTTATCGAGCATTCATCCGAAATGTTGATTTGGCATTTCCGCTCCACTTCGCCGTTGTAAAATTCTTGGTCATTGTATACTTTGGCTTTTCAACCGTGAGAAGATTCATCGACAGTTTTAAAGTGGAATTTGCAGTTCTAATGCCTTCCAACAATGTGACAGGTATGCCAGAGGATGCAGCGGCTAACGTTATTTGAGATCTTGACCAAATTGTTGACGGAATCAACAAAAAATGTCTTAGGTGTCCCATTTGGAGCATCGAGAAAGTAAATGCCTCCAGTTTCATCGTGAATCGTACACGTTCTTGTACTCGGTACTTAACAGCGGCACATTAGTTCGAACTCTTCCGATCAGCTCATCTAGATTATAGTCTTGCTCCCGTTAAAATTCGCGGTCGAATGCATTTTGCATCGAACGATTTGACGCTGGCACTCCCAATGTCGGGTTCGACGGTTTTTTATTTAAATATTATTTTTCTCGTTACCAACCAACATTTAACCGAAAATTTTCCACCTAGACATCGTTCAAAACCATCAAATCATGCGAAAATTGCAAAATTTTGTCAATAAAAAAAACACATTTTTTTGACTTTTCCGGAATTTTCCGAGTTTTTCCCTAAGAATTTTCTATTTTTCCATTTGAAAAGCCATTCCGTAACAACTGCACACAAAATTCAATACAAAAAACCAATTTTCGATTTTTCCACTTTCCCGACTTTTTCAAAGGATTTTCCCAAAGTTATCTTGCATAAAACCCTCACACCAATTACGAACAATTGTATAAAAATTGAAAACAAAATGGGCCAGCCGTTCTCCCTTGATGAATTACTACACACTGTTCACACCGTTTTTATACATATATACACCGAATTTTTCCAAGCAGCACAACGAATTTTCCACCTTTACGTCGTCTAAAATCATCAAATCAAGCGATACAATGAAAAATTTCGATGAAAAAATTCAAAATTTTCGAGTTATTTCAGGAATTTTCCGAGTTTTCCACCAAGAATTTTTCTATTTTTCCATTCGAAAAGTCATTTTGGAATGATTATCCGAAATTTTCACATTTACATCATTCAAAATTATCAAAACACAAAAAAATTTAAAATTTTGTAGAAAAAAATTCAAATTTCTGGAATTTTTCCATAATTTTTCACAAAAAGTTATACAAAAACTCAATTTGCGATGCAAAATGTTTCTGAAAAAATCCAAACTTTTCGAGTTTTTCCGGAATTTTCCGAGTTTTCCACCGAGAATCTATATATATAAAAATGGTGGCAAAAATGTATAGTAATTCATCAATTGAGAACGGCTGGGCCGATTTTGCTCAAACTTTTTTTAAGTTGTTCGTTATTGGCAGGAGCAGGTTTATGTGAAAGAAAATTTTGGGAAAATCTTCCGGAAAAGTCGGAAAAATCGAAAATTGCCTCTTTGTATGGAATTTTGTGTGCAATTGTTACAGAATGGCTTTTCGAATAGAAAAATGGAAATTTTTTGTTGAATTTGTTGTTCGACGAAATTTTGCATATTATTGTATGATTTGATAATTTTGGACGATGTAACAGTGAACAATTTTAGATAATTATTCCAAAATGACTTTTCGAATGGAAAAATAGAAAATTCCTAGGGAAAAACTCGGAAAATTCCGGAAAAGTCAAAAAAATGTGTTTTTCTTATTGACGAAATTTTGAAATTTTCGCATGATTTGATGGTTTTGAACGATGTCTAGGTGGAAAATTTTCGGTTAAATGTTGGTTGGTAACAAAAAAAATAATATTTAAATAAAAAAAATCCGTCGAACCCGACATTGGGAGTGCCAGCGTCAAATCATTCGATGCAAAATGCATTCGATCGCGAATTTTAACGGGAGCAAGACTATAATCTGGATGAGCTGATCGGAAAAGTCCGAACTAATGTGCCGCTGTTAAATACCGAGTACAAGAACGTGTACGATTCACGATGAAACTGGAGGCATTTACTTTCTCGATGCTCCGAGTGGGACACCTAAGACATTTTTTGTTGATTCCGGCAACAATTTGGTCAAGATCTCAAATAACGTTAGCCGCTGCATCCTCTGGCATACCTGTCACATTGTTGGAAGGCATTCGAACTACAAATTCCACTTTAAAACTGTCGATGAATCTTCTCACGGTTGAAAAGCCAAAGTATACAATGACCAAGAATTTCGCAACGGCGAAGTAGAGCGGATATGTCAAATCAACATTTCGGATGAATGCTCGATAACGACTAAATGAGCTTTGGAAGTAGTTGACCGAACGATAAAGGATTTACGAGGGAATTTAAAACGATTTGGTAGGGCTATGATTTTGCTCAAAATGTCTAATGCTGCTGATTTACTAAAACCATGCTTGAAAACGTCAAGAAGTTGTAATTGACCAACAAATTAGGGGCTCATTCCTGAACCTCCCATCTTCTGCTGAATTCCCGAAACAACTGCTAGCGCTTCGCAATGGCCAAATTCGGGTTGATGTTTCGACTGAATTGATATCGTTCCCTGCAAATTTTTGCCAGTTCACATCGTTGGAAAAGTAACTCATGACATTGCACAAAATTATAAAAATCTCGATTGTATTAATTTACGGGCAGTATGTTACTAGCAGAGAAGAATAAATACATTAATAGCTACAATTTCAAATTAGAAAGTTAAATCGCTTGAGAACTGCATTCGTACAAATCTGTTTACAGCGTGACTGTAAAGGATGAAGCGACCAACAATCCGACCGAATTTTCCACTCGCTTAATATGCCGCATAATTTACAGATAAAAGTGGGATCGATCATAATCATATTGCCGAATCTGAATCAACCGAAATTGTGCAATGGTACGCGGTTGTCCGTCAAGAATCTGATAAAAAAATGTGATTTCAGACAATCATAAATAACAAATTCAAAGAAGAGGAAGTCCTTATCTTACGAATTAGATAATTCCAACTGATCATCCATTCCAATTCCCCGACGACAATCAATAAATCGCAAGGCCAATCGTTGGAAGTATATGAGATTAATCTCGAATTTCTCTGTTTTATGTCCGTTCAGTTGAACGTTGCCTTTTCGAGTTTTGGAGAACCGCCTTCGTTGTTTGTTTTTGAGACGGAATACTAATCGAAAAACATTGTTTATCAAACATTCTCTACTGAGTTTATCTAAAGGCATAAAATTGGGGTGAGACGAAGTTCGCCGGGTCCGCTAGTTTTTCTATATTTTCATTCGGAAAGTCATTTTGGAATAATTATCCAAAATTGTTCACTGTTACATCGTCTAAAATTATCAAATTATACGATAATATGCAAAATTTCGTCGAACAACAAATTCAACAAAAATTTTCCATTTTTCTATTCGAAAAGCCATTCTGTAACAATTGCACACAAAATTCCATACAAAAAGGCAATTTTCGATTTTTCCAATTTTCCGACTTTTCCGGAAGATTTTCCCAAAATTTTCTTTCACATAAACCTGCTCCTGCCAATAACGAACAACTTAAAAAAAGTTTGAGCAAAATCGGCCCAGCCGTTCTCAATTGAGGAATTACTATACATTTTTGCCACCATTTTTATATATATAGATAATTATACCAAATAACAATAGAATCGGAGTTTAATGTGCTGCCACACAAAAATTCGAAATTCCTCTTAAAAAAGCGATTTTAACATAGTTGTAATAACATAGAAATTTTTCAACCGTTTTTTTTTTAAAATAACTCGTTTTATTCACAGCAGATCTGTCATTATGACCAAACTACTAAAATTAATATTTTTGCGGTCTTCTATTTTTTGTGATTAAAAAAAAAAACAATTTTGGAAATGTTGACACAAAGACATTATTTGTATAACCTCTTAGTAACCTATTTATCGGACGATAAAATAATGTTAGACTGACTTTAAAGAACTTAAATTTGAAAATGTTATAATCGATACAATCGAACAATTTATTCATGAGTTGAGCTAATATTATTGGAAAAAAGTTTTTCAAAAATGGACATTTTTATTAAACAAAATTTAAAAAAAACTTTTTTATGGAAATCCAAATTTCGGCTTTTTTAGTAGCGCAATAAGAAGACATCAATAAATATAGTACGAATACTGATTTTATAGTGTTACATAGTGTACTAAGATTCCACATAAATTTTATATCAAGTAGTTAAATATGTAATCGCAATAGGCTGCGGAGGCAAGGTGAGGACGTTTAGAGTATACATAATGAACTCAATGTATATAATTTGTCAATGCATCAACAATATGGTAAAATATCCACGTGCGGTGCCCGGACATAACCCCCACGGACATAATCCCCAACACGATTTTGGGGCTTATGTCCGCCACGCTCTGCGGACATAACCCCCAATTTGCATTTGGGATTATGTCCGCGGGGCATAACGGACATAAGCCCCAACAAATATAACGGACATAACACCCAAACTAATTTTGCGACTAAAAATTAAAAGTAATGAAAAAGGTTGATGAAGTTGATGAAATGGGGGTGGGCGGAAGCCCACCCCCTAAAAAAAGAGTGACTTTTTAAGTAACTAACAAACTACGGCGGGCGTGCCCCCCACCGCATTCGTCTCGTGCTGCAGTGAGACAGATTAAGTATGCAACGAGACTAGCTACGGCGGATGCGGTGGGGGGCGTGCCCCCCAGCGCATTCGCCCCTCGCTACAATAGCAATATTTAAAATTGTTCTCTTCATATGTTGAAATACTAAAAACAACAACAAATTCGGTCATAATCCCCATTGGGGCTTATGTCCGCAGATTAGTGTCGGACATAATCCCCAATGAAATTGGGGGTTATGACCGCCAAGTTGTCCGGACATAAGCCCCAAAATCGTTTTGGGGATTATGTCCGTGTGGGGTTATGTCACGGCACCTCCACGTGCCACCTATGCGGTATATTAGCATTTTCACATAATATTGATATATGTGAGTACTAAATTTATCAACCTCATCGCTATCATTACTCACATATTTCGAATTTAATAGTATTATTTCCATAACACTTAGCCAAAATATGTAATTTAAAAATCCATTTCCCCTAAAGGCTCATATGGAATTTCCTTGACCCATTACATATTTTCTATGCTAAAGAGTTAATGTTTTCACAGCCAAAAGTTAGAGGACCTAAAATTCCATCCAAACACATACATATGTATATGAAAACAATGAATAATGACTACAAGACATCCAGATTAATGAAAATGAAAATATTACATGCATACATAACTTTTGATTAGTGAGTCAAGTTTAATAAAATGTCACACTGTTCTGACGTGGCGTTGATTCCTAGGCCCACTAACTCGTAGCAATGTCTCACATACACACATTCACACAATGCAATGAAACATCGCCTGGGGCCATGTTAATAATATGTGACATGCTCACACACCAGTGCACTCGTTGTACGGTTCGAATGTAAGTGAATGTGGTTGATGTGTTACATATTTCTATCTGAGATGCCACAGCAAATATGACCTTAATACATTTTGAACAGGCAACAAGACAATACAGCAAATATGTGTAATATAAAATGGACGGAATTTGACATTTACACAGTGACATTATGACAAAAGAAATTAAATAATGTATAGAAAATATACATACGTACATACATCCACAACATAATGTGTATGTGTGCACAAAGTATAAACAAATTTGAATTCTCGTACACAACGTGGTCATTTCAAGGCTACAAATGCATCGCAGCTACACAGCATCATGAATATTAAACGAAGCATTCTCACATATAACTGCATCTTTGCCTGATTACTTGGCATCACCATTAGCAGCTGGTGTGGCATTTCCAGCCACAGGCCCGGCAACTAACTGCTGCAGTTAAAGCCCACAGTATCGGCAACTGCTCCTCAACCTCTGGCATCGCCATCGTCGTTGTCGTCGACATCATAGCCAACGACATCAGAAAGTGACTATCAACATCTGTCTTTAGTGGTTTTACTTGTCGTCAGCCATGTTTTGTCATTTACATTTATCGACTTTACTCACTCACTCGGGCGAAAATTTTCTATGCGCCACTACGACAACTTGCGACTGTTAGAGTGTCAGCACGACCAACAGCAATAATGGCATCACTGCCGCCATTACTGCACACAACAAACGGAGGATAGAAAAAATGCCACCGCCAAAGTGAAATGCATTGAGGACAAGGCCACGTTAAAGTAATCATTTCGTTTCATTCATTTAAATGAAGAAGAATTGCACAAAATGTGTTTGAATGCAATCGATGGGAGTATGATAAGTTGCGAGCACAAAATGCTTGCACGGAACGAAATAATTATGTATCAGATGTATTTTTAAGTCTTTTAACATGTATCCGTCTGGCAGGCTGTTAGATTAGTCATGGTTAAATGTTCAGATACTTGATTTTTTTCAGAAACACGGTTTTGGTTTTATTAGAAAAATAACTTTCTCCAACAATTCGGGTTTCGAATACCAGATTTAGTGAAAATCCAGATTGGCCGGTTTTTCCGAAATTTAAATATAACTAAAATATAAGATCAACTATTGCCGACCAAAACAGTTACGTGTTTTTCAATTAGTTTTCAGGAGAGCCAAAAAAATGGTTTGTTTTGGAATATTTCTCCTATATTCTACACATTATTGACCTTGCTAACTTCGAAACCAAAAAAGATATCGCGAAAAGGGTTTAACGGTCGGTGGACGACTAAAAGAGCTTTAAAAAATTGGAACATAAGAAAATATATGAAATAAAATACCTAAAGTATGCTAAGTCGACTTAGAATATTTTCAATGAATTAGAATTTTTAAATTATTTTTGCTTTAATTTATATCAAATTTAAATCTGAGGTTGATCAGTTAATCCCAAGATAAGTTATAAGGGAGTTTAAACTTAGCATATAAAATATAACCTATATTACTTACCAACTTTGAACGCGTTTCCTGTAAGTCTTACATTCTTTACTTAACAATGTTTATGGATATTGATATGATCGCAATTTAGATGCTTAGTTAGGAGATAAAAACAATTAACATTTTTGCTATGAATACTGACGGCATTCCACGTATTTCAAGAGCAACTATTGTATGGTAAAAATAAATTAACCTCGTCTTTAGAATTGGACGCATAGTTTAGGAGATAAAATCACTTTCCACCCCTTTTATGTTGAGTTCCCAACCTATTTCAAGATGAGATCCCAACTGTATCGTGGGAGAGTGATTACAGTTTATGCTTCTTTTTACTATTGCACACTGAGTTTAGAAGGTGACATAAAAACATAAAGTTTTTTATGCCGTTCCCATCCATTTTAAAGTGAGACCCCAACTAAATCTTAGTGATTTCACAGCTATTGTATAGCGATCACAAGCTAAGGTCCATTTAGTTACTGGATGCTTAGTTCAGGAGATAACGGTACTGCATGTATTTCATATGAATACCGACGGCTTCCCATATTTGGAAAAACCTGCATACGATTTCGGAAAAATTCGGATAGACGGTGTTCGGTTTCGAATGCTGCTTTGTAATCGATGAGCAGATGGTAGGTGTCGATCTGCATTTCTAGGGTCTTCTCCAGGATTTGTCTTAGCGTGAATATCTGGTCGGTGGTGGATTAACCAGGTCTAAAGCCACACTGATAAGGTCCAATAAGGTTCGCCAGAATGGGCTTTAGTCTTTCACATAACACACTAGACAGGACCTTGTATGCGATGGTTAAAAGGCTCATCCCGCGATATTTGGTACACACTCTAGGATCGGCTTTCTTAAGCATGGGACATAGGACACTCAGATTGCAATCATCGGGCATGCACTTCCTGAGCCAAATCGTGTTTAGTAGCTCATCGCCGGCGGGTTTAAAAAGCCTTGCCGGCAGTCCATCGGCTGCCGCAGCTTTATTATTTTTAAGCCGCGCAATTGCCGTGCTGATCTCGTTTTGGCTCGGTGGTGGACAGTCTACTCCATCGTCGATGATTTGTGCGATTTCGTCACTTATGCTGCCTTCGGGAATGAGTAGAGTTTGAAAGTGTTCCCTCCATATTTGCAGCACACTCTGAGTGTCCGTGACCAGATTTCCGTCTCTGTCCTTATATGTGGGGATCCCTGTTCCAAAACCCTTATTTTTACCTTTTGTTATAACTTTCGGGCCTCACCTCTATCCCTGTAATTTTCGATATCCTGGCTCTCTCTTTTCTTCCACAGACGCTTTTTCCGTCTGAACTGGCGTTTCATCTCCTTCCTTTTCTCTTTATAACGCTCCGTCACCGCACGCGTCACCATTGGCTGCAGTTTTGCCTCGTATGCAGCATCCATTTTCTCAGACATTTCGCGACATTCATCATCGTACCAGGGCTTGTCTGAGCGTGGTTTTTCATAACCCAGTACGGTCGTTGCGGCAGTGTCATAGAATTCGCAATATGCTGCCACTGTATGTCGGGAACATCAGAACTAGGGGGGTTTGTTAAGAGTAATTGAGAGAGTTGGCTGGAGTAGGCATTGGCTATCTCAGTGGTATGCAGCTTTGTGATGTCTAGCTTCCTTTGCGTTTGATTAAAAGTGTTTTTTAGCACTACTTAATCGTGTGCGTACCTTGGCTGCAACTAGGTGGTGATCCGAGTCAATATTTGCAGGTTGCCTTGTGGATATCTTTATGCGGGATTCTGGTTCCACTCACAACCATGTTTCTTGCCTACGCGAAACTTACCAGTCTGAATCCGTTATCGGAGGTGTTGTTGTGTATACTGAATTTTTCGACTGCTGAACCAAGAACATCTTCCCTTAATATTTTAGCATTAAAATCTCCCAGAACAATTTTAATGTCATGTGCAGGGCAGCGGTTATATATCTCCTCCAGGCGCTCATAGAATGCATATTTAATGTCATCGTCTTTCGCTTCCGTCGGGGCGTGTACACAAATCAGCATAATGTAACTGTCACTGACAGGGTTAAACTGCGAGACCAGGTGTCGAAGATTCTTGTTTTTTCTTTTCTTCGTATTTTCATAATAATTATGTTTAAGGAGAGTGGCTTATTAGGCTGCCAAAGCCACTAAGAGAGCCTGTGTTGAGCTTCAGTAACTTCTGTTACCTACTGCCTAAGACGCATCGGTGGTAGCATGTCGATTAGGTTACTCAACATTTCGCCTTATAACTCTATCTAACTTCTAAGCGGTTGCTTTAAAGTCATTGCCCGGGAAATACTTGGTCTAAAACCGGAAGTAGTCAGCTGCTTGGACAGTGCCACAAAGGAATTGCTTCTGGTCACTCCCAAGTGAGTAACTTTCCACCTCTGGGCAAAGTCCCATTCCCAAATACACTGACAACGTTATATTTCTGAGAACTTATCAGCAAAATAAGCTGACCGAGGAACTTGACATTCGCTTCTAATTTTAAATAGAAATACATAATAGAATACTTTCTTTGTTTTCTCTTCCATCTCTAAAGCGAGTAATCTATGTATTTCATATTGTTTAACATAAAGAGCGTTATTTATTTCTGTTTTATAATTTATTTTAATATTTATATATTATTGTTATGCTTTCTATTCTCTACATTATTTGCCCGACCACGTCTCAAGCATAATAGCGTTCACTTTTTCCGGGTGCCACTTTACAGCCTCAAGAGTGGCTGTATCAACAGCCGCACCACAACAAGTGCGACTGTCATGCTCAGGCTTTTGGCCATTATTTTTTTCCCTTTCGTAATGAAGAGACGACACACTTTCAACATCTCACAAAAGACGAGCGCACAGACTTACTCATCACCGCCCGGAATATATAGGTCAGTCGGAATAAGCGAAAAAAAAACTATGCATAATGGCTGAGAATGTAAAGTGGCAAATGAAACTGTAACTGCCACAAGAAACAACAATATTTTATATGAGGTGCCTTGCCACATGCAGATGTGCCTCCTCAGCTTTAGTGCAATTGTCGAGGTAAGCAAATGACACGGAAAATGCAAATGAAAAAGCATAAATTCATATATACAGCTACGTGTGCAACATGACCAAGCTGGAATAGTAACAAAATTGCCCAAAAGTGAAACATATGCAAATACAAACGTAGACATGTATGTGTGCCAGATAGCCCAATCTTGGGCCAGTTAAAAAAGGTCTCCCGTGCAACTATACAAGACTTCTAATTAATTTTCACCATATGTGTTGGTAGCGCAAAAAGGAGTAGATTGGTTGCTTCAGTAGCTGCAAGGATGATTGCGCCAGAGGTCAGCTGAGAAATTAAGATTGAAACTGTGAGAGGACAAATGGTACCAAAATACCATGACGAAATAAATTGGAAATTTTTTTAAATGGTCACTGTTGCTTTCAAATGGAAAATACGAAAGTAAAGGCATGTTTAATGGATTCTGGAATAGGGACTGACGGGTTGTGCTAAATATAGAAACAAGTTAAAGTGAAGCCACGTATAATAGATAGTTTGAGGTACGCTTTGCATAGTGTTTTAAATTTGATAAAAACTTGTTGAGTAACCTAAATGGCTGGTAACAGAAGTTGCTGAAGCTCATAAGAAACTTCTATCGGCGGCGGTGGCCTAATAAGCCACCCTCCTTAAATAAAATATAATTATGAAAACACGAAGAGAAAAAAAACAAGAACCCTCTCAAATGATGACACCTTCCGCAAATGTAAATGGACTATGAACTACGGATATACCTCGGAATGTCCGAACTCTATACAGAGATGGTGCCTCTATCCAACTAGTCGATGTCGTCGACTAATACAAGGCGCCATACAGGAAATTCGATGGGCGGGACACGAATTTGGATTTGGATTCATAGTCGGCAAGGGTGACCTAAAAGCCACTCTTCGCATCAAGGCGAAATATTTTGTATTACGATGATTTGTGTGCACACCCCGACGATAGACAAAGACAAGGACATTAAAGATGCGTTCTATGGGAAGGAAGGGAAGATGCTCTTATTTCAGCAGACGGAAAATTCAGTTTACACAACAACACCACCGATAACGGATGCAGACAGACATATTCCTGCATAAAGATATCCAAAAGGCAACCTGATCAAAGTTCAACAAACCAGATTGATCACGTAGTAATTGATGGAAGGCATTTCTCAAGCGTTATGGACGTGCGTGTGATGCACGGTGCAAATATTGACTCGGATCACCATCTAGCTGCAGCCAAGGTAAGCACGTAATTAAGTAGTGCTAAAAAAGTTCATAACCAAATGCAAAGGAAGCTTGACAAACCATAGAGATAGCCAATGCGTACTGCAACAAACTCTCTCAAATACGTCAAACAAAAACCTCTATTTCTGATGATCTCGACATCCAGTGGTAGCATATTGCGAATCCTATGACAACTGCCGGTTTATAAAAAAACACACTCAGACAAGGCCAGGTACGATGAGGAATGGCGCGAAATGCCTGAGAAAGAGAATGCTGCTTACAGGGCAAAACTGCAGCCAATGGCAACGCGTTCTATGATGCAGTGTTATAAAGAGAAGAGGAGGGAAATTACTAGCCTCTTCAGGCAGAAATAGCGTCTATGGAAGAAAAGAGAGAGCCAGGATATCATAAATTACAGGGATCGAAGTGAAGCTTGAAAGGTTAACCAAAAGCTAAAAGGCAAAGGGTTTGGAACAGGGAACCCCACCTGTAAGGACAGGGACTGAAATCTGATCACGGACATTCAAGGTGTGCTGCAAATATCGAGGAAATACTTTCGTTCCCGAAGGCAGCATAAATGACAAAAAAAAAACGCCATTCATCGACGACGGAGTGGACTGTCCACCAGCGAGCCAAAACTAGATCAGCATGGCAACTGCTGGCATAGCTTTTTAAAGCCGGCGGAGATGAGCTAGCTCAAGGAATGCCGATGATTGGAATCTATTCTATGACCCGTGTTTAAGAAAGGCAATCCAAAGGTGTGTATTAGACTGGTCGCATCTTGTATGGGAAAAGTTTTTTTTTTTGAAATTTGATTGTGTGCGCTGCTTAAAATATGAGGTTTGGTGTAAGAAATCATGTCCTAATTTTTCAGCTCAATCCGGCCGGGTGGAGCCCAAAGTTCTCCATATTATCCCAGATAGCGCCGCAATTTTTTTTTCTTGAAAACTTAATTTTTTTTTTCGGATCTTAAATATTCATGGGTTTCTAAGTATTTTTTATAATATAACTTTTTTCCTACAACCTATAGTTATCCCGGAATCGGTCGTGCCGAGTGGAGCCCAAAGTTCTCCATATTATCCCAGATAGCGCCGCAATTTTTTTTTTCTTGAAAACTTAATTTTTTTCGGATCTTAAATATTTATGGGTTTCTAAGTATTTTTTATAATATAACTTTTTTTCCTACAACCTATAGTTATCCCGGAATCGGGTGTCCTTTAAAAAGGACACGGCACCTTGCGCTGCAATTCAACATTACACACCAGACTGGTCGCATTTTGTATGGAAATTTTTTTTTTTTTGAAATTTAATTTAATGAAATAATAATTTTAAGAAATCATGTCCTTATTTTTCAGCTCAATCCGACGGTGCCTAGTCGTGCCTAGTGGGGCCCAAAGTTCCCCATTCCCCTATTTAATCAGATCTTTTTAGTTATACTAGTTAAAAAGTCGGTCCCATAGACCGAAAATCAAAAATCTGACTTCGTTACGATCTTCCGCAGAGAAAGTACTTTAAGTATGACAAATTTCAGCTTCCTATGTCATTAGATGGCTTCAGAAAGTTGCGGAAAGGATAGGACATACATACAAACATCCGAACATATTAAGAAATTATCTTATATATGAAAATGAATTGTTGTTCGTTGGTAAGGCCATCACTTGAGAACGCATGGACCGATTCGATTCGAAATAGAAATATCCGTCCACTGATTGTAAATATTTCAAATTTCAATTTCAGTTTCGCATACTGATCGAAAATTAAAATTTCGTCTGAGTGAGTGTGTTGGGGGTACCCGATTCCGGGATAACTATAGGTTGTAGGAAAAAAAAGTTATATAATAAAAAAAATACTTAGAAACCCATAAATATTTAAGATCAGAAAAAAAATTAAGTTTTCAAGAAAAAAAAAATTGCGGCGCTATCTCGGATAATATGGAGAACTTTGGGCTCCACTCGGCACGACCGATTCCGGGATAACTATAGGTTGTAGGAAAAAAAAAGTTATATAATAAAAAATACTTAGAAACCCATGAATATTTAAGATCCGAAAAAAATTAAGTTTTCAAGAAAAAAAAAAATTGCGGCGCTTTCTGGGATAATATGGAGAACTTTGGGCTCCACCCGGCACGACTAGGCACCGTCGGATTGAGCTGAAAAATTAGGACATGATTTCTTACACCAAACCTCATATTTTAAGCAGCGCACATAATTAAATTTCAAAAAGTGTGTATCAACTATCTCGGGATCAGTCTTTTACCCATCGCATACAAAATCGTGTCTTGCGTGTTATGTGAAAGACAAGCGCACCTGATTGGACCTTATCAGGTTGGCTTTAGTAAACCTGGTAAATCCACGACCGACCAGATATTCACACTACGACAAATCCTGGAGAGGACCCAAGAAATACAGATTGACATTTATCACCTGCGTATCGATTACAAAGCTTCATTAGACCGTCCGATACAACAGAATCTATTAGATGCCATATTTGAGCTAAGTATCCCCGCGAAGCTGATACAACTTTGCGGGATGGCACTAACTGACACGAAGTCTTCAGTGAAAATAGGCAAAAACCTTACAGAGTCATTTTCTACCAAGTGAGGCTTTGGACAAGGCGAGAGTCTGTCATGCGATCTCTGGAACATCATGCTGAATACTGCAGTAAACACGACTGGCAACATCTTTAAGAAAAGTCACATGCTGCTCGCGTATACCGATGATATAGATATCATTGGTCGAGGGCTGCGGGATATTACTGCGACCTTTATGAGAAACAGTTAACGGAAATGGGCCTGGTGATTAGTGAGGATAAAACCAAGCTACTTATTTCAACGACCAAAAATTCTACTACTTTGGAAGGCGGGGTGAACGTTGAAAACTACAACTTTAAAGTGGTAGATGATTTTGACAGTTCCATACATTGATCCTACCTGTCTTTCTCTGCAGCGCAGAAGTGGATCAATCTGTTATTTGAGTCTTAAAGAGAAAAATACTTTGCAAAATATTTGGACCCATCGCTCTTAACGGCAAGTATCGTCGTCGAAAAAACCATGAGGAATATAACGCCATCGACGTAGTTAAGCTCGTTAAAATAGAACGAATGCGCTTGTTTTTACACGTTGTATGAATGGATGAAAATGTTCCAGCTTGAAAAGTCTTTGGTAATAAAATCGATGGGCGGCGCAGCAATGGGCACCCAAACCTTTCTTGAATGGACCAGGTGAAAGAGCTGTAATCACACATTGGTGTGTCATACGGAGTGAATACCGAAGCGCTTGGAATTCTTTTCTACCTGCGTATACTGATGGATAGATTTCTGTTTCTGCTGCCAAATTAAAAGAAGTTCAAATATTTTGTAGTTTATCGTTTTGAAAATTGGGAGAGATATTATTTTCCAAAAATTGATAATTTTGTATGAGAGGTATCCGATAATAATATCATTTCTATCGCATAACTAAATTTTGGAACAAATTAATACTAATGAATTTTCATATGAATCAGTGAATGTTTATTCCAGGTATCCTGTCGACCAGGCGGTCATCCAGCTAGACAGACGGACATGGCTCTATCGTCTTAAAAAGTCCTGTAATGAATTTGGTCTTATGATACTTGGGATTTAACTTGTTCCCTTTAATGTATTACACTCTTTTTCGTCTCAAATGATACCCTCATCCCCATTGGGGGTCATAGTCTATGCCCTGTAGAAAATAGCAGGTCTATTTAAAGTAGTTTTGTAGTTATCGTATCGAAACATAGTCGGACATTAACTTTAAATCATAAATAACTCAGAAAGCATTGATATAAAATGATGAATTCCTACCCAAAGCCCTTCCCAATATATGTATAATTTGAACACTGGCTTTTGAAAAAGTGTATATGCAACAATATGATTCCATATATTTGTAATGGCAATCGCTTTAGCTACACACTAATCAAGGGAATGGTCAAATATTATAATTTATGTCTTTGTTTATGCTATTGTGAATATATGTGGGCATATACAGACATATATCAAATGCCAAAGTGTTACCACTGTAGCACCTCACATCAACGCGTCCATTACCAGTGACAAGTGTGCAAAATTCACAGACACTTTTACACACAACGCGGCATATTTGTGGTACATTTCAAAAGGGATTACCCGACACATATGGAAGATTGATGTCCTTGATGACTTTCAAGCATAACAACATGTCTAGCTGTATACATACACACAATCGTCTGAATGAGAGTTGAAATTAAACCAAACATTTGGGTAATTTTCTTAATATGTATTCGGACGCCTTAAGATTTATGGACACTGTAGTCTATCGGAGAGCTAGTAGTACTGGGAGCATAATTACCAAACGAAATGCAATTTATGATTTGAAACCTTAAAATCATGACCCGTGTCCAACAGTAACATATCCCAGCTTATATAACAACCTGATTTTAGTATATGGGTTTTTCCACAGAAGTGTCAACCGTGATCGAAAAATTAAAAGTTGTAAAAAAAAAATTTCTGACTTGTATTAGTAAAGACTAATACTTAAATGTTATTAAATTAAAATGCCCAAAGCTTTTCTTAATTTCCGTGTTGCTTAAGCGGATTGCAAAATTGCATTCTTTTGCTTTTCACCAGTTTTAAATTTTCAAATTATATTTACTGATGATGCAAGTCCACTCTTTTCATAAAATTTTATCTGCAACAAATAACTGGTTCATAATAATAAAAAAATATAAGTTAGCAGCTAAATTTTGATTTTATTTTATTGGCGTTCTAATGTAACATTCGTGAACAACAATTAGTGGCATATAAACTTTATAATATTCCCTAATTTCGCAAATAAAGCAATGGCTTGAATAAACATTTTTTTAATCATTTCACAGCTATGGGATATTTTGTCACATAACGTCAGTAACATAACGTAGGTCTTTATTACCTCGCGTTTAAAAACCAGAGGAACAAATTTGCCCAACAAAAATATATTTTTAAAGCGTTATTTGTCTATTTTATGAAAAAATTAAGTGCATTTACTAAATCTTAAACAACACGCAGTCTTTTGACATTTCAAGAACTAACATAAAACGCACTTCTATTTCGTGTATCATAACGTAGGCCGGTGTTTTGTTAATATCTTGGATTGTAGATTTTTAAGTATGATGTCTTTTTTACATAATGCAGAGCTAGTAGGGAGCTATTCAAAATATATTATAAAATACAAAAAAGTTTAACTTTTATGTGCTTTTTTTCAATTGAATCGTACGATCGTAACATTCGTAAGGCTGGAACTTCCCATATTAACTTAGCAGTATATCTGGTTAATCAATAACATATCTGATAAATCGTGGAAAAAATCAACACGAAAAAACCACCCAGGAGAGAGCTATTTATAATATAGCCATTGTTGCAATACTGATTAGTCTTTCAAAAATTGTTCAGGCCATTCTCAGGTTGTGGGTGACGATAGTCTTAAAGCTTACAGGGAAAATTGGCAGGCTTGTGCGAGGCGCGCCATGGGACCGGATTTGGCGTGGTGGTGAACACGCGACTATTGTGCGGGAGACCAGGGTTCGATGCGGAAACATCGAAAAATTGTTTTCTTTAACAAATGTAACTCAGGCATTTTTCAGTTGAAGATCAATTTTAATTTTATACCATCACCCTTAGGGATGAGGGTATATATCATTTGATGCGAAAAAAGTGTAACGCATTGAAGGAGACGAGTTAGACCCCAAATATCTTATGACCAAATTCGTTTCAGTATTTTTTAAGACGATTGAGCTATGTCCGTCTGTCTGGCTGGATGGCTGGCTGGCTGGCTGGCTGGTCAGCAGGATAACTCGAGTAAACCTTCACGGATACAAAATTACCTTTTTTTGAATAATTTATATTTTTTTCATAACTTCCAAACGGACGATCGTAGGATATTTAAATTTGGTCAGTTTATTTATCTTGTATAAGTAGACAAACCCTAAGAAAACCGAAACCTTTGCCATACCCCTTCTGGTACCTCCCATACAAATGACATAATTGACCCTCATAGTTTTACATACATATCTTTTTTGTAAGTAAACTGAATTTTCTCAAATTTACTCAAATTACTCAAATGGATGTTCGCCCATACAAAATTACGTTTTTTTGGAAAATTAATATTTCTCCTATAACTTCCAAACGGACTCTTGGGGGGTAATGAAAATTGGTCGATTAATTTATGTTATTATAGGAGGCAAAAGCCCAGAAAACCTAACTATTTGACACACCCCTTCTGGTACCTCCCATACAAATGACCGAACTCACCCCCATAGTCTTACAAACATATTTTTTTTAAGTACACTGAATTCTGTCAAATTATGCGTAATTTGTACGCTTATGAAAATATGAATCAGGAGTGTATATGGACTATATAGGGTCACCCCTTCTGGTACCTCCGATACAAAATTAGCTATTTTTGGAAAATTAATATTTCTCCTATAACTTCCAAAACGGACATTTGAGGGGTAATGCAAATTAGTCGGTTAATTTATATTGTGATAGGAGGCAAAACCTCAAAAAACCTAACTATTTGACATACCCCTTCTGGTACCTCCCATACAAAGGACCGAACTCACCCCCATAGTCTTACATACATATCTTTTTTGTAAGTACACTGAATTCAGTTAAATTTTTCGCATGTTGTACGCATAAAAATTTGAGTCAGGAATGAGTAAGGACTGTATCGGTTCACCCCTTTTGGTACCCCCTATCAAAATTACCATTTTTTGAAAAATTTATATTTCTCACATAAATTCCAAACCGGCACATGTACTTACGATTTTTGAACTTATAATATCAGGAATAGCGCGATATTGCTAAATTTGCTATAAAAAATATTAAGCGAAGTGACCGAGAAAAACTATAAGTATTTCTTTTCTCTATGGACTCCAGAAAAAGGGAATTGTTATATAACAAACTGCATACTTTATGTGTACAACAGTACAACAGTACATAAAAAAGGATAACCTCAGAAAACTGAAACGTTTGCTGCACCCGTTATAGAACCTCTTATACAAATGATCGAATTCACCCATATACATTTACATATCTATCGAGTGCAGTGAATACAGTAAAATTTTACACAATCTTATCGTTTATTGTCCATCTGGTCTTCCCATACGAGGACAAGTTAAATTCAAACTTAAACTTTATTTGATTTTACACACCATGGATGAGGTATGGGGATAATTCTCGCAAATGGAAAAGCTTTCATTTTTTATGGAAAAGGTTTTATTTCATTTGGAAAAAGTTTCAATTTATTTGGAAAAGCTTTCATTCTATTTGGAAAAGGTTTTACTTAATCCTGAAATGCTATAAAAAATTCTGATGTATAGATGGTAAATGGAACAAGTCAAAAGAAAGTTTCAGTCGGGAAACCCGACTTACATATACCCTCACCCTCAGTCAAATATTGAATTTTCTAGTATAATGGCATAATTACTTGATTTCTATAGTGGGCGAAGTGGTAAATTTTTATGGAAGGTACCGGAAGGGGCATAGCTAAACTTCCAATTTGTTCTCCAAAACACTATTCTGTTTTAGCTTTAAAAATTACAAAATTTGGGCAGAATCGCGTTGGGTGTTTAGACATTATTACTCGATTTCTAAAGTGGGCGGAGTGGTACATTTGAATGGCATGTACCAGAAGGGGCGTGGCTACACTTCCAGATTTTTTCTCCAAAACTTTATCCTGCTATAGCCTAATAGAAAACAGAATTTGAGCACGATCGCATTGGGTGTATTGATATTATTACTCCATCTCTAAAGTGGGCGGAACAGTACATTAGTATGAGAGGAACAAGAAGGAGCGTGGCTAGACTTCAAGATTTGTTCGACAAACCTTTATTCTGATAAATCTTTACTAAAAACAGAGCTTGGGGACGATCGCGTGGTGTGTATTAATAATATTAATCGATTTATAAAGTGGGCTGTACCAGATGGGTATGGGAGGTACCAGATGTGGAGTGGCCAAACACCAAAGTCCCCATAAATTTGAATTGAAATTCTACTTATATAAAATTTTTTTTGAATTAATTGAATTGAATTCAGTTTAAGAGGTTCTAGTAGAGAATTGTAAGATAAAACTATATAAATATATGTATTTAAACTCGATATAATATAGAAATTCCAAGGAAAGCAATCATATAAAAAAAATTGTTTATCCTAATTTGTCAGTCATCTATTTCATTTTTTCTCAAGAAGTTGACACCATCACGAAACTTACTGGGAGTTTCACAACCATATTATCTACTACGGGGAAAAAATTAGAGGTGGATTTTTTCCCTAAAATAGTTTTAATTTTTTATTTTAAAATTTAAAAAAAAAACAAATCGTACTATTTTATTCTGTATAGAAGATTTTTGATTCAAGATTTTTAGAATTTCCTCAATTCAGATTTAATTCTAAATTTTTTAAAAAAAAAATAATTGGTTTCTTTCTGCGCATTTGAAGGTACATTAGGGTGTTCCTTATATTGTATTTTTGGGAATTTCCTTAGAAAAAGTAGTAGCGGAGTTAGACATCGAGCTCCACCTCACGTTTGAAATTTCGAATTTATTGTGTGAATTAGATCAAAATATATCATACGCCGTTAAATAGGTGAAGTGAAGACCTATAAAAGTATATGATTAAACTTTCCATATCTCTTATAGTTATCGAGATATTTGATGCAATGAAGCATTGGTTGGTAATGGTTTTGGTGTCATTAGAAAGTAGACAGTGTGTATTCGAATGAAACCAGAGATCAAAATCTAGATTCATTAGTCTTTGCTATATTTAATGACCAAAAAACGGGTTTCAAAGCCTGATATCTCGGGAACGGATCGATTTATTAAAAATAAGACCAAATACTTTTTTTTTGTAGATTTTGACTCTAATATGCTAAATTGTAACTTAATAATGCAATTTCAAAATGTTTTATTATTTTTTCTTTCTAAAATACCCCCACTTTTGCATCAAATATCTCGATATCCAAATATATACTTTTGTTGGTCTTCACTTCACCCATTTAACAGTATATTCAGTAGCAATAAACTGATTTGAAAACAATATCGAACTTTGACCTCTTTTCGGCACGTTCTAATGCCAAACAAAATTTCGCACAATATATTCGAAATTTTGTAAATTACAAATCTCGATGTCCAACTCCGCTACTACTTTTTTTCTATCTTTTTGTAACGAAATTCCCAAAAATACTATATAAGGAACATCCTAATACACATATTTGATAAATATGTGAAAAATTTAATTATTTTTTGGTTCATCTAGTTTTGGCCCCCTCCGAAATAAAATCCTGGCTACGGCCTTGGTTCGTACATTGTATTGTTGAAACCGAGCATATTTTAATTAATGTTGTTTATCATTTGGAATGATAAATCTTAAAAACAAAATCTAAATAAAACCATTTGCTTCATGACGAACACATAAATATGGAATCGGTCATGTTTGGTGGTGAAACATTCCGAATTATATTCACTTGATTTGAGGAAACGACCAGCTTCCAAAGTTTAACTCTTAAAAAGAGCTGATAATTTAGTTATTCGCTTATTTTTGTTAAAATAAACAATATATCTTCCATAAGATGGTTAAAACGTTTGCACTAATTTTTACGTACTGTTGTGAATTTTTTATCTTTTAATATATCAAAAATAATACTTTGTCAGAATTGGCATATTTTGTCAGAAAATAAAAATTCGACTTTTTAAAAAAATTATTATTTATCATATGATATTATAAAGATAAGTTAATTAAACATTTTTGAAATTTTTGTTATAGATGGGTATTGTACAGGGGAGCTATGTCCCATCCCAAACTCATTTGGCCCAAAATTTAAAAAAAAAAAAATTTTAAAGTGACATATTTTGAACATAGTATTTCGATAAAAACACAAGTTATGTTAAAAATTATATAGGACATCAAAATCTTAGCCATGTTTTTATGTATTTCCACCAAAAAAAGATGTACTAACTTTTGCTGATGCCTAATAAGAAGATAAACTACTCACAATTTTGGCTTCGACGCCAATTTTAACACTTATTCATACTGTATGTTTGATTTGATTAATAAATAAATTAGAAAAATTGTATGTCTTAAAAAAAGATTATGGGCCAGGGTGTCAGTATCTGATAAGTATTTGCAACATTTCTCCTTGTTGTAATCATTTATTTATTTTAACAAAAAGTCTATCACTCTCGCAACAACACACTATATCCAGTGCGGAACGTTAAACTTATAAAATGTAACAACATTAGCTATACTGCCAGCAAACCGCCTGGAAAGTAAGCAAATAGTCAGCTCATGTTCTTGGATAAATTTGTTCTTTGCTGTTGCAATTGCTGTTGTTGTTGATGACGATACATACTACTTTACTTTGTAATTATTGTTGTTGTCATTTGGTACTGTCTTTGTGATGGGAAACATTTAGTATTCACTTTGTTTTTCTGACTTAGCTAAAACTAAGGAAGATGATGCACAACAATACAAAAGCCAGAGAAAGATGGCAGAGTGGAACGCCAGAGTGGAACATTACGTGTATGAGTGAACAGAGGAGCACAAACCCCCTGGCTTGTTGTCGTGAATAAATGTCATCTAAAGCTTTTCCATTTCACATTTCCATTTATCTTGTCTTTTACTTTTCTTTATTTTCTTTTTGCAAAACAAAAATGCTGTTTATTGTTGTCATTGCTGTTGTTGCCAAGCTCATTTCTCAGTAAAAATGTGCAATATAGTAATTTCTATTTTTTCCTCTTTCAAATACCGACTTTAGTCTGGTTTTTATGGGAAAGATGATTTCGTGATTTTACAAGTTTAGAGTATGCTATTTCTGAGAAAGAGATATTGTGAATTTAGCGTACGAATTGACGCATTTGAAGCTACATGGTGATATTAACATTAGGCCGTATCGATATTTTTGTTCTGTTTTGGAATAGCAAAAAAAATATGTTTGATGAAGAAAAAATTGTAAAACTGTTAGTCCATTGATGTATGTAAATTATCAGAAAGAAAATGTGGAAATCTTTCCTACATAACTTCTTTCGAAATTATGAGTTAAAAAGTTTTACATTTTTAATAGATCATAGAAAGATTCATTTGCATTAATACAAAAATTTTTTTGAAAAATAGCTTAAAAATTGCGGCCAAAAATGTCAAATGTTAAAAAAAAACCTTTTCCCCCACAGTACAAGAGAGAAAAACTAATTGCGCAAAAAGTCAACCTCAATGCCAGGAAATGATCGGAGAATGATCCCACTTGTACAGCGACCAAACAGATTGACGAAATAATAAAGTCTTTTTAAACTGAGTTTAATTCTATTGTAACAGCTTTTAAAAAATTGTGCCCTGTAATTTAAATTCCGATGAAAGTTATGACGGTGGCTGCCTTAGCCAGTGTGTCGGTTCTTTGTTAACCATATATGTCCCCATGCCCTGGAACCCTTGTGCGGGAAATTGTCTAGTATCTCGGTATCAATAGTGGTGGCAAATCAATAGTGGTGTACTCGTTCTCCAGCGATCTTACCTTATTATCGCCCAATTTCCTACGATACTGAATTGTTTTCTGTGGCTTATTAAACGACAATTATTTCGACTTGAACTATGCTACAGTAAACTGGATGCCTTATTGACAGTTGTAAATTTAACTGGAAAGATTCCTCAGCCTGCTGTTTCCCATTTGTGAAAACTTGGATGTCGTCTTCCATAAATTATTTTTATGATAAAACCCGGATCGAAAATACGTTCTGGTTTTGTGTAAATTGTATGACAGCTTACAATTATTACACAACCTTTTAGGGTCATTGTTTGGGGGGTGAGAAATTCCAAGTCAGGGTAAAGGTTACTAGGTCAGTATTCCAAGCGCTTCGGTCTTTTGCGCTCCGTAGATAGTTCGTCACACCAAGGAGTTTTTGTCGCCCCCTTCTGCGCCACCCATCGAGTTTATTGCCGAAGGACTTTTCGAGCCGAAGCGTTTTCGACTATCGTACAACGTGTCCAAGCCAGCGCATTGGTCTATTGGAACGCGCTTTTCTACGTCGATGTCGTTGATTCATTCGACGATGGTACTCCCTCTACTAGACTCGACTCCAAGAATAGATTGATCCGCTTGTGTCATTACCCAGGATTCTGCGCTGTAGAGCAAGCCAGGTAGGATCAGAGTCTGGTAGAGCTGGATCTTTGTTGTTCGAGAGATCGCTTTGTCGTTAAATCGCTTGCTTAACGGTTTGCGATCAATACTCGTCTTTTGATTTCCGGGCTGACATTATTATTTTTGTTTACGGCGGCGCCTAGGTAGACAAAATCATCCACCACTTCAAAGTTATAGTTGTCAACGTTCACGCAGGCGTCCCAGACGAGTGGATTTTTTGTTGGCTGAATAAAATATCTTGGTTTTGTCTTCGTTTATCACCAGACCCACTTCAGGCGACTGCTTTCGAAAAGCTGCAGTAACATCTCGCAATCCATGTCCAATGATGTCTATATCATCTGCATACTCGAGCAACATGTGACTGTGATCTATATTAATATATCCATGTAAAAAATCAAGTTGACAATTTTACCAAGCGAAATTTTCTTAAAAAAATGTATATTATTAAACTATAAATCCACAATATTGGAAAGTATGATTAAGATAAAATCCTCATAACATTATTGTTATTCATACGTTGTGCATTCATATACAAATCCGCATGTATGCAGCGAGCACATCCCAGTAAAAAATATGTTATTGATACCGAAATCGAGCAATAAAAAAGTAATGACTTATACATCCATTTGGAGTAATAAGCGAGCAAGCTTACTTACTTACTTAAGTGGCCAATTACAATTTACGAAACGTAGTTCATAAATTTGAGGCCTGAAGTAAATAAAGAATTCCACACGCTTCGGTCTTCTGCGTGTGTTCTCCCAGTTAGTCCTACCAGATGATGGCACATCGCCTACCACTTGGTCCTTCCAACGGAGTTTGGGTCTCCCTGCTCTGCGCCGTCCTTCAGGTTCGCCTTCAAACACCTTTCTTGCTGGAGCATTTACATCCATCCTGGCAACATGTCCCAGCCATCAAAGTCGTTGGATTCTGACTCTTTTAGCTACGTCGATGTCGTGGTAAAGCTCATACAGCTCATGGTTCATCCGATGGCGAAACTGGCCTTCGACACAGATAGGTCCCATATATTTTTCGGAGTACTTTTCTCTCGAATACTCCCAGGTTTTGTATGTCCGTTGTAGTAAGCACCCATGATTCGGCAGCATACAACAGAACAGGTAAGATAAGCAGCCTGGTATAGCTGTTTCTTAGTATTCCGAGAGAAGGTGGTGTTACTAAAGTGCTGCCGAAGTCCGTAAAAACATCTATTGCTAGCACTATTCTCCGTTTAATTTCTTGGCTGACATTATTTTTCTTGTTGTCGAGAGATCCGAGGTAGGTAAATTCGTCAACTACCTCAAAACAATAATTGTCAACGTTCACAGTGCGTCCCCATCGAGAGGACTCTTTGTTCGTCGAAATCATTATTTTTGTTTTGTCCTCGTTGACCGCAAAACCATTTATGCTGACTCCTTTTCTAGTGATGAGAAAACTTCAGTAACATCCCGCAGATTTCGGCAATGATGTCTATATCATCGACATAGGCTAGTGGCATGTGGCTCTTGTGGAATATTGTGCCAGACATGTTGACACCAGCCTTTCTCATCACCTTCTCCATAACTATATTAAATAGTGTACAGGACAGGCTATCGCCCTGACTTATACCTCTTTCCGTGTTGAATGGTTAAGACTGATCCTTACCAATCTTAACCGAGGATTTGGTGTTGTCTAAGGTACATTTGCAAAGTCGAATCAGCTTTGCAGGAATACCAAACTCAGACATGGCCTCATAAAGCCTATTCCTTATCGGAGAGTCGAAGGCAGCTTTGTAGTCGACAAAGAGGTGGTAGGTGTCGATGTGCTTTTCATGGGTTTTTTCCAGGATTTGTCGTAAGGTGAATATTTGATCCGTCGTAGATTTGCCAGGTCTAAAGCCGCACTGATATGGTCCAATTAGTTTTTCTACAATTAGCTTTAGACGTTCACACAATATGCTTGAAAGGACCTTGTACGCAATTGGTAATAGGCTTATTCCACGGTAGTTCTTACATTCACTACGATCTCCTTTCTTGTATATGGGACATAACAGACTGAGACTCCAGTCCCCGGGCATGCTCTCCTCTTGCCAGATGTTCTCCATGAGTTGATGCATGCTCCTAATCAGCTCCTCCCCGCCAGCCTTAAACAATTCAGCAGGGAGACCCTCGGCTCCAGCAGCTTTGTTGTTTTTAAGGCGGGAGATGGCCATACGTATCTCGCTCTGGCTCGCAGGTGGACAGTTAATACCATCGTCATGGATTGGAGCGGGGTCTTCTGGAGTGGTGTCAGTATCCAGTAAATTTCTAAAGTGATCTCTTCATATCTTCAGAACGTTATCCGGGTCCGTCACTAGCTGACCATCGCTGTCCTTGCAGGAGGGCAACCCTGTTCCACGCATTCTCGCTTTAACTCTCTTGTAGAATTTTCGGGCTTCCCCTCTACTTCGGAGCAACTCAGTGCACTCATCCTGCCTCTTCTTCAGCTCCTTCTTTTTTCTTCTAAAAAGACGAGTTGCCTGTCGTCTCTTCTCCCTGTGCCGTTCACGAACAGCTCGCGTTGCCATTGGCTGCAGTTTCGCCCTGTATGCAGCAACCGTCTCTCTCGTGGTATTGCGACATTCATCATCGTACCAGGCATCTTCTTGAGACGGCTTTGAGTACCCAAGTACGCTTCTCGCTTCCCGTTCTTAGGAGTCGGCTATATTTTGCCACTGCGAGGTTATATTGTCAGGGGTTGGAGCATTCCGCAGCAGTTGAGTTAGGTGGTTGGAGTAGGCGTTTGCTACCTCTGTGGTCCGCAGTTTACCGATGTCCAGCTTTCGTTGTGCCTGGTTACGTACGTTTTTCGCCATGCTTAGCCTTGTGCGTACCTTAACTGCGGTAAGGAAGTGATCGGAGTCAATCTTCGCACCCCTAATCACTCGTACGTGCAGAACACTCGATGCGTGCCTTCCATCGACTACCACATGATCAATCTGATTCCTCGTCAATTGATCTGGAGATAACCATGTTGCCTTATGAATATTCTTATGGTCAAATCTAGTGCTGCTAACTACCATATTTCTTGCCGCAGAGAAATCAATCAGTCTGATGCCATTGTTCGACGTTTCGGTGTGCAGACTGAATTTTCCGATGGTAGGCTCAAATGCGGTTTCCCTGCCTATTTTAGCGTTTAAATCGCCTAGTACAATTTTAATGTCATGGCTCGGGCTTAGGGTGATCAGTTCGGTTTTCAGAAACCGGCTACTCGGTTTTTTTCACTCTTTAAAACCGTCGGTTTTTTTTAAATCCCTGTTTTTCGAATATCGAATAATCCGGTTATTTTTTGTCGAATCTCGGTTTTTTGGCGTTCGATCCTTTTTATTTAAATTCATTCATAATTGTGTTAAATGTGTACTCGTACATGTTTTTTTCCAGCTTCTGCCGGCTTCTGAGACTACAATATGGGAGAAAATATATGATTTCTATATCAGAAAGACGTATTCAAACACTAAATACTCTCATTTTGTATTTAACCCTTATCCTGTATTTAAAAAAAATTACGTATACTGTATTTGTGGGTCAATTTTGCCCAATACATATTTATTTGAATTTTTAAATTTTTTGAAATTGTTCGACCGTTTTTAAAAGAAATTAAGCTATTACAATGATTTCTGCACACAAACTTTGCACAATTGAAACATTTTCTGAGTATTTTGAGCTTTTTGAACATTTAAGGGTATACAAATCAACGGTCCCTTTTAAGGTTTGTCTTTTGCAGCTCGCTGGTTGCAGCAGGATTTAAACTGCGTAAGATTGCTTTAGCTGAATTGCTGTGAGATATATGATCTCGGCGAGATATTTCCTGTTGAACAAGAGTCCTGCCTAATTTGTTGAAAAATATAAGACTTCAGAAATTATTTTTCTAAGTCCAGTCTTGTTTTATTGAAGTAAATAAATAACAAGCGTTATATTTTGTAATGTCCAACATGTTGTAGAATAGGGTTGATAGCCATCGATCGATTAGATCTGCGCCTGCCAGTGCAAATTCTGGCCAATTACTTTATCAATTCCTGACTTAGTGTCATGGCGTTAGTATGATATAATGTGCATACTAAAATAACAAACCGATTTTGCTTGTGTACGAGAACAAATGCAAGATTGTTTGTCTTATTTTATTTCTCGAGAAGAATTTATAAAAGTTTTCTGGTTTATTTTTCATGTCCAATTTTATTAGCAGAAGGTACTTTTTATTTTTTCGGACTGGAGAGCCATAGTAAGGTTTCCTTTGAGTAGCTAATTTCGAAATCTTTGGTATGTAAGCAAATTGTTGCATATAACTATTCGACATTTCAAATCTTTAACTAAATCCAAAACAATGCAAATATCTTGTTCCGGCTTTCAGTTTACAGCTTTATGTGTATGTGTTTGCTTGCAACAACCATGTATTATTTATCTGAACGACACATAGAGCCCGGATACTTATCTCATATTTGCCGGTCTTAGAGGGTATATATTCCTTGAAAGGGCTACGTTAACGGTATGTAACTAATTATTCACCTACGGTCGTACTTTCGCCAGTAATAACACATTATTCTAAAATTTCCTTCCCAGCGACCCAAAAAGTCACTTATAAGAGCTAGTTTATCTCGCGCTTGTCTAGATTACTGTCTGACTTTTTATCGAAAGGAGAACTCGGAGTACGTTCTGAAATCGTTGCCTTCGATATTGGCCTGCCCTTTCTTATCATCTCACAATCTTACTAGCCATACCACGAGATCGAAATACATACGAGCTAAGAGAAGAACGCCTAAATATGCTTTTGTGGAAATTTCGTCTACCAGAATCCAGTTATCTTCAAAACAGAATGGATATAATTACTGTTGAAGAAATTCACAGCAAATATATTTGACTTAGATATGCCTAAAACGCTGTAAAAGTAAAACATAGTTAAAAATTTCGTTGATATTGGTATTGGGCAATATTGACCCATTAATGCAGTATCCGTAACATTGTTCGTAGGCCACATCCAAAAATAGTATTTAACTTTATTGAACTTTTAAGACCAAATTTAGGCCAAAAAAATAATTGTCAGAAAATTTCACGAATCAGTTTTCAGAACGTCCAAACTTATAAGAACTCAAAAACGGTTTGGACAATTTTGACCCATTAATACAGGATAAGGATTAAGTACGAGTAAACTCCCAATTAGTGACGCATTTTTAAAATATATGATCGTAAATGCCACTGAAGATACTATAGAAACAGAACTAAATAAAGCTATAAAAAACGTTCAAAATCCTAAAACTACCATTAAAAACTCTACCAAAAAATTTATTTTGGAATATTTTTTATATATGAATAAGAGCGGCAAAAGGACTGTAAACCTTAACGGATTATTAAACGCCTTGTACACAATAAGTTCAACTAGTACATTGAGTGAAAAGGCCGTTTAATTAATTATGCACCCAAGCACTTAAATATTATCTTATTTCTTAAATGTTACTTTAGGGAAAACTAAAGATTTAATTAAATATATTTTAATATAATCAATTGAATGAATTGTTATGTTTTGTTTGTCTTTGTTAAAATAACAAACTGATCTCAGTAATGTTTTGCATTGTAATAATTGTAAAAGATTACTTTTTTTTAAGTATATTTGAAGTATTTTCTGTTATTTTTCAATTAAATTTTTTTTGTCAAAAATTGTGTTTTAATTTTTTATTTGGCATACATTTGAAAACCGGATTATCCGGTTTTTTGTGAATTTCAAAAAAAGCAACCGGTTTTTTTTAAATGCCATTTTTCGAATAATTCGAAAACCGGTTTTGACAAAAACCCGAATAATTGATCACCCTACTCGGGCTACGGTTATATACATTTTCTAGGCTCTCATAGAACTCATCTTTGTCCTCATCGCTTTTCTCTTCTGTCGGAGCATGGGCACATATAAGTGTTATGTGGAAAAACTTTGTTTTGACTCTTATGGTGGCTATACGTTCACACACCGGGTTGAACCTTGAGACTAGGTGTCGCAATCTCTTGCCAACCACAAATCCACATCCAAACTCGTGCTTGTCCGCATGGCCACTATAGCAGATATCGCACGTCTTCATGCGCGAGCACCCGTGTCCCGTCCACCGGATTTCCTGTAAAGCGGTTATGTCAGCCTTGTATTCTTCGAGGACTTCCGCCAGTTGGATGCAGGCACCTGGTCTATACAGTGTTCTAACATTCCAGGTGCATATCCTTAAATCATGGTCCTTAATTCGTTTGTGGAGGTCGTCAACATTTTGGGGGGTCCATTTTATTCTTTTCTTACTTCTTTTCATTGCAATAGTTTATACGTCGGTGGCGGGTTGCAAGCCCAGCGCACCACGTCGCAGTTTTCTCCTCCTGCCAGGATTTTATTACAGCCGCCCATTCTGGGTCAGACGCTGACCAGGGTACCGCTCACTCTGAGCAGACGTGCCTGGGTTTTAGGTTTCGCCCCTCACAGTTAGTCGTGCTCTGACGGGTGTCAGAGGCACGCTTCCAGGCGTCACCACGTGGAGGTACTCCGTCCGCAGTAGTACTACGAATACGGAGCTCTGTGAGTAGTCTTGAAGTGCAATTGGCAAGGATCACTCTGGGTTTGCCAAGATAAACCGATCTGAAGCTTTACCTTGCATCACACTCCCGACGCCCAATAAGCGAGCAAGCGAAGCGTTTAATTTTTTTAATAAAATACTCAACAATGCATTTTTGTTGTAATATATCTTGACATTACTGTTAATTGTTGATGTTTTTGCTTTGTTTGCCTCTTTTCTCAGTTTAATAATAATAACACTAGTTTACAACCATTTTGGTCTTTGGATAACACTATTTATATATGATAGACGACGGGTTTCTGATTAAGAAAAAAAATTTTTATGGAGAGGATTTTTTTAAAAAAAATTTTTGTAACATTTTTTTCTTTCCCGAAGGTACCTTTGGATTTTGACCTATATATCAAGTTCTAGACGGGCAATCAGGACAAAAGAGGTATCAAATTTATTAGAATCAAATGGCCAACAAGAATTAAGCCACTTAAACTCAACAAATTGCATAATTTTGCCGTACTGGCTGAATACAAATAGGGTCTCTTTATTTAGTTTTTAAATCAGCAAAAATCGAAAACTCGAGATAATTTTTTTTGAAACCTTCTGCGTAGGGCGAACACCTCAGCAAACAAATAAAGTATTGCAGAAGAGAATCTATGGACTGGTTAAAAAGTAATGGCCTTTGAAAGTTGGCAAACATAAATACTTGAATTTTTGCCTTTGTCGAAATTGCAGAATATGGGCCGAGAGGCCAAACAACAACAAAAATATACCATTTAGTTCATCTTGGTCCCATAACATCGAAATGGTAGGTCAAAATGGAAGCCGAGGCCCATGATGCACTCTTGGGGCCAAGAAAGGGGGTCCTTGGATTCTATGATGATCGCCTACGTGCGGGTACTCAAATGAAAGTTATTTTCGAAACGAATACAACGGTAGGACCCGCAGAGTCTTGAAATTGACACCACTGGATTGGGTACCCGCATTTGAGTACCCGCACGTATAGGGTACCAAAGCACTGAAGGAGACCCTTTTTTGGTGTCCCTAGGGCCCCAAAGAGTCTTCAAAATTACACCATTCGATTCGTCTCGAAAATATCTTTCATTTGAGTACCCGCTTAAGGCGGTCATCATAGAATCCAAGGAGTCCCTTTCTTGACCCTCCCAAGGGCGTGATGGGCCTCGGCTTCTATTTTGACCTACTGTTTCGATGTTATGGGACCAAGACGAAGTGAATGATATATTTTTGTTGTTGTTTCTGCAGTTCTGCAGTTCCCATAAAGGCAAAAATTCAAGTATTTATAAAAACTTCATTTCTGTATGCCAACTTTCAGAGGCTATTACTTTGTAACTAGTCCATAGATGCTCTTCAGCAATACTACATTTGTTTGCTGAGGTGTTCGCCCTACGCAGAAGGTTTCGAAAAAAATTATCTCGAGTTTTCGATTTTTGCTGATTTAAAAACTAAAAAAAGAGACCCTATTTGTATTCAGCCAGTACGGCAAAATTATGCAATTTGTTGAGTTTAAGTGGCTAAATTCTTGTTGGCCATTTGATTCTAATTAATTTGATACCTCTTTTGTCCTGATTGCCCGTCTAGAACTTGATATATAGGTCAAAATCCAAAGGTACCTTCGGGAAAGAAAAAAATTTTACAAAAATTTTTTTAAAAAAAAAATCCTCTCCATAAAAATTTTTTTTAATTTTTTTTCTTAATCAGAAACCCGTCGTCTATCATATATAAATAGTGTTATCCAAAGACCAAAATGGTTGTAAACTAGTGTTATTATTATTAAACGAATTTTATCTTGAGCTGTCGATTTTTCCTGATTTAAAAACTAAAAAAAGAGACGCTATTTTTCAGGAAAAAAACACAATTTTTCAAATGTATTCAGCCAGTACGGCAAAATTATGCAATTTGTTGAGTTTAAGTGGCTTAATTCTTGTTGGCCATTTGATACTAATTAATTTGATACCTCTTCTGTCCTGATTGCCCGTCTAGAACTTGATATATAGGTCAAAATCCAAAAGTACCTTCGGCACAGAAAAAAATTTTTTTTAAAAAAATCCGCTCCATAAAAAATTGTTTACAATTTTTTTCTTAATCGTAAACCCATCATCTATCATAAAAAAATAGTGGTGTTCAAAGACCAGAAAAAAATAATTATTTGTAAAGTAGTGTAATAAATGTTCTCTTCGTGCTATTTTAGGAAATAAAAAATATTACTCTTTCAGAAAATAACAAAGATTACTCCCCTTGTACTACATTCAAAGCTCAAAAGGAGTACTTCTTTAATAATCCATTAAGACCTCAAAAGTAGTGCTCCCACATAAGGACATAAAATGTTTAAAAGGAGTACATAATACATGAGGCTCGGAGTTTTGTGGAATAATCAATTATTCGCAAATTGGATGATCCAATTTTTTACTGGGAATATGCAAACCCGCTTCTTGCTTCGGTCAGTGTCGTCATTCAATATCATCAGCAATGACCAATTTTCATGTTGTCACATATGAGATATGCTATATATGGCCATAAACTTGGAGTGATATAACAACTATATAAATAAATAACAACTTTTTGAAAGTTTCATTTGATGAAATTAGTCCAACTTGATTTATATATGGATGTAAAGGCGGCAGCGAGATGTATGGATGTTTTTTTTTTGCGGAGATTTAAAACTGCTTAACTAAAATGAGCTTGATGTAAAAAATACATGACGGAAATTTGAGTAAGATCGGACAACTATTTCCCAAAGAGGTCAAAGGTCTGGTTCTTAGTAAATCCTTAGTAAATTCTATATTTTTCACTATTGTTCGATTATCGATATTATTCGATATCTCGCAAATATGTAAATGTCAAATATTGATATGTGTGGACGGCGCTCAGCTCTTTTTGCCAAATGGTTTCAAATAAAAAAACACTTAATTTCCCTTTACTCCCCATGAATGAGGTACGGGATGCTTCTCGCGTTGTTGTGAATTAACACGCTTTCCGTTTTAGATTCACAACAAACGGCACCTACTTGTTTATCGACGAATGCGAACGTCACTGTTTGAGAAGCTTATACTAGATATGCCGATTATCTCGACACTTATACTGCGAAGTTGCTGTCGACAACATCGAGGGGGCCGACAATGAAAGATAAAGGTAGAAGACTGGAGCTGGGAATCGAACCACGGATATTCCGCATTGTAGTCGCGTGTTCTAGCCACTATGCCATGGCCGGTCCCATTCGTTTCAAATAGCCTGGGTATATATATATCTCTAAATTTTCAGGACGATCAAACTATTATTATGGCTGTTTTAAATGGGGCGTAGCACAGCCCATATCCAATCTGGCTGTAATTCATACTCTACCAACAACACATCAAATGTCAGCTTTACATATCTTATAGTTCATGAGCAGGACAACCGGAAATATGCTACAGCATGTTTTTTTACAACGAAAACTTAAGAAATGTGTAATGTATTTACATGTTTGATGGTCCTACTAGTGTTTTGAGACCTATTTGTTACAGCATATTTTGGCATATTTTACCCATAAAGTCATATTTCGACATATTTTGATTTTATTAGCATATTTTAAAACAACATCCTTTTTTAAAGCATATTTGATATTTTTTAGGGCATATTTTTGAAAAAATATTAATTTTTATCATTTTATGTTTTCAACATTAATTTTTTTTCGTAAAAACAAGAACGTCTTTGTAACCTTGCCATTTTTAGGTCATATTTTATGCGCAAAAAACACGACTTTAAAGGCATATTTCAGGTTGCCCTGTTCATGATATACAGCTGTTTAAACTTTCAAGTTTTATACCAGGCCCACTGATCCGATTCCACCCATTTTTTGTTGGATCATGAAAAAATCGTTAAATTAACCCCAAATAATACATAAGTATTTAGGGATTATTTAAATTTAACTTCTTTTTCTTAGGTGGATTTAAAAAAACTTTAGTTTCAACAGCCGATTCTTAAATTCTTAAATTAAATTTTCTAAAAGCATTCTTCTAGATGTCATCCCCCAGTTGGTCTTTCCTTCGAAATTTTGAGCTTCCCGGTCGTGAACTGTTTCCAGTTTCTTTTGTTACTTCTTTTGCAGGTTATTTAGTGGCGCCAAAAACCAATGACTTTGAATTCAGTTTTCAGCAAAACCAAATTTCAACAGCAATCCGATTAACACTAAATTTCATCGGAACATCATATATGTTGTTTGGACAGCAAAACTTCGGCTTCTGCTTTGAGCCTCATCCTATACCATGGTGTTTCACTGAGTTGTACTTGCACGACCGCATTTCGTAATCCCCCCCCCCCCCCCCCCCGCGCTTTAAAGTAATTTCTTATGACATTGTTTTTTCAGCCATCCTTCGTCCTAGATAACAATTTTTCCTCCAGCTGCTTTCTAATTTCTACGCATCGTTTATCATAATTTAACTTCGTGACTTCAAGTGTTTTCCTTTTTTGTCGCTTCCTCGAGCCAACTATTTTTCTTACGTTTCGTTGTGTCCTAGAATGTGGGTAGGTGCATATACGTGTTCATGTACATATCATGTTCTGGTGCTATTACCACTATGGCCTTTAGGATGATGTGTTCATCCTGAACGAAAAGCTAAAAGTTGCAGCTGCATACTAGTCTTCCTTTTCATTTAGTAATCGTCATCATGCGCCTTTAAGGGTAGCGAAGTTTTCTGTGAGATGCTTCCTTAACTTCAAGGCATATGTTAAGCAAAAAAAAAAATGTTAACCCATAAAGAAGTGGGACGAAAAAGAAAAAAAAATAACTAACAGGAAATTCACGTGAATTGTTTATGAAAGAAATCACCACAAACGTTCGCTTAAATTGTTCTACTCATATTCTTTGGGCTCTCGTATTTACCTGAACGCACCTATTTTTTATATTTTATTTAAATGTTGGAGGCTGCAATTGTACGCGGGTGTTTGTTTATAGTGTTTCAGACATTTATTCACGTTCTTTGACTCTATATCTCTGCATTTGGTAGCAGACGATTTCAGCTATTTCTAACGTTCCTCTCTCACTTTTCACTCCATATTTCTATCATATCATCTTGACATTGTGTGGTATTTGTTCAAATGTTGCGGCAAACGTTTATTGTTAAAGTCGCAACGTGTAGAATTGTGATTTTGACATTAAAGCTGAACTTCACCTGTAAGTGTAAATCCGTGACCTTAGGTAGAAAAAACCAAGTCACTCTCGCCGACTGGTAACTTACAAATACTACTACAAACGATTGTTGTGTTTCATACTAAAAGCAGCATGTATATCTTATTCTATTGCAATATTGGGTTATTCGCATTGATTTATAGAAATAAACAGGAATTCCTGTGTTCGGGTAACATACATTCCGTTTTGGATTTACAAGAGTATGCAACTAATATGGTTTATTTATGTGACGCTAACCGGAATAATAAGTATCATATTTGGCATAAATAAGAGAGAGATAGTGTGAGAGCTTAACAAAGAACGCGGATAATACAGAGAAAAATAACTATATATACGAAACTTTCAACATTTTATTTTGATGCAATTTTTTCGACCATTATAATCTTAAATTTTACGAATCTGACTTTTAAATTTGTCCACAGATTGATACAGAAGGTGGAGCATATTTTACAATATATTTAATCGCACTCTAATTGGTCTTGGCAAATTATATTCTAACACCCACCCATCATGTACCTGCAATGAAGTAAGTAAATTATTCATCAAATGTGTTTGCTGTATCTCAAACGACGCCAATTAACGCAATCAATATATCATATTAAATTGAATTGGTTATAAAGTTGTTCCTTTAACGATGCTTCCTTAAATCCTTTGTGTACACCTACACACAAATATTTTTTCCTATCCACCCGAGAGAGCGGCCCCATCAAGGCAAATGCAATATTATGTTGCTGAAAAAAAACTTTCTAATTACGTACAAACAAGAAAAATACATAAAATAAACAATATTTGCGTTTCGGTGGCTGATGAACCTAACAGCCCTGGCTTTCGATGAATTTTACATTTATTAACACAAAAATGGTTTCCTAATTAGTTCAAATGTAGATCCAAAAGAAAGGAAAAAAAAACACTTTGTGAACATTTTATTTAATTGAAGATTTACCATGCCAGGCGGGCATACACTTCAGGTGTGAAAATTGCTCTGAAATGCTCAAGTAGCCTGCTTGTTCGTAGTCAAATCCCAGGTGTATTGCTCTCAGTATTTTATATTGCGGTTAGTGCAGACGATTAGCCTTTTGGTAGATATTGCTGTACTGCGAAATGTGAAACTCATCTTAAACGGAAACTATTTTATAAAAATTTAATTGTTATGCTATTTAGTCGTGAATATATGTTGATGAATCAATTAAAAGGTTAGCTTAATATTGGTATATTCTAAATTCAGGCCGGCTTCTACTTATATGACAACAGCGCCACCTAGCGGTTTTAAAGGTATGCTACCTTTCAAGCATATACAACACATTAATTGTCATCGGTTTGGAGGTTTCGTAGGTACGCATGTACGATACGATATATAAACAGAAAACTCATCTACGGAGGGCAAAATAGAGCATTGGTATCGAAAATACAGAAATAGAGGTGAATCCGAAAAATTTTACCAAATCGTTAAATGTAAAAGTTTTGAAACAGGTATACCCATGTATAAGGACAGCCCAGTAGGAAGTGTCTGCAAGACATCCTCAAGGATAGGTGCATGACCATAGTAAATCATTAATGACATTTAGAGGACCGTCCATACAAATCGTTGACGAAATTTTCATACAAGTGCCGCTTTGTCATGCACGACCTGATGAGCGACAATGTCGGTCAAATTTTCGTTGATGCATATACAAGCGACCTGTCGCCCACAATCTCATGCACGACATGATGGGTGACAATGTCGGTTAAATTTTCGTTAATGTTTAATAAACGACACATCGTAGTATGACTTTGTATATACATTGGTGCCATTTTAAAAGATGGATTTTAAGCTGTTTTTTAGCTTTTTATTAGTATGACGAATTGTTAATACTTTTGGAAAACTACTGACCAAGAGAGAAGTGAAGGATATAAACTTTTATACGGCATTCACATTTATTCGAGATTTCAAACTAAATTGCTGATGTATACTCGTCCGTTTAATAAACTAAAAATTTTTTACGTCACATTCCATTTTTTTGTTCCCATTATCATAGCAACACATTTTTCCCTTTGATTTTATGGAATGTGTTTAATGCACGACAACATTAGTATTTTGTCGGTCAGCTTGTCGTCAACCGAGTGTTTTGACGACAAGTACATACATTTTTCACATTTTGTCTTGAGAATAGCGTTGACGACAAAGTCGTGTATGACGGAACTTCCTACTGGGAGATTTCGAATACGCAGAGTGTGCTTTAAATATGCAGGGAACATTTTTGTACTCGGTTCGCTCCCGAAGACGAAATCTCACAAATCTTTGATGACGGAGTAGATTGCCCACAAAGGGCCAAAGTGTAATGCTTAAGACCATCTGCGGGTGCCAATGGACTGTCGGCAGAGCTTTTTAAAACTGCAAGCAATCAGTAAGTAACATATATGTACCAGCTTATATTCTGTGCTAAAGAACGGTGTACCAAGTCTTTGCACCAACTACCATGTACCGCCGCGTACCACTTCTTTTGTACGTGAATCTTTGTTTGATTCAAAGAAGAGCGGACCATAGACCGGGTCAGTCTCTGCTTGAGTGTTGTAAAAGCAACACAACGCTTACTAGCTTCACATTCACTCGTTCGGTTTTGCCTGACACTGCCTGCCAGTTTTTAAAATAATCAGTTGCCACTAATCACTAGTTATGTAGTCGATTACAGGATGTTAATTACCACATTGTACTAGCTATGTGATAGAACACTGCGAACTAACTATTGAGCTCGATCATGATGAACGAGAAATGTGTGTTTGTTAAAATGATTTTTTTTAAGTGCTCCCCATTTCCCGGGAAACGGTAACGGGAATAAAAAAATGTTTTTTCTTCGATTTGTTAAGCAAAGACGCACAGAATGGCTTGAAATTTTGCAGAGATCACAAATATACACTTCGTTAAGTTGTACCAACAAATTGTGCTCTTTGATGGAGCGCTGTCCAAACGCCGCACAGTGGAGAAAAAGTTTTGGGTGAAGTTCAGAATATGGGGCCCGATTAAAACAAAAATATGCCATTGTTTTCGTCATGCTCCCCAAACATCGGCATGGTAAGTCAAAGTTGGCGCTCAGGCCCATGGGGCCCGGGGGTAAAAAAAGGGGCCCCTTTCGGTTCTATGATGAACCCCCATGTGCGGGTACTCAAATGAAAGATATTTTCGAGACAAATCCAACGATGTTATTTAAGTTCCTACGGGTCTCCTGGACCGTGTTAGAGCCATTTAAATTTCCAGTATATACCAAAAAAAAAATTATTTTTAAAAGAATTATTTAGCATGCGGCAAATTTAAAAAACAAATAACAATTTAAAGGGATATATCAAAAATAAAAATACAAAACATACCTGTTTTTTAAATATTTTTCAAATTTTTTCTCATTTTTTCCACTTTTATCCTTTTTTTAATCAATTTTCTTTTTTCAAATATTTCTTTTTGGACTTTTTCTTAATTTTTTTTTAAATATTTCTTGAAATTGTCCATTTGTTTCCTTCTTTTTTTTTTAATTTTTTCTCAATTTTACATTTTTTTCATAAAAAAAACTTAAAATTTCCAAAAAATTTTAAATTTTCACACATTTTTGATGACATTTCATTTTTTTATGGAATTTTTTAATTCATTTCCTTAAATTATTCTAATTTTTCATGATTTTTTCCCATTTTTTTCTAATTTTTTACGGGATTTTTCAGAAAAAATTATTTTTTTTTTAAAAATCGAGCGGTTTTTAGCTTTTCTATTTTTTTTTCGAATTTTTCAATTTATTTCCTTAAATTTTTCTAACTTTTTCCATGATTTTTTCAAATTTTTGCAATTTTTTTTTTAGTTTACCACCGCTGGATTCTTCTCGAAAGTATCTTTCATTCGAGTACCCACACATGGGGGGTTATCATAGAACCCAAGGGGCCCCTTTTTTGGGCCCCGTGGGCCTTAGCGCCAACTTTGACATTGATTTTCGTGTTTTAGGGCGTATTTTGGGGGAGTGGCAAAACTACTCGCACCTCCCATACAAAGTTCCCATTTTTGGGGTCTGTCCCTACGATTACAGCTGTAGTTTAAGAGGTATATAGATGATATTTACAGTTGTAGTTTAAGAGGTATATAGATGAGATTTTGTATCCAAGATTCTGTCCTCTAAGCGGAGGCTACTTTCTAAGATATGCAAGGTCGGTCAAAAACTACTCCCAACTCCCATAGAAACACCCTCTTTTTGCGGGTGTCCGTCTGCCTGTCTCCGCAATTCCAGCAGTAGTTTAAGAGATATTGAGCTGAAATTTGGAATGCAAACTTCTATCCTCAAAGCGGAGGTTGGGTAAGATCGGTCAAAAACTACTTCCACCTCCCCTACAAATTCTCCTTATAGGGAGTCTGTCCCTGCTATTACAGCAATAATTAAGGAGCTATCTTGCTAAAAATCCGTTATGCAGGCTTATATTTTCTAAAGAGGTTAAGTTCTAAGTTGAGTAAGATCGGACAACAACTACTCCCGCCTCCTACACAAACTGCCCTTTTGGGGTTTTCCGTCTATACGTCCCCGCGATTACAGCAGTAGTTTATGAAATGTTGAGCTTAAATTTAATAGGCAAGCTTATACCCTCTTAGCGAAGGTTAAGTTCTAAGATAAGCAAAATCGGAAAATAACTACCCCCACATCCTATACAAATACCCCATTTTGTGGCTGTCTGTCTGCCTTCCCCGCTCTTACAGCCGAAATTGAAGCAAAGCCCTTTAGTTGAATGAAAATAAAAACTTGAATATTTGGTGGTGGGGTTTTATTTCTAGCGAGCGTTCTTTAGTCACAATTAAAAAAATTTTTGCTGTTAGAAACTGATGAAATAAAAGCAGAGCAAGAAGAAAGCAGAAGCTGGTACAGGATACTAAAGAGGAAATTAAGTATACTTCCCCCAATGACAAGCCCATGTTAAATTTGCCAGCTAAAAGCCATTGAAGGTAAATTTAATCGGAACTAGTTATGTTTACTTAGCTATCTATTTTGCAGGTTCTGAACTAGTTCAATGTCCTGGTGGGTGCTTTAAAGCATCACATACAAGTTTCTCTCTAGTGTGCTATGTGTAAAATTAAAAACATTGTCTACCGAGCGATACAAATTGATTATGTGTTTCTCAGGGGTTTTTGAAATGGTAAATTCAAATACGAAATCAGAAATTTGCTATCAGGCTTTGTTTTTGGCTATTTAAAAATAAGTGTTATTTTTCGTTAATATTTTGAAAAGTGGCAACTGCTGAAAAATTTTGTAGAAACAGGTGGCAATATCAGCTTCAAGAATGTCAAACTTCAATTACCACCCTATTGTATTTTATTATCACCCTATTCTCTTTTAAATATCCTACGTAAATACCCGCACATTTCACCAACATACGACGAAGGCATAATTTTTAATTCAAATTTATTAGACAAAATTTTATACTAGTCTGTGAAACGTATGTATATCAGTTTACTAAATAAATAAATAAATAAATAAATAAGCTACGAAACCTCTAATTCATGACTGCTGCATCATAACGATATCGGTAGGATTTTCTAAATACCTTCATATCCAGCAGCAGGAGCCGCTTGGAACTCTGTCGGTCGATGTCAATTGGATGTTTTGTGTTGCATATCAGATCAAGCAACGTTTAGCCTAATGACTATTGCGGACGTGAGCTTTAGAAATTAACTAGTTGATACTCGTGGATCAAATTCAAAATCAGGTGGGAAAATTTTCTTTTACTTAAGACAATCCCACCAGTAGTCATATATTAATTTCTCATTAGTCTAACCCAAAGCCGTATAATGTTTTCTGAATACAGAATGATGATTCATAGCTTTAAATAAATTCTGTATATCATTAATTTACTTCACTTGTATTAAAAACATTTTTAACGTTTACAATTTTATTTAAACAAAAATATTCCCTGATGCCCCAAACGTGTGCTGCCAGCAGAGCTGTTCGTTGAGTATGAAAAATGTTCTGTATAATTTAAACTTCTGTATGATTTTTACACCAAAAATTTAATTAAATCTCTACCAGATGAAATTATTGCTGTGCATAGTATTCCATATTCTACAAAAATATTCATGTAAAAGGAAAATAACCCCCAGGGAGATGTAGAAAAGTAAATGAGAATATAATTTTCTCTCAACAATAAAAGCGTCGGCGAAATGAAATACAACAGAACCAGAAACACGAGATGAATATATCTAATGTTTGGCAGGTGTTGTTAAAAACTTCCTTTAAAATAATATTATTATAAACTGCTCACGCACACATGCACCATACGTACCCACGTATGCGAATCAAAAGCATTACTTTTTTAAACTTCTAGCAAGAAGGGCTAGCAAAGGAACGGAAAAGGAAACCGAAAAGAACGAAACGAAAAGCAGACAGCAGTTACTCTCACGAGCAAAATCATACGCACTCATAGCAATGTCATTTTGTATGTGACAAAACCACAAAAATGAGTGAGTGTTCCCTTCGAATTTGCTGAGTGGGAGGTATAGAGGATGAAGTAATGTCAAAGGAAGCATTGTCACCGAAGAACCGGCTATGAAGTGAGCATCAGTCCCACACACCCAGACACACCAAACCAACAAGTGACATAAAGGTATGTGTGTGTGTGTATTCAGAAATTAAGAGTTTCATGAACACTTATACATATGCTAAGTTTTAAAATCTTCCACAAGCAGCCACATGCGACGGTGATATAAATGCTATTCAAAACCTCAAAAAAATATTTAAAATCTAATGCCATGTTTCTATGTGACATATTTATGAAATGCTATAATAAATTTACTTTTAACGAAGGCGGGTATAGTAGCTTTGGAAATGTTTCGAATATTTAGGAAGTTAAAAAAAGCTAAACATAACCAAAGGAAAGTTCAAAATTGTCTGGTGCTATTAATTAGCACATCGATAAAATAAAGTTGTATTGGGTGCTGGCGGTAACAACTATATAATTATTACTAGGGTTTAGGTTGTTGACACGTGTAATCTGGTAAAAACCAGATCACACTACACACAGAGATCTGTTGAGGGATTGGAGATAATACCGTTTCTTTCGTGATGAGTCCTCAGCTTTAACGTACGTAGTTCCGGCACGCATAAAGGGCATTGACACCCCTCATTAACGTCACCTTGATGTTTGTTGACCAATTTAGCTTCTGATGGGGGATGTCATCCTAATCTTCACGGACGGTTCAAAATCAAAGGAAAGAACGGGCTGTGGAATCTTTTCGGAAGAGTTGAGTTGAGATTTGAGTCTATCAATCAGGCTACCAGACCACTGTAGCATAGTTCAGGCCGACATAGCGGCCATTAGAATAGCCGTAGAGAAAATTTAGTATCTTGGGATATTGGACGGCAATATTCATATTCTTACTGATAGTAAAGCGGCTATCAGATCCCTAGAGAACGTGTACACTTATTCGAGAAATGTTCGAGAATGCCTGTCGTCTCTTGAGGAGATAGCAAGACATTCGACGGTTACCCTTACATGGATTTCAGGACATGGGGTCATATATGGAAACCAAAGGCCGATACGCTGGCAAGGGCCGCCACAACCGTGAATTCGGGCGAAGTTTACGGTCTCATTGGGATCCCTCTTACAAGGGGGAAACAGCTCATTGCGGGGAAACTGGACCTCATTGCTGAAGAGAGATGGGCAAGAGAACCCACCTACACGGCGAACAAACAAATTTGGCATACAATGGATATACAGAGGACACGATTTGTGCTGAACTTGTCCAGAGTCCACTTGAGGAACATCATAGCTGTAATAACTGGCCACTGGCCGGTTGGTAAACACGCTAAGAGGCTGAAAATACCCTACTACTAGGACCCAAGTGGGCTGTGTTCAACGTGACTGCCAAATTAACCTAACCTAGTTTCTTATCAAGAACAACATCTAGATGAGAGCTTCAGTTTCACACCATTCAGTTTAGATGACCTGAAGTCTTTGACCTTATACCTACGGATAAAGAGAACCAATTCGGTTTTTGAAGGTTCACCACCAGACCACAGGTCATGGCCCATCATACCAGCTTTCCAAGGGCTAAGGTCACACATCGTTGGTAGAAATTTCCCACGTACCATGATGAGCACACCGTTTTCGTACCATCCGCAGTGCATAAGTTAAGTACTCCATTTATCACAAAAAACCAAAGAAGAAGGGACAGAACTTCCCATGTGGTGTTATTCTTTAGCTATCTTTTACGCAGCTTCCACTAAGTAATAAGTTACAAAACGGTTTCCGATTTTTTAATCCACGTAATTCACTAGCGGACGTAATACAATCAATCTCCCGCAAACTTTCAGCAAAAAGGATGAGAGGCATGGTTAGGCTCATACTACCGACAGCGTTATCCGCATCTAAACAGCCCGGGAATTGTGTATCCATAAGGAGCTCCAGTGTTTGAGTGCTGGACTCGTTTCATGACCCATCTGTCTTACGATTGAAATACAATCATTTTGGGTTCTAAGGCAAAACCCTGTAGCGGCATTTGTGACACCAAGTATGGACTCACGGTCCTTAAACCACGTAGCTCTCTTCCTCTAATCCTGTTCTCTTAGGTTTGCTGAAAAGCCTTCTGATATCAATGCTCTGGGATTCCAACTGCTTATTCCACCACACTGGTTGCGATATCGCTTCCGGATAAGTAAGGGGGCAAGTCTGAGCAAAGCAAAGGTTGGTAGCTTTAGTTGGGGTATCCACTTTCCTATTTACCTAATCCATTGTACTGCAGGTTTCCCCAAGGGAGTTCAATGCAGCAGCAATTTGGGCCCGGAACTCTCCAAAATTAGCGAATATGCCTTTTGGTATTTCAATACCACATCTACTGTAATGTTATGGTCTGAGAAGGAAAATTCCCCAGAGCCTCTCCAATCCAATGGAAGTGTCCCTATTAGTCATGGTTATGTCAATGACAGCATCCCTTTTTCTTTTTTTAAAGAAATGGTATTTCCCAAGTCTTACGTCCAAATCAAAGGCTGATTCAGCTCTAGTGTTTATATCCTTGTTGGCCCACTGAACATGGTGAGCATAGCCATCACATCCAGGAATAAGAAGACACCTTTTAGACGATGCGTGCCTTATGAGCTTGAAGAAAAGCCTTAGCTTGCGGGTCCCGCTCTTTGTTTGGCATATAGCCAGAGGACGGCATCAGTTTTATACTGCGCTTGTCCTACACACACACAAGTTATTTTATAAGTTAAAAAATTTGAGTCAAAAGAAACTACGTAAGCTTAAAGCATCAATTATATATTTTTCGGATAGTTTGCCAAAGTTCTATAAAAATATTTTCCGTAGGCTCTCAAATGTTACATCTCTGGTAATATTTATTACATCTGGCAATACTCTAGCTTGTTTTAGTTTTAATATCGTTTTAATATTTTAAGCTTACTTTTGTTAGAAGACTAAACTTTAAAAAAATAATTTTTAAGCAATGTGATTTAAACCACTTTAATGTCTATATTTTACTGAAGGAGTAATTTTCTTCATGTGTAAATCTATTTCCACTCTGATGTTGATCGAGATTGGCACTTTCAAACGAAATTGCTAAATCACTTACAAAATTTTGTATGTACGATAATTTCCACAAAACATTTCTTATCTGGCCACAACTTACTTTACTAACCCCGTTAGTTCATATTTGTAACAAGGTGTACATTAAGCTAAGTTTATGCCTAAACGTTTTTGCAATTACTAAAAAAAAGACCCCCCAGAATTACTGAAAATATATCATAGCATTTTTGCATTTTTTCAGCTTGTCGTAAATATTCTATAATCATCTTGATTGTCATTTAAAATATTTCCCTTCACAACAAAAATGTACAGGAATTTCAACATCACAAATCGTTTGTCTTTTTAAAAACAAAAACCTTTCCCCTGAAACTAAAGGCAAATATGCACCTTCCACATCTCTGTTTCTTCATATTTATATTCAAAACATTATTCAACAACACAATTCAGTGGTTTGGGAGGTGTAGCAACTCCACCATGTCCTGGTTGTTGCAGGTCCAAGAGGAAGAGGTTTATGATGATATAGGAATACGAATTACTTTTTGATATTTTTCTTTATGCTCTTGTTCTTCTGTCAGTCATTTTGGAATATCATCGCCATTACCACAAGGAAACGTAATAGCTTGTCTCCCCACATATGGTTCATGGAGGGAGAGTGTATAATTTAAGTTTCACCACTGCCAGTCTATAAGAATATGTATGCATGTAGCGGTAAAGTTGTGGTATGTGTTTGTGAATTTATTACTTTAAAGATTGCCATGAATTGAAGTAAGAAATTCATATTTTATGCAAATTTGTTTGTGGTAAAACACAAACAGAAAAAAAAAACATTTGAAAATGTATGGAATTACGTATTGTAACATATTGTAAATGATTTGTCTGGTGCCGGAAGCGAATAAATAGAATACCAAATGATACAAAAACACACACAAAATGGCGATGGAATCTCAAATTGTGCATTAGACAAATTGAATGATAAAAATTCTGTTTTGATGTTCCTCAGGCTTTTTGTACTGTTGCAGTGGTTTAAAAAACTATTTATTTGTCTACTCATTCCAGGTAAGCACACAACATCTGATTTTGATAAATGGTTGTCCTGTATGTGCCATAAATTATGATTGTCATGTGGTAAGTATGCCCCCGAGTATTTTAAACTGTATCGAAATTTCTAAGCACTTACACAGAACTATTGGTAACCAGATATGCGGAGCTTTTTTGAATATTTGGAAAGTTCAGATACAGGCGATTGGAAATGAGGAGAATGCTTTGAGAGGAAAAAACTTTTCCTAACATTACTAACCACAATCTATTTGCTAGATTGTCGCGAAACATCGTGTGTGAAGTTTGTTTTTAGAAAGCGAAATAAACAACTACTAAATCGGAAGAAATTTGATTTTGCCTGTGGCGGTATGATTCACAGAAAGCATTTATGGTGAAATATGGGGTGGGCAGGCTATTTAAACGAGATACAAACTGTTTATTTATTCACCCCTATTCTGCATTTCGATTCAAATCAAAATTTCCGTTTCGTTCCGATATTCTGCATTACGAACTTTTTCGATTGTGGGTATTCTGCATAAAGAACGTAGTTACGTTTTTCTAAGTAAAAAATTTTGTGGCGGAACTTCTTTCAAACTTTGTTTATTAATTCTTTAAACCGCGCAATTTAAAAAGTTTTTAATATAAAGTGCAATAAAGTTTCATTAATGATTTAATTGTTATTTTTTAATAGTTTCTTGTTGTTCCGAAATGTATTATTTAATTTTTTTGCATGAAACGCTGGCCAACTACTGGATACCAAGTCAGATATAAACGATCCAAAGACGAAGTCCAGTCTTTCTGGGAGGAAGTGGCAAAAACACTTAACGCAATAGGGCCACCAACAAAGAATGAAACTGCATGGAAGAAATTATGACATTTGAATAATGTGTGGCATATATTAAATATGTTTCTTATAGATGTGTATTGACTGCATAAGCAGCAAACTAAAAGGAAATGATGAGCACAGATGAAGTTTACTGTTGCTTGCAGTGCTTTAGCCTCCTTGAGGAAAAAGTTATTCAACTGACGGGCCTGGTCATAAATACTCTGTATTCTGGAGCATGTTATTCTCCTCTATCACAACAATATATAAAAAGAAAAATATCACCTCCGATCGGACAAGGTTCTTCACACTGGTATATATTTCCCACAAATATATTTTACTTATGCTCTGGCTTTTATTTTAGTGCTAAACCGATATTTTAATTATTAAATCAATGTTTATTTGAACTTTTTATTCACATGATAACAAATTTGGTTATTTTTTTCTGTTTCTTTTTTATATGTTCCACTGCGAAACAGATGTTTTTGAATGTACTCTAAACTTCTTCTTTTTCTTTTGATTCAGTTAATTGCTCGAATACTGATGCATCGTAATCGAAGTGCAGAATAGGGGTGATTATGAAAGTACAATGAGGGAATGCAACTCTTAGGGGAAATATTGATCATTGGAAAAAAAAAACATTAAAATGCCGAAGATATAACGAACATTTACAAAAAAAATTAAATGTTTTTCTTGAAATTGCCTTTTAAATATAATTGTATTCGAATGTGTACGAAGAATATTGTTTGCCTATTAGTCCGAGAGCTAGGGGTCAATTTTGAGTAGTGTTTTTATGCCGTTTGATTATTATCTTTATTCATTGCTGAGTGTTGGTTGACAACTACTGGCTGTAGGGAGCCGTGAAAGTTGTTAAAAAATATATTTTTTAAGTTATTTTATGCTAATTGAATTTTACAATATCAATTGTTGATGTCAGGTAGAGTCGAAAAATAATAGTCAGCTGGTCCGTGGAGGGGGGATTGCACGTCAGCTGCTCGTGCGAACTTGTAAAAAAATTAAAAAATTAAACTTATTGCATGCCGAATGAAATTTTTTTCCATGACTTCTGACACATATATAAGTATGATAATAATTGTCAGCTGCTTGTATAATGGGGGAAAGGCCGTCAGCTGGAGTAGGAAAGTATCGTTCCGCTCATAAATCAAAACGGCATTCGGTAATTTTAATAAACTAACTGAAGGCCTTCCCCTCAGTAGGAATTCAATTGATTAGGAATTATTGCTTTTGTTTTAAGATGTTTTAACCTGTAAGAAAGTTTCAGCCGGGCAACCCGACTTACATATACCATCACCTTCAGTAAAGCCAAAAATTTTCTATTATATTAATATTATTACTCGATTTCTAAAGTGCGGCGGAGTGGTACATTTGTATGGGAAGTACCAGAAGGGGCGTGTCTAGACTTTCATATCGCACCTGTTCATCAAAAGTAACACAACTCAAAATTTACGACTTTTCAGTAGAGGCAAAAAACTAGTTCCGCCAATAAAATGGATTTATTGTTATAAACAAATATAACGTTGTTAAGGAAACTCAATAATATTTCAATAAAATAACAAAATTAAAAAAATAACAAAATTTATTTCTCTTCTTCCTTTTTTCGAAATTTTTACGGATTTTTTAGTTAATACAGTTTTCATGAAATTTTTTGATCTACATGTCAGTATTAAAACTAAAAAGCACATTTGAATAAGTTATTGATAAACAGATTTTTAACATGAAAACAATCACAACTCGAATTAATACACTTTTGCTGATACATTTGAGTAACGTAGCCCTTGAACGATTCAACGCAACTTAAACTAAAACTCTTTAATTGAATCAAAATAAACAATCTGAGTACGCAAAGAAAGACGTAAAAGGCATTTCTCCCATGAAATATTAAAAATAGAATCCCAAATATTGTACAGTGGTTAGATATGGTAATCAAAAAAGTGAAAAATAAAATTTTTTGTGTTGTGTCACTTTTGATGAACAGGTGCGTTATTTTTTCCAAAACTTTATCCTGTTATTGCTTTACTAAATACAGAATTTGGGCACGACCAACGCAAGTTGTATTGATATTATTACTTCATCTCTAAAGTGGACGGAAAGGTACATTTGTATGGGAGGTACCATAAGTTACGTCGCTAGATTTCCAATTTCTTCTAAAAAAACTTTATCCTGCTATAACTTAACAAAATACAGAATTTTTTAACGATAATGTCGATAATGTCTGGGAGGTACCAGAAGGGGCGTGGCTAGACTTCCAATTTTTTTCCAAAATTTTTTCCTGTAATAGCTTTACTAAATACGAATTTGGGTGCGATCCCGTTGGGTGTATTGATGTTATTACTCGATTTCTAAAGTGGGCGGAATGATGTATTTGTATGGGAGGTACCAGAAGGGGCGGGGCCATGTAGCCCATTTGCAAGACCGTTAGTAGTTTTGAGGAAATAATAAGTCGTGCAAAATTTCAAAACATTTGGTTACGTCTTTCGAAAGTTGTCGTGCGAACCAGCCGGACAGACAGACAGACAGACGGACATGGCTCAAACGACTTAAAAAGTCATGAATCGAATTTGGTTCAAAGAAACCTAGGGTCTTAAGTAACTCCTTCTATGTGTTACACTTTTGGGTCGCATCAAATGATATATACTAGACCGGGTCGCGAAAAAAAATTTCCAAAGTCGAGGGCAAATATTAAAGATCACCTCGAGACAACTTAAAAAAAAAATTTTTTTTCATCCCCCACCCCCCGGAAAAACAGCCAAAATCGTTGTTTGTGGCTCAATCGTTAAATCAAAGACATCAGTGTATAGGTCTCGACGAGTACTACATTTGTCCTATAGATGTCGCTGACATACGACATCATCTTGTAATGATGGTCTCATTTAGAGCAATTTCTACCGTTAAAATTTAAAAATATTTTTTCTCAGAATTAAAGTCCTTTAAAAACCAGAACATTTTGCTTTGGCAGTATACAGTTTTATTCAAAAACAAAAAAGTTACGTATAAAAACATGTATTTACAGCATCAACACTAATATTTTTTCCTGTTGTTTGCATTATTATCACAAATTATTGGCCTTTCCCCCATTATACAAGCAGCTGACGATTATTATCATACTTATATATGTGTCAGAAGTCATGGAAAAAAATTTCATTCGGCATGCAATAAGTTAAATTTTTTAATTTTTTTACAAGTTCGCACGAGCAGCTGACGTGCAATCCCCCCTCCACGAACCAGCTGACTATTATATTTCGACTCTACCTGACATCAACAATTGATATTGTAAAATTCAATTGGCATAAAATAACTTAAAAAAATATCTTTTTTAACAACTTTCACGGCTCCCCACAGCCACCCCCACCCCTACCGGAGCAGCTGACGGTCGTTTTAGATATCTCCGACGTAAAATCTATTACGACTCTTAAAATCAGCCGGCATGCAATGGTTATGTCAAAAAGACCCCTAGCTCTCGGACTATATAGATTTGGTACGTTCTTGTGTACATGTTTAGCGGGTGCATTAATATTTCGGTTTTAGACTTTGGTACAATGATATTATATTGTTTATCAATTCTTTTTTGAGAATCATTGGCTTTCTCAACATAAACAAACAAGAAATAAATTTAGCGAATAGATTCTCATAGTGAATGCTTGTGAAGTTTTTCGAGTCTATGCACTCAAATAAGAATTGACATTAAGTAATGAAACTCTTATGCATACAACTTGATAAACATTTTTCAATCATTGTACCAAAGTCATTGTACCAAACTCTGGCTGAATTCGAAATAGATATAGGGACTGCCTGGCAGTATGAAAATATCATTCACTGTTACAACTTCTTTTAATATTTATAAGGGTTCCCTTTTTAATTTTTGATTATGTGTTTTGCATTTAAAGTTTTATATATCGATCGCAATGAGAATAATTTTTCCACGAGTGCCCTATTCTTCTCAAATATTTAATTTCTTTTTCAGAACCAGTGGGTTGATCAGAATGCTCACTGGTCTGATTTAGTGCCCTGCGTGTTTCATCCGCTCCCTACTTAGATATTCAATAATATACAGACCGTTTGGGTCTTTTTAGTCCACGTTTATACTTTTAGCCGTTTCGTCTGACTTACGGTACCAGTTTTATACCATTTTCGGACTTAACGTATAAATCATTCAAAAATAACGTAACGAATAAAATCGGATGAGTAGCTTAGAAATTAACCCCCTGCATACAAACAAGCCCCCTTAGGAGGGTGAAGATATGGGTAGGTATGTTTGGAAAAAATATTAGGAGGGAAAAATGACTCAGGGGCGATTCCAGGGAAGTTGCTTGTTGTGAATATTTTCGCCACTACGAAAAGATTCTCGTTTTGATAACCGAGAGGAAAAAATTGTCCCTGTCTAATTGATATATTTCAAATTACTCCTAATAAACTTTATTAGGACGCACGTTCACGAAACTAACGGAAACAGGAACCAAAACAAACTTGGATAATGCACCGTTTTACAAAACAAAAATTTCAATAAATAAAAAAAATCATATATGGCGTTGTACGAAGTAGAGGGTTAATTTCACATTCTTGTATAGGTATTTAAAAACACGTTCCTTTAAAATATTGTAATGGTTTGCAGTTGGTTACAAAATGCTATCAATGCCAATGCCATTACTTAATTTTTCTAGTGGGAACATATTCTATTGCACTCATTCAAATGAAAGATGCACACTCACACATAACGTCGATAAAATTAAGTTTCCTAATGCATGCGGAAGCTGTAAATAATTTGAAACGTTTAATAATATTAATACAATACTGAAACAATTGCAATTGGTTGTTCATATGCTATCTTCCGATTATGTACATCAGATGAACATTATCACTGTTTAAATATACATTTCGTTAGCTTTACAATCATTTTTACACTTCGTTTATTTTTTACATATTACCGCATTTAAATTCATAGTAATCTTTTTATTTCATCTCCATAGCAAAAATGCAGATAATCTCAGGTATTTTTCTTCAACCATTGTCATATGTAACTAGTATGCACGAACAAAAATTGCACGAGATGCTAGTCAGCAAAAAAAGAACGCCACAGAAAATCTATGAGGGATTCAATATGAAATCCCTGATGATTTGCTGCATTAACATTACTAGGGCAACGTAAAGCTAACAAAGTTAAAAATTTTTTCACAATTTAATGATGGAAACACGACTATGAAGTTGGTAAATTTCTAAAGGGTGGGCCATGTAAAATGTACAATTTAACTTTGATTAAAAATAAATTCTAATAGAAATTTATTCACAAGTATTATTGAATTTAAGAATGAAACACAAAATCTTTCAAGTTATTGCCACGATTTGCTTTACAATACCTCATACAATCTATCAATTTTTTTCAGTAGATTTATATGGCTCCTCGTTAAGTATTACTTACTACAGAATGGAACTGAAAAGCATGTATTTCCAGTTTTGTCAATCTTTATTTTTCTCATGTTCGAAAAAAACATTTTTTTTAATATTTTGCCCACTGCATATACTTAAACTTCTTTGACCGGGTATTTAAATTTCATATTAGAGCTAAAATAGTAAGGACACAATATTAGAATAAAGTTTTTAAGAAACCGGTCCAGAAATTACACACGCTCGCCCTAGATCCTCTTTCCAAAAATCTAGTGGACATATTTTTAAGTGAAATGAAAGTTCGATTTTGATATTATTGGGGAAAATGTAATTTTAGGGAAACTGGGTACTTTTGTAGAGGTACGAGTAGATGCAACAGAAAGAGGTAGTTTTACTTCGATAGTCAACATTCGGGCTATATACTGCCCTCCTAAAAAAAAAGTCGCATCTCTATTTTTTGTAGATTTGAGATATGTAACTTCTACGTTCTGTATCTTGGCCAGCGAAAAGTGTAGTTTTTTTGGCATTAATTTCTTTGGGAATTTTCGTCGGAGCTCCGCCATAACCGGTTTGGCTATGTGTGCAGTTGCTCCATCTTGCTAGAACCAAATGCTGTTGAAACAGATATGACTTCGACGCAATTATGGGTTAATAACTTCTTTAACTTTTTTATTACTGTAACACGCTGTTACTGTAACACGTAGCACGATTCGTGCGCCACCATGTAATAATCTTATTACCAAGGATACATTAAAAGAAAGATTTGTTAGTCAAAAAATTTTATTACCATAAGGAAACCTATATCTTTAACCTAAATATGTTAAATAATTTAAAATTTGATTTGACTGAATCTGGCTAAATGGCAGGTAAACTCATTAAACCTCTTAAATCTTAAGAGCGAAATGTGTTTCTTTTACATGGCTTCAATGAGATCTTGGAGTACTCCCCGCATTTGCATGGCAGATTTTAAGAGAAATGTTCAGCTTTTTCTCGAGAATACATTACTTAATTCCTCTAGAGACACTTGGTTGCTGTTGAAGCCATTTGAAGGACGAAAATGTAAAGTTTTGTGAAGAATGACTCCTCTAACATGCATCAGGAGTTTGCATCACTGCATAAGCGATATACTATGTATGATAGTTTGGACCAGCTTGTTGAAAACGGAATGCGTCCTTCATTACCTAAACACTGAAAACGTGTAAAAAACGTAGTTGTCCCTTCGGTGGATATGGACACTTCTCCAATAGCAGTTGCTAATGCGCCTAACATCTAAACATGACTCCATCTGGTAGCACTCCGTCCAATGTTTATCAAAACGACATTGTCTCTAATGTCGTTTTTGATAAGATCTTAGACTCAAAATGTTAACCTCTCAGTGTCAAATGCATCTATCATAGAAAACGGGAAAAAACGCATTATGAAAAAAACTAGGAGCAACAGCTTTTTTATTCCATATAAAAATGTACCCAATCTCAATACTAAGCATATTGCGAATCTGCATATATTCAGTTAAGAATTCGTTTATGATATCGATAACATGGTTACATGATAACGTATGTGATGCTAAAACTATGTCTAGTAACTTTCAAATTTTTCGTCGTAATAGAAAACGGTGGGCGAGGGCGAAAAAATGCTATGATATTCTTACTTACCTAGGAACCAGTAGGTTTATTGGAACTATTTGAGCCATGTGTTATATGTAGGGATTTTTCCCCGAGAAGTCAGATTTTTGTCCCGGAATCCCGGGAATGCGGCCGGGATTTCCAGGGATTTTATTACGCTTATTCAATAAGTCAATATCAAAATATTTGATAAGTTAAAATGACTAGAACCATAAATTATTCAGTATTCCATATGTTTACTATAAAATTACCAATTGATGACTATTTTCTTGACCACCACTATCGTCTTCCGCCTCTCAATGTGTTGTTTATCTTTATCAAATGTGCTTTAGTATAAAGAAAAAATTCGACAGTATTGAACTGCTAAAATGGATCAGCAATACCATGTCCCTGTGTTGATGAATACTTACTTACTGATAGACAAGTATTCTATAATAATATTTTTAAGCCGATTAACTGACATATAAACTTCTTTGTTGGTGTACTAGGTGATTGTACCTTGAGGTGTTTGGTCTGAACGGTAATAACACTTTTCCCCTCTTTATACCAAGGAGTACGAATCTCAAAAAATTCCTTTAGATAGCACAATTACCCTATGAAAAAGTACTTAATCTAATTGTCCCGATTCCACCTTAAACGGTTTGGCCTGGGTGATCTGGGTGATCATAAAAGTTCGAAGTTCTTTCATATGGCGCAATTGATCCGTAAAATAAATATTGGCCCCAATATCCGCATTTCTAACTTTAGACATTTGGTCTGGGTGATGGTACCAATTTCATATGAATTCACAGCGCTCAACTACTCAGTAAAATAATTACTACGTCCCATATTCGCTATTCTACCTTAAGCCGTTTTATCTGGGTTTGGTTAGGTTTTTCATTAAGGGATAACGATTTTGAAAAATCTCCTCATGCAGCTCTATAATTCTATAAGAAGCATTCCAATATAGTTTTTTGCGATTTTACCTTCGGCCGTTGGTCTGAGTGGTGGTACAAGTTTTACACCTTTTTGGGCAATTTTAGCACTAAACAACGAATTTTGGAAAATGCTTTAGGATATGGATTTGTGCGATTAAAGCTTTTGTCGTTTGGATTAGGTCCTGTTTTTTACCCTAAAAGGACGAATTTCAAAAAATCACTTAGTGCAGCATTCTTATTCTATAAGGAGATGGTACCGGTTTTATCCCTTTTTGGCCTTTTTCCCCTACATAAAGTTTAAAGAACTTCTTCCCGCATATATTTTTGCGCTAGTTTTGCGTCGCCCTAGTCATTGTCAATGTTAATTCCAACAACTTTATGGATTCAAGGATATTATTTTGCTTTAAAATGTAGCTAGCGACGACGACTAGAGGAATCTCTGCCAGAATGTAACGTCAATTCACAAAAACTCATACTCATATAGAATCTATCTCTCGACTGGTATGTACACGACATACCATACATTCAAATATGCATTCACGTGTGCTCGTATATAAGTTACAACAAAGTCTGCATATGCATATGAAAACGTGCATTAAATTGGTTTCAATAGATTTATTCGTAATGCAAATTATTTAAACAGATACTATGTTACGGTACATTTGTGTGTAGGAGTATGAAATATAATCAGACTGTAGTTGTTTATTAATTAGTAGTTTATTAATTAGTAGTTCGTTACAATCTACATGAATACAATTCCAAGAAGAAAGCTTGAAGTGATAATCATTTCAAAAACGTTATATAAGAGTGTTATGTTATAACAACGAAGCTTGTATTTGGTGTTCTGATAACGTTGTCCTATGTGACCAAAGTGGTTGAATATTATGTGGTTTACGTCACTATTTTACAAAAACTTCTTAAGCTACAGAAGTTTAATCTAAATTGTACATAAATCACTTGATGAAAAAACGAAAAGCCGTTGTTAAAAAACATCGTCTTCTATTCCACAATCACTGATTTAGGAAATTATCAGTTGAAGTGAGCATCTTGAAATATAAACTTACTCTACAAATTGTTTTTGTTATATTTCCTTTTGTTTATAAATCACATGATTAGGGTTTTTTTTTAATTTTAATGTTGAGAACCACTGGAAGTTTACTTCAAAGTCTCAAGTCCCTAAATTAGCAGAAAACCTTGCCAGTACTCTGATCCTTATGTGAAGTTGGCTACATGTTTATTTTGGCGTTCTATTTTAATCATCATTCGTAATATTAATAAAAATCCTCAATGACGTTTTAGATAAAAAGTTTCTTGTCTTTAATTACACTAGTTTTTCAAAAAAAATCTAGAAATCACTTTAATTTACACAATAAAAAAGTTAAAACAACATAAAATCTGAGATTATCACTGAAACCAAACATGAAAATAATAGTCGTCAGGAGTTTCTGAAACTAAAGTTGCCGTATGTGGATTGGAACTAAGGTGGCAACATTGACAACTTTTTTTCAACCCAGTTTAATCATTCTGAACGAATTTTTTTTTTTTGCAAAAAAGAAAAACTCCAGTTTCAGTTCCATTTTTAGACTAGAATCGGTTGCACTAGACAAGTCTTTAAAATAAATTTAAAGTTTGATACTTTCTGTGCTATGCTACAGCTCACTATAAATGATTAACTGCTGTCCAATTTTAAGATTTTTTAACATTTAATACCTTCGAGACAGTTTTGTGTCATTCACATTTTTGCGACAGCTGATGCGGCCCAACTTGCTCTGAACTGTAGTACAAATGATTTTGTCGTTGCTATAAAACTCAATTAACATAAGCTTCAAAACGCCTTTGAACACAATTCATTTGTAGGTTAATTTTGACTCATCTTAAAGCTTCCATTTACATTTTTGACACACAGATAATAAGGACATTTATTGACAAAGGCTCTTATTGGCAATTTGTATTAAAGGCTTACAAAAGAAATTTGCATAGTGAAAACGTTACGTATTGATTAGGACTGCTCCTTAAGATAAGGAGGGCTGATGTAGCTTATTAAGAAAATAAGTAAAACTCAAATTGTATTTCCAAAGGTTTGGGTCACAGATGGACCGTCTTTAATGATGTTACAAGAAGTAATATAAACTTAAAAAACTAATGCTTCAGGCGGCAAAGACATACATGTGAACATATTGATGTTAGAAAGGGATCGATATAAAATGAGAACATAAAGGTATGAAAGAAAAACGTCAAAAGATAATAAAAATAACTTATACAGTTTAACCCTTGTTGGACGGTGCGTTCAACATTCTGGCGGGGAAAGCTTGGAGGAACACGCAACAATTCCAGTTTATCATGGGTAAATCCACAGGTTGTAGTTTCAATTATCGCACATAGCTGGATAGCGCATCAATTATCCTCTTAAAATGTCATCAATAGTTCCATATGTACAACGCTCAGTTTGGTATTGCGTAGAAAGCATCGGGATCCATGGTAGAACTGTTGAGAAAGTGAAAGAGAGAAAGAAAGACAAGTACGATAACAAATAGTGATTTCTAAAACAACCGATCAATTTTAATATGTAGAACGTGTGTTGGCTCCTAGAATCAGTTTAAATTGTTATTTGCAGCTTGTGCAGTTGGTAAAACGCAAATTTTGACAATTGGACGTACAATAGTGCCATTTAGGGTTTTTATTTCAGCTACACGGACATGATTATCTTTCCCATGAAATACTTTAGTTATACGACCGCAACGCCACTCTGTAGGGGGTAGAGAATCGTCCTTAATAATCACAAAATCGTTTTCCTTGATGTTGTCTCTCGTAGTTTTCCATTTATATCTTCTCTGGAGCTCGGTGATGTATTCCGTTTTCCATCGTTGACTAAATATGTGTTGAATGGCTTTGAGTCTTTGCCAACGAGTAAGATATGATATGTTATTACCTAACGGTTCAGTAGGTGCTTCAGGGTGAGCAATGAGGGGAGCACCCCTTAAAAAGTGGCCTGGGGTTAACGGCAACAACTCTGAAGGGCTCTCAGACATTGGAGATATTGGTCTGGAGTTCAAAATAGACTCGATTCTAACTAAAATTGTGCTGAATTCTTCAAATGTGAATGTCAAATTTGCTGAGATTTTCTTCAAATGAACCTTCATACTCTTAACAGCTGCCTCCCAAAGACCTCCCAGCATGAGGTGGTATAAAAGACCATGAAAAACCATGTGTACTGTACTTCTCAACAAGACATTTTTCAGCGTTTTTGAGAAACACGTTATGCTCTTTAAGCAGTTTATAGCTTGCTCCCACGAAGTTGCGACCGTTATCGGAGAACATAGTTTTCGGGAGTCCTCGGCGTCCGGTAAAACGGGTAAATGCAGCCAGGAACGCATCTGACGATAAATCTGAGCACACTTCTAAGTGAACTGCTCGCGTAGAGAAGCAAACAAAAACTGCTGCATATCCCTTTATAATTTTAGCGTTTCTTAAAGTGGTGGCTTTTAGGCTAAAAGGCCCAGCGAAGTCAACTCCTGCATAAGTGAAGGGCAAAGAGAAGTTCACACGTTCAGGAGGAAGAGCTGCCATGACTTGATGTTGAAACTTTCGTTTATATATAGTGCAAGGTTTGCACTCTCGAATGCACTTTCGAATTAGATTTTTGAGCCTTGGTATGTAAAATCCTTGTCTAATGGCTCTAAGCATGATGTTGTATTCTGCATGCATTAAAATGTGGTGAGAATATCTGACAAGTAGTCCCGCTAAATGCGATTTTTCATGAAGGATTACTGGGTGCCTCTCTTCGTAGCTTAAGCCAGCATTCTCCAGTCTGCCACGCACCCGTAATAAACCATTTTTGTCCAAAAATGGAGCAAGAGTCAGTATGTGACTTTTGTTGTTGATCTGTTTGTTTTGTGTAAGCGATTCGAATTCTTTTGGAAAATGCAGTCTTTGCGAAATGCTTATTAACCGTTGTTTGACAAAATTAATTTCCACTGTAGATAAATTTAAGCTATTAGGTTGACTTAATTTTCTGCATTTGTTTATAAAACGATATATATAACACGTTACTCTGAGTGCTTTATTTAAAGTAGAAAACCTGGTGATGATATCATCAGTAATCGATAAGTGAAATGTAGACACCTTTTTCATCTCCAAATCGGTAGGATTGAACGACCGCGGTTGTGGCCACGCTTCTTGAGGTTCTTGCAGCCAGGTTGGCCCATACCACCACAAGTTGTGGTTATTTAGGTCTTGAGGAGAACATCCACGGGTACCCAAGTCAGCGGGGTTGTCCTCTGTACTCACATGCTTCCACATAGTTTTACTGGAAAGGCTAAGAATTTCCGTAACGCGATTGGCGACAAAAGTTTTCAAAGTTTGTGGTGATTTTTGAAGCCAACCAAGCACGATTGCTGAATCAGTCCAAAAATAGAGTTCATAATCAAAATTCAATGTTTGAGTGACTGTTTTAACTAAATTGGCCAGCAATACGGCACCACATAATTCCAATTTGGGAATGGTTGTACGTTTTATTGGAGCCACTCTAGTTTTGGCTACCAGCAGGTTGCTAGATATTTTATCTCCATCATTTGTACGGATGTAAACAGCTCCACAGTATGCTTTTTCTGATGAGTCGCAGAAACCATGTATTTGCACGCGTTGCCCTGGAACAAAGTCCACCCATCTTGGAATTTTTAAAGTGTGGATATGGGACAAGTTTTCACAAAAGGATGTCCATTTTAATAATAAATGCGGTGAGATAGCTTCATCCCAGTCAACTTTTTCCTCCCATAGTTGCTGCATTAATAGTTTTGCCAATATAACTGTAGGTCCCAACCAGCCAAGTGGGTCAAACAGCCGCGCAATCACTGACAAGACTAGTCGCTTTGTGGGAGTTGGTATTAAATCGAGTTGACCAATAACATAATAAAATACGTCGGACATGGCGTTCCACCGAATACCCAAGGTCTTTGCAGTACTTGAATAGTCAAAATTCAAAAAGTCTTCGTCGAGAAGATCCTCCCGGGCAATTCGTGCTAGCAAACTCTTATTATTAGCTGTTATTTTCTTCAAAGGAAGAGCAGCCGAAGAAAGAGTTTCGATCAGTTGCTGTTGCTTAGTTTTGGCTTCATCTATAGTATGTCCTCCTGACAACACATCATCAACATAGATTTCATTTTTCAATATTTTAGAAGCCATAGGATTCTTTTCAACGACGTCATCACTTAAACGCTGAAGGGTTCTGATGGCCAGGAAAGGCGCACAGTTAATTCCGAAAGTTACAGTTTTCAATTCATAGGATTTAATATGATCGTTTGCAGAAGGTCGGAATAAGATACGTTGGTACGGGCGGTCGGCTGGATCCACAAGTATTTGGCGATACATTTTTTGGATGTCGCCTGTAAAAACAAATTGATAATAACGCCAATTGAGTATTATTTTAACAATATCTGATTGCAAAATTGGGCCAGGAAGCAGAATGTCATTCAAGGAGAATCCACTATTGGTCTTTTTTGAACCATTGAACACAACTCTCAACTTTGTGGTTTTACTTTCTGGTTTTGAAACGGCATGGTGGTAGAAAAAACGAAAACTGTTTTTCGGAGTTTGTATCAAAATGACGGACTTCCTCCATATGATCCAAATCGATATATTCTTGCAAGACCTGATCATATTGTTTTTGAAGATCCGGGTATTTGCTTAATGTCTTTTCCATCCGATGATACTGCGCCAGAGCTAAATTGCGTGAGGGTCCTAGAAAAACATTTTCTGGAAAGTCTGGACGGAATGGTAGTCGAACTACATATCTTCCATCAGGTAGACGGTAAGTTGTTTTTTGATAAAACTCTTCACAGTACTTTTCATTTTCTGTAGGTGGAGTTGTGTTTTTAACTTCCTCAATTTCCCAAAACTTTTTTATTTGTTCAGTTAAAGCAACATTATCTGATGACGAAACTAAAGTCGAAAAGGTATTAACATCGCTTGTCGGCAGGGGGCCAGACAGGTACCAGCCAAACTGTGACTCTCGTGCTTCTAAACCACGTACAATGTTCGATAAAACACCCTTTAAATTTATATGGGGTAAATAGTCACTGCCAATGATCATGTCTATAGGAGACGGTTTGTAAAAGTTAGGGTCTGCCAATTTCAGATTTTGAAGCTCAGTGAGATTTTCGATTCTGACCCGTTTCGATGGTAAAAAGTGTGATAACTTGGGTACTACTATTGCTTTAATTTTAATATCGAAATTAGAATTTCGTGCTCGTACATTCACGAAACATTGATGGTTTGAGTTACCCACAATCGTACCACCTAAACCGGAGATTTGAGACAGGTGAGTGAAAACAGGAATAGATAAATTCTGCTGAATTCGCTTGGAAATAAAACTTTTTTCGGAACCAGCATCCAAAAGAGCCCGAACTGTAAATAAATCTCCAGCATGCTCAATGTTAATCAAAGCTGTCGGCAAGATAGTGGTGCCTTCATTTTGAACAAAGTGTGCTTGAATGTTATCTATTGGTGTCTCAGAATTTAGATTACTTGTAGCAGGGTGCTCGTTGTTTAAGTTCGAAGAAATTTGTTGATTAAGTGTGCGATTGTAGAAACTATTTCGTTGCGATAAATCCCCATTTTCGCTTTTCTCCAAATGCAATAGTGTATGGTGTTTTTTTGTTACATTTTAAACACAATCTAGTACTTGGACAGTTGTTTTTGAAATGTGTGACACTTAAGCAGTTTGAACATATTTTATTTGCGTAAACAAATTTTATGCGATCATTAATTGTCAACGATTTAAATGATTCACATGTGTATAAAGCATGATTTTGTTTACATTTTTTACAAGTTAATTTTTGTCTTGCTGTTTCCTGATAAGAATGAAATGCTTGTGATTTATGATGCGCTGGTTGATTGTCGCGAGAATTGGACTTTTTCATGTCGGTGATGGTTTCCAGAATTTCAATCCGTTTAGAAAGAAAAGTATCCATTTTTTGCCAGGTTGGCAATTCTTTGTGGTTAGTAAGCGAGTCTTCCCACGCGCGCAATGTTTCTTCCGGTAATTTTGAGGCACAATGGTAAACCAATATAGGATCCCAGTTCTGGGTCTGAATTTTGTAAGATTTAAAAATTGATAAACTGTCGTTGATCCCGCGTTGAATTTGTCTGATAGACTTTGTTGTCTCATGTTGAGCAACCTGAATACCGAAAAGATATTTCATCTGTTGGTGTACCAATATGCGAGGATTTTCATAGCGATCCTTAAGCGCTTCCCAGGCGAGTTGAAAATTTTCATCCACTAAGTCAAACCTCGAAACAATTTGATATGCCTCGCCCCTAGTTTTTCCACGCAAATGGAAAAGTTTTTGTGCTGAAGATAGTTCAGGGTGAGTACCAAACACAGCTCAGAAAATATCGCGAAATGCAGGCCATTTCGAGTATCCGCCCTCAAAAGGAGGAGTATCACACGGCGGCACCTTTAGGGATGATTGACATTGTTGCATTGTCGAATTCAGTCGGAGGCTCTCATCTGCCTTGGATGTTTGCTTCGAGTCGATCAGAATAGCAATCTTAGATTTGCAGCCAGTGTAAATACGACAGGCGTCCTCATATTTCGTGGTAGCGTTCTTCACCTCCTTTGAGTCGGTCTCAACTTCACCTCCAATAATAACCTTTTTGTATGATGCGACAAGTTCTCTCCATCTCCTTTCCAGCTCAGCTTCTTCAACTTTTAAGGCGCATACCAGAATATTATCGGCGGGTTTAAATCGTTTGCAAAATGAAACGACTTGTTCATAGTCGAAAGCGAAGTTTTTTAATTCAGACATATTGTAATGATATTTTAAAAAACCGGCTCTGTATTTTGTATATGTAATTAATCAAGACGATTCTTTACTAAGTACAAAAATGTCTTGCTGCTAAACTTTATGGTATTTTTTCTTTTGTTTTAATATATTGTCTTTTTTCAATTTTTGTTTTAATTGCAATAAAATTTAATTAATTTAAAATATTTCGATTTGTAATAGCTTTTAGAAAATCCAAGCTGTAAACTTTGTGCAAATTTTACCATCCAATTGTGTTGTTATGTGTGTAACGTGTGTGTTTGTATAGAATAGGCATCAGGCGGACAACCGAAAATGTTTTTTTTTGTTTTTGCATAAAAAAAAAACCAAATCTTCAAAATCACATTAGTGTAGGCTACATACTCTTTATATTTTTTTTTACAAAAAATTAAAGATTAAATAAAACACTTTATTGATTTAAAATCTCGATTTATATTGTCAACTGTTTTAACATATGTATGATGCACGTTAAAAAAACACACCTATTAAACTCTTTCCACTTCTTTGTTTGGGGTTTGTTTACCTTTTGTATGCTGCATTGTTGTTGTTAGAAACGCTGTTAGATCTTCTTCACTATTCCCTTATGACCAATTGCCTGGTTGCAAATATGACAAACAAAAGAAAAAAGTACCGACGCACCTTTTGGTGTTTTCTTTTGATAATTTGCTGTATGCTTGGTGATGTGTTTTGGCAGGAGGCAAATTTATTCTTTTTTAGCAATATATTGTATTGTATGAATTTAAACTCGTTGTTTTATTTGTTTTGTTGTTAAGATGTTTTGTTACTTTAGATGTTGTGCTGTTGATAAATACTTATGTAGCAGGTTCACTCTTACGCTGATTAAAACTTTTTGTATATTGTCAATAAAAAAACACAGTTTTTGCAACAAGTTGTTATACAGCTTTGTTTTCAATAGTATCTTGGATATTTTTTCACACACTCTATATTTTTTTTCTTTTCCATCACATCTGTCAATGTTTTCTTTTGTTTCTTTTCTCCTTCTTTGGGTTTTAAAGTTCTTATTGTTGTTTTGTGTATGACACTTTGAGAGGAGGTATGTTTAGTTTAAATAGTTGATTTTAAATTTGGAGCGATCAGCTTTTATTTACATATTTGTTAGAATTGTAGGCGAATTCGAAGTCTCAATTTTTGTTGGAGTAACAATATGCCTATTTTGTATATATTTTAATGTAGTGTTTAAGTAAATGTTTTGTAGTTGTATTTGGCGCGATTTTACGGGATTTTTCCAGGCTTTATTTTTCTATAGTCTTTTTTATTGTTGTTTTTGTTTATGACAATTTTTTTTTTGGTTATGTTCTTTATGTTAAAATGATTTATGCGAACCGAAAATTTTGATTTTTGTTGTTGTTGTTTTAAATTGATCGTTATATCAAAAAGCACTATTGTCACCGCACTTACCCCTAGAATCTCCTCTTAATTCACCTTTCGATGACTTCCTTCTACGGGATAGACTTCTCCTGCGATGTTGATGTTTTCGATGAATATGATAGATCTTCACGATGACAAAGTCTTTCACTTTGATGTTGATGATGTCGACAAAATTGCTTGTGTTGTTGACGGAGGCTTTATGTTTGATGACGATAAAGCTTCAAAATGCCGTGGTATGGCAAAGTTACTATCAGATTTTCAGGGTGAAAATCAATGGCAACAGCAAAGGTTTTGCTGATTTTACTTTTTACTCGAAGGACCAATGATTAGGACTACTCCTTAAGCTCCTTATCTTAAGGAGCAGTCCTAATCATTGGCTGATGTAGCTTATTAAGAAAATAAGTACAACTCAAATTGTATTTCCAAAGGTTTGGGTCACAGATGGACCGTCTTTAATGATGTTACAAGAAGTAATATAAACTTAAAAAACTAATGCTTCAGGCGGCAAAGACATACATGTGAACATATTGATGTTAGAAAGGGATCGATATAAAATGAGAACATAAAGGTATGAAAGAAAAACGTCAAAAGATAATAAAAATAACTTATACAGTTTAACCCTTGTTGGACGGTGCGTTCAACACGTATGTTTAATTATTTTCCTTATATTATACACATTGCGTATTGTGCATCGAATTTAAATTAAAGTCAACTACTGTGTAGAATGTTCTTCAACATCTAGGTACATTTATAATTTATCAGTATCATTATTTATGCCTTACACACATTAACCACTTCCGTTTTAAAGAGTTAACACGTTGTGATTTATGCTTTTGGCAAAACTTGTTGCATCATCACCTGAACGTATGTATATAGCTGCCACACTCATTTAAGATTCAGCCAAATAGGACACTCTTAAGGATGTGTGTGACACATATCGTAACTGTGCGTTCTCGTTTCGTTTCTTGCTTTCGTTACAATTTACAATTCATGAAGTAGTATTTACTTTACTAAATGGCAGAACGAAATTTCTGAAACTGGGACATTTTTCTCGTTAAGACATTTACAAATGCTCGTATGCTCCGGCTCTCTTGCTCCCTCCTTCCACTGCTGAATACTGAACGCTTTAAAGTAGTAGTTTGCAGAATTCTACTTAGCTGATGGTGGCGGCAGCATTCGCTTACCTGCATCTCAGTTAGAAAGTACTCGCACTTACCTCATTTTCAAGAAGTGATATGAAAAGATGTTGAAAAATGGAGGATGATATCCTTAATGCAGCTAAGCGCAGTAGTGCAAATTTCAAACATCTTGCATACAACAAAAGCAAACATAGCGGGAAACCATTTACCTTGTGCACATTTTTATGCATCGCTCCGTGGGTGGCTGGCGAAAGTGATGGAATGTAAGAAATGCGGTCGAACTGGTGGTACTAAATTGGTTTTTGTGGGAAATTGGCAATTTTAAAATGTCACCAACATAAATAGATAACGTACGTAGGTGATATATTTTCACCTATTTCGATGGTGTGAATAAGTTTAAATTTTTAAAAATGTGTTTCTGAAATTTTAAATGAGTTCTATACATTTCAAGTGAACATTTTGTATAATTTTTATTTTCAAATGCTTTTTAAATATATAAATTCTCGTATGCGATATACTGATGAATAAATGTTCGCTTAAATGCATATGCACATTTCTGAAGGAAAGACTGACAAATTTAAACCATTAAAGTGCCAAATTTCAAATCATTATTAAACATAGGGATAAGTGGTCTAAGGTCAATTTTATTTCATGACTTTCTAAGACGATTTATAAGACGGACTGGCCTGACCGAACTAACATGATAACTGATAAACGGGCTGACCTGACCGAATGGACAGGTTAACTCCTGTAAACCTTCAACGATTCTTATGAAAATTTTCTAGTATTAATATTATTCAAAATGTATTTAACCTTTCTGGTATCTCCCATTCCAAATGACCTATTTTTAGAAAATATAAAACTGCAAATATAAAACGGCTGGATATTTGAATCTGTTTGATTTAATTATCTTGTAATAGTAGGCAAAACCTCAGAAAACCGGAACATTTGCCATACCTCTTCGGATAGGATACCTCCCATATATAGTGTTCAAATATTTAAATTTTTCAGAAAACCGGTTTCCGACTTATTCGAAAAATACCTTTTTCCAACAATCCGGTTTTCGAATTTATGATTAAGTACAAAACCGGGTCAACCGGTTCCGTTCGATTTTTCAGAAATTGTAAAATAAAACCAAATATAAAATTAAAAATGAAAGCATATGAATATCGATATATACATTCTAAAGTATGCTAAGTCAACTTAACATTTTTCCCATTAATTGAAACTTTTGAATTCAGTTTGCTTCAATTTATATCCCATATAAATCTCAGGGTGATTATTAGGAAATTTGAACTTAAAAGTGTAAAATGTAAGATCCCGTGTAAGAAGTGCATATCTAATTAGATCTGACAGGAGAAGTTGCGAACAATTTTTATATCTGCTCAGATCAGATTTGATCGGAACTTATCTAATTATATCGAAATTAGATCTAATGTTATCCTAAATTTGTCCCAGATATAATTTAATCTGATCATACCTAATTGCATCAAATCTGATCAAATTATATCTAAATTTATAGTGGTTCTATTTTGATACAATGAGATTACATTTACAGTTCAACTTTACAATTATAAAGTAACATAAAGAAAAATAAAATAAAGAAAAACACAGAAAATAAATAAATGTAACACAAGTAAATAGGAAAAAATATGGGTCGTCAGATATGACACTAAATATGATTAGATATAGAACAGTAATGGCACATCCCGCTAAATCTGATCAGATCCATGGTAAGATATAATAAGATCTAATTGAACCTCACAACATCTAATTAGATCCAACTGTTTTTCAACTTTTTTACACGAGATTTGTCATAAGCTTACATTTTACAACTAGTATGGTTTAGAATTAAAGTAAAAAATTAATCTCTTTTCAATAAATGGATGCTTAGTATAGAAGATAAAGGCACTAAAAGTTATTCAAATAAATATCCATGGCTTTCCACATTTCAAGGTGAGATTTACATCTATTTTATAAGGAGATCCCAAAAGAATCTTGGTGATTTTCTAACTATTGTATGCTGATCGTAAATTAAGCACCTTCTTGAGATTAGACACTTTGTTTAGGAAATAAATGCAGTTAAAGTTGTTCATATAAATATCCACGGCTTCCCAGCCATTGCAAGGTGATTTAAAAACTATTGTATGTTGATCACAAATCTTTTTTGCAATTGGATGCTTAGTTTAGGAAATAACGACATTTGCAAGTTTTTTTATATAAATACTTCCTCCCATATCAACATTAGAGAAACCGGTCACACCAGTTTACAAATCTTTATTTTTTGTCAGCTGCAGAAGTGTAAATAATTTTTTTCTATAGATTTCGGCCTCCTAAACACGAATATGAGATTTAAAAATTTTTCCTCTGATTAGTTTTCAAGATATGAATTTTTGAATTATTTTGCAAATTTTTTATGAGATGCATCAGCTTATTGGAGAATAATTTGTAAACGCGTGCAATGATTTGAACAAGAGTGATCTCCATTTAAAGGTAATGTGCTCCCCTTAAAACCTTCTATACAAGCTTTTAACATCGGTTGGGTAGTTTTGATGGTAGGAGCATTTAACGTTTAAAAAACTATTTTTTTTGTACAAAAATCAAGATTTTAAATTGATAAAAAAATTTATTTAAAATATTAATCGCAAAAATAAATCCAATTTCATAAATTGAGTATAAAGATTGGACTTTCCCGAGCAAAACAAGCCATCGTTTATAAAAATTGGGTGATAAGAGGAAGAGTTACACGTTTTTTAAGAGGACCCTACAAATGGTAAATTTTTTGATTTTAGGCATATCACAGTAGGTTTAGAGCTAAACTTCACGTTGCATGAAAATTACGATCAAAAGTGGAAATGCCACTGTATTCTGGGTTGATCATGCATCACGAATATGTTTAATCTGAAATCCTAGCTGATCATTTTTAAAAAATATCGATATCTTCCATTTCTGCCGACTGGACCAAAAGTCTTTTTACTTTTTAAACGATGACAGTAAAAAAGTGGACCAATGAAATAAAAATTGTTTATTTATTATAAAAGTATACAAACAGGGATTCTTGTATGATCATTGATTATTTTGATATTGCTTAAAACTGGAGGCTGGAAGTGCAATTTAAGTCTACATTTTTGAAAAATATCTATATTTTTCATTTTTAAACCATATATATACACATATATTGCAATTAATAATTATTCCACTTTTCTAATACTGAACAAATTCTTCTTACGCGGTTACGCTGTTTAAAAATGAAAAATATAGATATTTTTCAAAAATGTAGGCTTAAAATGCACTTCCAGCCTCCAGTTTTAAGCAATGTCAAAATAATCAATGATCATACAAAAATCCCTGTTTGTATACTTTTGTAATAAATAAACTGTTTTTACCTCATTGGTCCAGTTTTTTTACTGTCATCGTTTTAAAAGTAAAAAGACTTTTGGTCCAGTCGGCAGAAATAATAAATATCGATATTTTCTAAAAATGACCAGCTAAGATTTCAAATTTAACATTTTTGTGATGCATGATCAACCCGAAGTACAGTGGCAATTCCACTATTAATCGTCATTTTCATGCAACGTAAAGTTTAGCCCTAAGCCTACCGTAATATGCTTAAAATCAAAAAATTTACCATTTGTAGTGCCCTCTTAAAAAACGTGTAACTCTCCCTCTTATCACCCAATTTTTATAAACGATGGCTTGTTTTGCTCGGGAAAGTCCAATCTTTATACTCAATTTATGACATTGGATTTATTTTTGCGATTAATATTTTTTATAGTTTTTTTTATAAATTTAAAATCTTGATTTTTGCACAAAAAAAATAGTTTTTTAAACGTTAAATGCTCCTACCATCAAAACTACCCAACCGATGTTAAAAGCTTGTATAGAAGGGTTTAAGGGGAGCACATTACCTTTAAATGGAGATCACTCTTGTTCAAATCATTGCACGCGTTTACGAATTATTCTCCAATAAGCTGATGCATCTCATAAAAAATTTGCAAAATAATTCACAAATTCATATCTTGAAAACTAATCAGAGGAAAAATTTTTAAATCTCATATTCGTGTTTAGGAGGCCGAAATCTATAGAAAAAAATTATTTACAACTCTGCAGCAAAATGACTGTAAACTAGTGTCATCAAGCAGCATTTTTCAAACGAATTTTCGTATTGCATTTGGAAATTTCAGAAACAACTTTTGAGATTTGCCCAAAGAATATTATAAATATATGCTGAATTGCCTAGAACAAACCTGGCAATGTTCGGTAAAAATGCTCCTTTTTTAAAAACCGGTTAACCGACATCAAAAAACCGGTTAACCGGATATTCGAAATTGACATTTTTGAAGAAACCGGCATACGGTTTCGGAGAAAAAACCGGTTAGACGGTTTTGAACACTCTACTCCCATATAAATGACCGAATTATTTATGTTATTATTCAACTTTTAAGGTGAGTAAAAAACCGTTTTATTTCGCATCACAATCTTTCCCTAAGTTTTGAGCCGTCTATAAAAATTTGGATGAGGTTGTCATCGCAAAGTGTAGATAGAGCATTATCATTATCATCGCAGTAGAACCTATCCGGGATGTCAGTCGTAGAACCCGGATCAAAAACAAGTAACCAGTTTAGGATCGTACAGGGTGCCTAAGTGCAAGTAGTTTTAAGTGCCCTCTTAATTATGAATATGTAGAAGGAAAACAAGGTTATGTGTTTTAAACACATAGCTATTCTATCAGATTTTTGTTTATATAAAACACATAGCTTCTTTTGCTAACTTCTGAACTATTCAATTTTATCGAAAAATGTTTTGGTGGGAAATTGTCTGCCTAAAATTGAATTCGATTCGAAAATGTGCATATAAATACTCTTGGTAAGGCACCGATGATTTAGTTACATACATATTATTATACCATCACTCTTAGGGATAAGGGGATATATCATTTGATACGATCGAAAAGTGTCACATAGAAAGAGTAATTTTAAACACTAGGTTTCTTTGAACCAAGTTCGATTCATGTCTTTTCAAGTCGTTTGAGCCATGTCCGTCTGTCTGTCTGTTTGGTTGTCCGGCTGGTACGCACGTTAACTTTCGAAAGACGCAACCAAATGTTTTGAAATTTTGCAAAATTAATAATATTTTGAAATTAATATTTCTCCAAAACTACTTAGGGTATTGCAAATGGGCTACATGGCCCCGCACCTTTTGGTACCTCCCATACACATCTGGTACCGCCCACTTTAGAAATCGATTAATATTATTAACAGACCTAACGCGATCGTGCCCAAATTATGTATTTAGTAATGTTCAAGCAGGATAAAGTTTTGGAGTAAAAATCTGGAAGTCTAGACACGCCATGCAAATGTACCACTCCGCCCACTTAAGAGATGGAGTAATAATATCAATACACACGATAGTGCCCAAATGCAGTATTTTGTTTAGTTATAACAGGATAAAATTGAAAGTCTGGCGACGCCCCTTATGGTACCTCCCATGTATGTATGTACCTTTCCGCCCGCTTTAAATATGTAATAATATCATAACACCCAACGCGATCGTGCCTAAATTCTATATTTAGTAAAGCTATAACAGGATAAAGTTTTGGAGAACAAATCTGGAAGTCTAGACACGCCCCTTCTGGTACCTCCCATACAAATGTACCACTTCGCCCACATTAGAAACATAGTAATAATATCAATATAATAGAAAATTTTTTGTTTTACTTAGGGTGAGGGTATATGTAAGTCGGGTTGGCCGACTGAAACTTTCTTACTGGTTTTTGTACTTTAACCGATTCAGGATAAAATGTGGCCTATTTAGGCCTACCACTTTTGGTACCTATGGTACCTAGACCAGCCGTACCTATAAGGCGCACATTGGGATTTTGCTGTCAAAAACATTATTTTTTACCATTTAATTTCATGCAATTCAGTTATCAAAATATGTACAATTTTTTCGATAAAGCCATTTGCTTTAATATATTTGAAAAAAATTATTTTCCCACAAGTTTAAAAAAATAAATTGTGGTGATATTACAAAAAGTTATAAAATATATGCCATTCTATAAGGCTTTAGAAAATTAACATTAATTTGAATTGCAATCGATAAAAGGTATTGTATTCTTTCAATAGAACCGTTACAGAAATTTCAGTCAGGTAAAATAGGCAGCACAAAGCTTGCAGAAGTATGCAGTAGCTCTATTTTAGTAAACAATAACCGAATTTGTACAATCTAAACGCAAAATTTATATTTTATGAAACTTCATTTGTTGCTTATAAACCGTTTTCATATCGATAATTCAGCATATTATTATAGTAATGACATAATAAGGGTATTTATCAGTCAGTTCACCAGGCTGAAATTTTGTACTGTTTTTTTAATTCGTTATATTTTGTCGTGCATTCTATAGAAGATTTAAATAAAGATCGTTTAACTGAGTTTTTCGTCCTCAAAAAAATATAAAAGTCGATTGAAACGTATTCATTGGTTAATCTGTATGTGCGTTGCAACAGATCAACTTGATCAAGTTCAAAATTGAATGAAAACGGCCCTGTATGGTGAATCGCTAAAATAAGATACACCATAATTTCTATATATGCACGCGTGTGTCTATACACTTTGTATGAGTATTTAGAATTCCACTGTGTTTGTTACAGTTCTGAATGCATCATTCCCTGCATTCACCGTGATTGTTTAAACATACAACATCTCCCAGATCTCCGAAAAAATCAAACTGCTCCTGGGAAAACCTAGACCTGTCTGACTGTTAAAATAATGTTTTTCTTTTTAAATTTCTGCTAAAACGAAGGGGTGAGTTGGTGAGGGGACCTGCAATGTATAGATGTTGCATAACTATTTCCCTTGTTCGTTACTAAGGAAACATTGAAATATTTATTCAATTTGAAACATGACATTATGTGCGAACATACCAACAACGAAGAACGTGTTAACTTAGAATTTTTGTTTCTATTTTTTCTGTTGTGACGGAATATGGCACTTTCGTACCCAGCCAGACAATTGTACAATACACACACATTCCAACATTTCACTAACATTTGCTGCTGGAGCGCAGCCAATAGAGGATGCAACATTGTGAATATTTTGACTGCACTATTTACAGGATATTCAATGGTATAGTATGTAGCGAATGCAAAATGTATCTGCTAGTAGGTGTTGTATGTCGGACGTGTTATGTTGGACACCATTTTACATTCTATACATATGCATGTTTAGATATGAATTTGCTGAAAGTCGAGCGGCTTTTTTTTGGCACACACAGTATTTATATGTAAATTGGTACAAAGGGAAAGAGAACGGAGAATATAAGATATCCAAATAAATATTTTCAATTGCTCTTTGTTACTGATCGTCATATATTGATTTATTGACAATTGATTTGCACCACAGATTAATGAAGGCAATGTTCTTCATTCGCTAATTTAATGCTGTACTTTTCAAAACTATCTTGATTAGAAATTGAAGTACAATAAAAATTGTTGCCGACTGCGTAAATTGAAGCAGCGTGACTAGGTCTTAAATAAGAATTAAGTGCGAAGTGGAAAGTGGAAAGTGAAAAAAATTCCTAAGCCTACGTTTACAAAAATGTATCACTACTACATAACTATATTGCCAAAATAAAACTGAAGATAGTAACACCTATGAAGATGTTCTTGGTCCATCGATCGGTAAATTCAGCCTGCATACTGACACGTCAGACAAAGGGTTTACGTTGGTAAGCTTCGCAGCGGCAAGGAACATGGTATTGAGTGGAATCAAATTTGAGCATAAAGATATCCATCAAGCAACTTGGCTATCCCCCAATCAAAACACCATAAATCAAATTGATCATGTGGTAATCGATGAAAGACATACATGCAAGACATCGATGCGTGTAATACGTGGTGCCAACATTGGCATCTGGTGCGCACTAGATCGAACAGAGCGAAAAACGTATGTAACAAATCACAAAGGAAGATGGACATCGCAAAGCCGTACTATGACACAACGCCTATACTTCTGACGTTCCCGATACACAGTTGCAGCATATTGCGCGTTCCAACACCCGAGCTTGAATAAGAAAAACGGCGCTCAGACCAACCCTTGTAAGATGAAGAATGACGCGTAGCATCTGAGGAACAGAATGCCACTTACATGCAACGCTACAGCTAGTGATTTGGTCCCGAGATTTCCCGGGCAAAATTCCCGGGAATCCCGGCTAGTTTTTTTGTTCCCGAATCCCGGGAATGCGACCAGGATTTCATTACGCTTAATTTATTAGTTAATATCAAAATGTTTGATTGGTTAAAACCCACTAGGACCATAAACTATTTAGTGTTCCAAATTTTTACCATAAAATTACCAATTGGTGACTACTTTCTTGACCATCACTATGGTCTTCCGTATTTTGATATTTTGTGTATATTTCAAATGTGCTTTCATATATAGAGAAAAATTCGAACGTATTGAATTGCTAAAATGGATCAGTGATACCATGAGTAGATGATAGAGTATACAATTAATCGGGTTTAGGTTTTGTTCGATTAAAAAATTAATCGATTTTGGGATTTTTAATTTGCTCGATTAATCGATTAAGGTTTTTAAATTGCTCGAATAATTCGATTAATCGAATAACTCGAATAATTTCTGCATATCTGTACACCTTACGTGAAAAATAAACAAATTTAATGTAGGCGTTAAATTTTATTACTAAAAAACATAAAAAAATATTAAAACATAAAAACGTTCAAAAACGTTTAATAAAAATAATAATTAATTAGGTACATACAAAAGGAGATCTTTTTTATTTTAAAAGTTTTAAGTCACATCTTTAAAAATAGTCTTTTAAAAAATAATATGCAATTAAGATGTTTTAATGAAGCTTGACTTTGAAAACACCCTTTCACTTAAAGTAGATGTTGGTAAAACTGAAAGAATTGCATTGAAAAGTTTTTCTAGTTTTTCTGATCTTTTTTTTTGTTTTATCTAGATACACACAGAAAATCATCAATTATATTACAGATTACATTCGATTTTTTTTATAGTATCGTTCAATTACAGTAAAATATTATTTTCATTGATATCAATTATTTCCTCTTCTTCTTCCAACACAATATCATCATCTGATATATTTTGATAAGCTTCAGTGTGAAAAAACCGATCATATATATAAAGAAAAAAGAATTTATTTGAAAATAATTTAAATCGATTAATCGGTTTTAATTGATCGATTATTCGTTAATCGAAATTTACTATTTTTTCTTAATCGAAAAATTATTCGAAAAAAATTCTTCGATTAATCGAACAACGATTAATCGATTGGATACTCTAGTAGATGAATACTTATTGATAGGTATATATTCAAAAACAATATTTTTAAGCCTATTGATTGACATATAACTTTCTTTATTGGTGTACTGGGTGATTGTACCTTTAGCGGTTTGGTCTGAGCGATGAGAACACAACATAAGTGTTAAAAAATCACTTCGTTTAATTTTCTAACTCTATAAGGAGATTGCTCAATAGTACCGGTTTTATCCCTTTTTAGCCATTGTACCCCAAAAAGTACGAATTTAGAAAAATCCCTTCTAGCTGCCTTCTAGTTCTTTAAGAAGCTTGCTCATATACATTTCCACGATGATTGCTTTTGCCGTTGGGCTTGGATAATGTTACCAGTTTTCTCACTTGTTTGATTTATTTTCCATCTAAAAGTACGAATTTCGAAAAATCCTTTCGTACACCTCTCTAAGCCTATAATAACATTGCTCATATACAGGTTTCACGATGATAGCTTGTCTAAGCATTAACAATTTTTCGGATAAACCATAAGACAATATTTTATAATTATTTGTATGTTTCATTTAATATTTATTTGTTTGTATTAAAATAATTACTATTATTTTAGTAGTAAAAGGCATTTTTTATATATTTTTTGTTTTGAACCGGGATTTCCCGGGACCCCGGGAATATAAAATAAAAATTCCGATTTTCCGGGAAATGAAAAATGCCGGGAAAACAAAAACACTAGCTACAGCCAATTGTGAAACGGCACAAGGCGGCCGCTCCGCAACAAATAAGACTTGTGTTGCAACAATACTTGTTCAGCTGCTTCGACAGCCCTACATGGCCAATTTCTCGAAACCATTGCTGGTTTGGTGTTCCAGCGAAGCTGATACGCTTTTGCGGAATGACGATAACTAACGCGAAGTCGACGGTCTTTTATGCGACCTCCTTTTCAACTGCCACAAACCATAACTGCGGGGAAATTCGGGATGTGACTACAGCCCTCTTAGGTATGCAGAAGGAATTATCTAAAATAGGTCTTACTGGGAAAGAAGACGAAACGAAGTTATTAGTTTCAAAGAAAAAGGAACATACACGTTTGGAACGCTGCACATTGGTCGGAAATCATAATTTTCTGTGCGAAATTTAAAAGTAAAATTTCCAATTCGCACTATTTTTAAAATATAAAATAAACACTCCAAATAAGAAGAAAAATTTTGTTCATGTGATAATTAACCGTTATGCTGCAGCCATTCAAAGTTGACTTATGTTTTGGGTATTCGTCATATAAAATATTTAGGCAAAATGTGAAAAAGTTTTTTGTGTTGCTGATTTCGAATCCGGAGTCAGACATGAAAAAAACACGAAATGGCGGTCATTATTTTCAAAAAATGCTGGAATTCACCAAAGAAAAATTCCCGCCAAAATTTATCCGCCATTTTGGGTTTTTTCAAAATTTGACCTCGGATTCGAAATCGGCGACCCCAAAAACCTCCTTAGGCAAATTATTACTTAAATTCAAATTTTTTGAAAGAAAAATGTCGCCAATTTGTATCCTCCACTTTGTTTTTTCAAAATTTTACTCCGGATTCGAAATCAACGGCCGCAAAAACCCATCGGAAGTCTCCTTCATTTTAAGGCCAATTTTTTCCTAGGCTCCGCTATCATTAAATAAATGCTTTCACGGACTTACGGACAACGACCCCAAAAATCCCCTTAGGCGAAATATCAGATAAATGCAAGCATTTTTTGAAAAATTTCCGCCATTTTGTATCATCAAAAAACTCCCAAAGGCATAGTATCGGTTGAATGCCAGCATTTTAAAAGAAATTCCGCCATTTTGTATATGTCATTTTATTTTTTTCTAAATTTGACCCAGAAATCTCCTTAGGCAAATTTTCACTTAAATTTAAGCATTTTTTTAAAAATTTCCACCATTTTGTATCCTCCAATGATTTTTTTTTTCAAAATTTTACTCCGGATTCGAAATCAACTACGGCAAAAACACCTTTAGCACCATGTTTTATGCCCATTTTTTCCTAGGATCAGCTATTTTTAAATAGCTTTTACGGACTTAGCAAGCGATTAAATGGCGGAGCCCTTTCTCCATGGACGAAAATCCAGCTATACCAAATACTGGTTCTACCTTGATGTAGGGTTCAGAGTCTTGGGGGATCGAAGCGCATTTAATACTTTTATTTGCTACGACTACAAACACTATATAACAAGCTCTGCTTCCCTCACACTGTCCATTTACATGACCCACTGTTTCAGTAAAAGTTTATGTCATGCTATAGCTCTACCAGCTATATGATATGAATTTCTGTACCTTTTCTTCTTTGTTAATAAATTTTCAACTTGTATTTTGCTAACAAACCAAATGATTGTATAAAACCTGATTCACCAACATATTTTAAATGTTGCGTTTTATGCGAAGTAGAAGCCGACGTTATTTCACAAGTATTCTCATCATGGTTATGTACGAATATAACATATTAGTGGAACTCGGTAAAGTTTCTTTAAAGATTAAGTTTGCGGTCACCGAAGAGTTTCAATCCAAAAGGGAATTGATAATGTACTTAGTAGGTAATTTTGTCACAATGCTTTTCCTCTGCCTGCTTTGTTCTTGTTCCATATATTGCTTTAAATAAAACTGATTTAATGTACCTTAGATTGCTCTAGAGCCCAGTAAATGGAGGAGATCGTTACAATGTGAATGTCTCCTTTTCTTCTTTTCTGTATACAAGATGAGCAACACAATGAGCGTAATGTGTATAAAAATGCAAATTTTACTTCATATTGTTTTTGTTTTTTTTTCTACACAAATACGAGGGCACATGATCAATTTAAAGAGAATTAAAAGATTGCAGATTTGTAAGAAAATCGCATAATAATCGATCATTTATTGATAATTATCGAATTTCGAAATATTAAAATCGCATTATTTTATTTTACAACTAGTAAGATTAATTTATGCCGATGCTCAGAAATATAAAAAAGTTATAGTTATCTACGCTTTTTCTTGAAGCTTTTAACACTTAAGATTGTGATAATGTGTGGAGAAGGCACAGCAGAGGGTGCTGATGAGATAGTTTGGCAACTATCGAAATATCTATCCGCCCTGCCACCTGTCAACATAATTCATTTCACACAACTCTTCTAAAACAAATTCTATTAGCAATAATAGAATAGATCTTGGACCGAACAATGAAACCAAACTCATTATTTAATTTATTTTGTATAATCTTTTAATATTCATTTTACCACAACCCTGACCAATTTTAACTGAACTTTGTACATTTGTAATATGGTAATTCCGTAGTATGCCTTGAGTTTACAAATAAAAATTGCACCAGGTTGCTTTTTATGCAAATTGAAAATACATACGTATGACTTATTACACTGTTCGACAAGGATTTTTTTCTTGTGTTTCTAAGAGTTTTTAACATGGGAAATTCAAATACGTAATCAGAATTTTGCTATTAGGCATAGTTTTTTGGCTATTTGCAAATAAGTTTTGTTTTCCATTAAAAATTTGTATGGAGGCGATTGTTTAAAAAATTTAGTAGAAACAGGTGGCAACATCAGCAACAAGCCTTTTTGGCTGCAATTATAGCCCTATTCTACTTTATAATCAACTTATTCTCTTTTTAATATTCTACGTAAAATTGGGATGCAACATGTCCTTGAAAGTGCATTTTTGCCCTCTTATATGGATTTTTTTTATAAATGCTACAGCGACGTGTCCAATGAATATGGTGAAAGGCTCCGCAATGACATTCTAACTATAGAAAAGCGTTACGAAGGCAAATATATGCCTACTATATTCGCTGACTGCTCCTGGAACAGTTTAGGACACTGCAAATAAAAACCTTTCTTAACTAATAGAAAATACATTTTTGTTCTTCTCATTTTTTATGTTTTAAGCTCTACTAGTATCGGTTATTGTATTTAGAAAAGATTCTGTTGGATCAAATAAGGTTTTCAATACATTTATGCAAAATGTATTTTAATGCAACATGAAGAATGTTGAAAAAATTTGAATCCAAATAACTAAAAATCTGTGCTTGATGAAAAAAATCTGAAAACATATTTGAAATCATGATATTAATAACCATAGGAATCAAAATTCAGACACCTAGAAAAAATTTGTATAACAGTGTTATTTATGCAAATTTCAGCAATGTTCAGATCTTAACAGATCTTTTATTCGCTTTGCGTCTGAAACTCCCATATATACAAATTTCGCCCTGCGAAATTGATCATACTTTTATACCGTATTTACCCTCATTGTCATGCCTTTTTTCGCTTACAACAAACTGCATAAGCAAACTGATTTGCATAGTGCAATTGTGTAAGAAGAGCGTCTGCTACTTTTTCTTGGCACTTTGCTCCCGTGTATTTTTCTTCGATAACAAATTCGTTCGAAGTAATGAAACACCAGAATGAGTACAAGTGCTGGTGAGGGCGGGTTTTGCTAACCGCGATAGCAGCGGTAACATATGTGCAACTTTTTACGTACATTAAACTCATCAATCGTCGACGTCGACATCGTCTTCTGCTCTATTGAGGTTACACACATATGAATGAGGACGCATTAAGGATTTCTTGCACACTTGTTTTCTTGCGAAGATAACACAGAGTGTACTGCTACATTACCAACATTTTCCCATTTGTATATTCCATTTTCATTTCAGGTTACAAATGAGGGGATCCGTATGCTACCCGGTGTGCTGTGGGGGCAAAGCAGCAACATGTGTAACTTTTTAAGCATGAATTCTATACGATACCTATTAAATGTGCGTGCAAGTAAATGTGAAGTAGCTTAATGGAAATTAAATATTAAGATTGTGCTTTGGCATGTGTGATGTGCGTCTTTAGAATTTGCAACAAGAAAAAATAATTACTTAAATATCCCTTGATGGAATAGATGCGCGATCTGGGAAACCTTTATCTTGAAACGATATGTGATATTTTTCGTATATTTTCTATTAAGGAAGCAAAGTTAACAGGTCATTGTTTTGAAAATAACTGTTTTGGCATTAGGTTTCGTAACGAGAACCAATTCCAATTACGTTCGTGAATTTACAATTCTATATAAACTGTACTTAGGCCCATAAACTTGCATAAACGTATAATTTTTTGTCATACTTTGGCACCCTGCAATACTGTGTAATGCGGGGTTTGGCTTCAAACTGATATTAATCACAAATTGTAAAATAAAGAAACTTAACTGTTTTCCTTTCTCCCACGGTAGCCAAATCATGTTTATAAGCTGGTGCATGCACGTTAGGATCTTATCGCGGCTTATTGCTTAAAAAGTCGTGCAAATACAGTTCTGATCCCGTTTTGGATCTATAGTGGACAAACTACTACATTCACGATGATTGGCGTGATGTCGTCACTTCCGCTGCCTTAGGTAACGAGCCGAGTACAAAAGTTAAGCCTCTGGAGAGAATCCCTGATTTAAAAACACTAATATTGTACCTTTTAGTAGAGCCTAACAAAATCTGTGCACAAAACTCCCAGCTACATAATGGTCAAATATAGTTTAGCGCAATCACGAAGTCTATGTAAGCTATTAGACAAAAGCTGATGACTTCTTTTTTCGAGGGGTTCACTGGTTTTGAACATCTTTTGAGATCAATAAAAAAATTAATCATTAATCTCGCGAGAATGACTATTGGGTTTTATTACCCTTCGATAGTAGTATAGAACCTATACTCTCAAGTTATTGTGTTCTTCAAAAAGTAGTCATTTGTCGAACTGTGCTATTTCAAGAAATTTCTAGAACAATTTTAAATAGCTTCAATATTTACCGTTTTTTCGTAGAAATGTTAACAAAAGAACATAAATTTTATTATAACGAAAACTTGTTTAAAATTCTTTAGTAAAACCACATTAATTTTAATTAAACTAGAAAGGATTCAAAAACAGACTTTACTTGACATCGACAAATAGTCAGAATTAAGCAAAACATAAACACGTTTAAAGTCTCAGCAGAACGGCTACAGAGTTAGCATCAGGACATGAATGTACAAAAAACGACAACAACGAAAACAAACAACATCAAAATCAGATTACAAACCACAAAAAAATTATAACATATGCACTGGCCACAAAACTGAAAAATTCGTTTGAATTTTTTTGTAACTAGTTTTGGGCATTCTTTGGTCTATGTATTATAACACAACCGTATACATATTTGCAGACTTAAAAATGTTTTTTTTCCTCCCTTACCCACCACATAGAGCCAAACAACAACACGAAGTGTTCATAGACCACAAAACAATCATAGAATGAAATAGCCTTTTGCCAAAGCGAGGAGTGCCGAAGGCTCAATTCACTCAAGCAATTTGCTTAAGTAACAAATTTAAATATTTGCAATTTATCTAGAGAATGATCTCTATATAGTAGCTTGGACTTAAGGGGTGGAAGGGCCTTCCATACATCATGCCGCTTAGCAAAAACAAAAGTTAACTGTGGGTAAGAAAATGCCAACTGACATTAGTTATGTTGCCAGCAATAACGATAACAACAACAGAAACATTCACATCAGCAACAGAAATAACAGCAGCAGCATCATCAAATAATGGCTAACAAATTGCCAATTGGGTTAAGGAACCAACCGAGTAAGAAAATAAAAAGAAACGAAAGTTGTAAGGCAGTGGTTATATTTTGTAGAATATGAACATTATATTCTTTTGCACTAGAATGTCAATATGAGACGTTTTACATAAAATTTATTTCTACAGAGGGAAGAATATGTCAGAGTACTTATATTAGCGTTACAAGATTATAAATATAAAAAGAAAAAGGGTAAGGTAAACTTCGATGTTTAGGAAACGTAACTAAGCATATGTAAAGCAAATATATTCTAAAGCAGGTACCCCAGTAAAAAATATATGGATTGATTCCGAAATCGAGCAGTGAAGAAGTAATGACTTATAAATCCATTTAGAGTAATAAGCGAGCAATAGAAGCGTTTTGTTTTGTGTTGCTCAAGAATGCATTTTTGTTGTAATATTTGTTGACATAACTGTTAATTGTTGGTTTTTTCGCGAATTATATACCGCACGTAGAAACATACTAAAATAACCTCTATCTTCTGCGCTTCTTCTCCAGTTAGTCACAACAAGTTCTGTAAGATTCTCAGTAACCTGGTCTTTCCAACGGAGCTTTGGTCGCCCTCTTTTGCGCCGTCCATCGAATTCATTGTAGAAGCCTCTTCGAGTTGGAGCATTTTCTTCCATACGTACAACATGACCTCGCCGATACTCTCCGTTAACGATGATGGGCCCATATATTTTACGGATTCATCCGCTTGTGTCATAACCCAGGATTCTAAACCGTACATCAATACAGGTAGAACCAGTGTCTGGTATAGCTGGATTTTTGTTTGTCGGGGAGGACTCTGTCATTGAATTGCTTGCTTAGTCCGTAGTAGAATTTATAAGCAAGCAGGATTCTTCTCCGGATTTTGAGGCTGACATTATTTGTTTTGTTGATGGCTGAGCCCAGGTAGATAAAATTATCTACCACCTCGAAATTATAGTTGGCAACGTTCACACAGTTTAACAAACGAGTAGATTCTTTGTTCGTTGAAACTAATATCTTCGTTTTGTCCTCGCATTTTCATCCTGAAAATGCTGCAACAAAATATAAAGACGAAATTAATTTATATCTATTTGTGGGTCCCTTCGTGCTCTTTTAGGAATTAAAAAATATATCTCTTTTATGAGATAATAAAGATTACTCTCTATACTAAAAATAATGCAGCTCTTTTGGCTGCATAAAATTAATGAACGATTTTAGGACAACCGCACTGATTGAAGAAAATTGTCTAATTGGGTTTTTGTAAGTAACTAAATTTATTTTTAAAAAAATATGATCTTAAGTGCTAACATTGAAAATACATACATCTTAATCTTATATGATACACTAAAGAGTAAGCGAGGCGAGTGCAGACTATGCCACATATTCCGCTTGCTTATAGAATGAAAATCCATCTTATCTTATTTCCCACGCATGTATCACTGATAACGATAGTGATGGCACGATTAATCGAAAAATTGGTAATAATCGATTATTTTATTTCAATTAACGATTTAATTGTATCGTGAATTCTCCTTCGATTAATTGCATTAATCGATTATTCCAAATAATAATCGAAAGACATCCAGGAACATAAAAGATTCGTCGCCAGCCGCCAAATGTATTCATTGAGCTTTGATGGCTGACAACGAAAGACTTAGAACTGTAACCCTAGTTATTAACAGCATTGAGAGCGTCAGTGAAACGTCTTCTGCTGGTGATGCTGAATTTGATTTATGGGCGAAGAAGGAAGGACAATGACTCAACCACTTCCTCAAGATGAACTAAGCTTCTTTGTCAATGCTCCAGTACTTACAATTAAAGCGCAATGTAAAAGACGCATGGGAAGAAATTAAATAGGTCTACCCTAAGCTGTACTCTCTTGCACAAAAATATTGCTTTTTGATTGGTACATCTGTACCATTAGAGCGGCTTTTTTCCACAGCGGGTGCTATAGTAACGGAAAAACGGAACAGATCAAACCTGAAACGGCAATCAAAGCTCCTATTTTTAAATTCTTTACTAAACAAATAAAATCTTTTTTATTACATTGAATAAACAGGAAATTTTGTAATTAATTAAATTATTAAATTATTTATGATAATTTTCAATTTTAGTTGAAAATATCGAATTACCGATTAATCGATTAATTGTTTTCGATTAATCGCGATTAATTATTTGTCGATTAGATTAATCATATGATTAATTAATCGATTATTCTTTTTTAATTGCCATCACTAGATAACGACCCAATACATACACATCAATCTTCCCTTCTTGGTAGCGCGGTCGTTGCAACGGAATCAATGCATGTATATAAACGTTCTTCGTCCCAACAATTACACCACTGTACATAAAAAATGACATGAATTCCATTAAGAGCTCAAAAGTAGTGATCGCCCATATATGCCAAAAAGGAGTACAAAATGCATGAAGCTCGGAGTTTTGTGGAAGTTTGGATGATCCTATTTTTTACTGGGATATAAGGGTATATAGATATGTTACAAAACATTAGTCGTTCAAGATAGAATCCAAACCCTCCATTTTTGATAATAACACTCATTATAGTAAGACATGAAAGTTCATTATAACTTTAATTGTATGAAGGGATCGTCATACCAAATTCTACCAAATTCAGACTAAGCCTTTTTGAAGTCTTGTCAAACAAGTTCTAAGGAGACAATCAACTACCGCCCAACTAGAATTTCTGAACTGGTTCTATTCTAGTACAAATGGGACAATTCCCTCTCAAGCCTAGGACAACTACGTGTTAAATGAGACAGTTTCTTGTATGGAAGATGAAATAGTTTACTGAACTATTTCCGAACTAGTTATTGTTGTTGTAGCTGTAAATGTATCTTGTTGCCTATTGTTTATTGGTTCGCCTTGTGTAGTATTTCCTGCTGTGTTTGTTTCCAGGCCAAGGAAGGTGGCTACTTCCACTGGGTGGGTCCAGTGAGACCTGGGAACAAGCTGAAGTGGTTTGGCAGGGCAGTTGAACAGGTGTAGGGTGATCTCTGGTTGCAAGCGAGACAATTATTCGACGTATTTCCATCAATTCTTGCCCAGTACAAATTTAGGCGGCTGTACTAGCCAGATCTTAATTTGGCCAAAACAACTCTGCAGCGGTAATACCTCTTCTCCGAAGCCACAGATGGAGAGTGTTCTCGAAAACGATATTCACCCTCTATAATTGTTCACGGCTTCGACGGCTGCATCCGAGTGAATGTCCGCAAAGCCTGCTTGAAATGGTCTTTGATCTAAAGGCTCTCTTGTACCGTTTATGCTCAGGCTCTACATCATGAAGGGGTTTCCTGACCTGCCTGGGGCGTGGGAGCCTATCCACAAGATAGTGGTTGGGATGGCTGGACCGGTAACAGCCAAGCAGATACTGCCTTCCAAAGAAGAAATTATGTCGGCGCACGGGTATGACCGTCGTCTCCTCATGTAGCTGGTCCACAGAAGACATGAGGAAGGCACCCTGTCGCAGTTCTCAGGTCGGCATTTTCACATGTCTGAAAGTTTTTCCACTGCGTCTCGCTCGCATTCGTTGACCACCTCTGGAGCTGCATAGTTTACCACAGACCGACCATCGCTTTGTAAGAGGTCAAGAAGGTTTCTTTGTGTGTTCCCCAAGTACTGTCGGCTAGCAACTTGAGGACCTTGTTTCTTCTTTTCATCTTCCGAACTATTATTTTGCCCTACTGGGATATGTGGACAATTCTTCAATCCAAATATTTCGCAAAAGCAGGATTCTTCGCTGTAAAGCAAAACAGGTAGGTTCAGTGTCTGGTAGAATTGGATCTTTGTTCGTCGACATATATATATTACGTCCGTCGATATAATTTACATACTCGTCACAAACTGTAGCAGACACTCGTTACTTTAATAATTGTTGTGGCCATTCATCAATTATCACCGTTTCTTAAATGTTTAAAGTTTAAAGAATATTATTGAAAATTCCAATTTCTGAATTTTTACAAGTCTCTTTTTCTGCGCCTTCGTTAGGCAGTATGTACTTTTATACGAGAATAAAAACAGAGTATGTGAAACGCCCAATATGTTATTCATGGGTATTCGGTTGTAGTTTTCGAACTTGTATGATTAATTACCTATTTAATCACACCACACAGAAGACACATTTTTACCAAAAGTCACTGCCGCCAACACGAAAATAAGACTGTACTCTACCAGCTTATTGATACCTATGTGTACCACATGATATCTTTGGACTTGATTTGCAAACCAACTTCGTGGCACTATTTCAGAGGAACTGCCACTTCCAGAGCACACAATTTTTTTGTTTTCGTCTAATGAAATACTTTCAACAAAACTATTATGATCATTTGCGATGGCCAGATTTTTCTATGCCACACTAACACTCCACATGAGCTAAAACTTGAGTACAGGTCTCAAAGATATGCCAAAAATTAATAAAACTTTGCAACTTTTCAGAGAAGTTGCACTAAGAATACGTGGGCTCCTCTGGTGGTCCATTCTTTATATTGCAACAAAAATTGCATTTTTCTATGCCAACAAACCATTAAAGAACAAATTGGGGTTTGGCTATTTGTTTGGGTGTGTGTGACTGCATGTGCAGGACTATTACAATCACAAAACGTACGAAAACAAACAAACAAACACTCGCTTACACTTGCAAACACTCACAAGAAGTTGTTTAAATTGTAAGTCATGTATGGGAGAGCAATTGTGCCTGCACATGTATGTGTATTTCGGTTTACATGCCAACATTAAGATAAACCTACAAAAGACAACAGCAACAAACAAACACGGTGCTGTATACTTTCTTTATGTTTTCCTTTCCTCTTTTCTGCTTTGTACTGCTCCAAGCCATTCAAGTGTTTATGAGTACTTTTCAATGGACAGAGTTAAAAAGAGAAGTGCACACTTTTGACGGAATGAGGCTGAGGGCAAAGCTTTTAGTCGACTTCATTTGGTTGCACGTATGTAAGTGTGTGTGTGTGTGTTGCCATACTTAGTGCAAATATAATCGAAACATATTTTCATGCCAAAACACCCTACGGTAGTATGAAAAGTAGCTAAATCCTTTATACGGAACACGTTGTAATGGAGATATAATCCTTGGGGCAGAGAACTAATTATTTCTGTGATAAAACCATTTAATGCTGCAAAAAGTTTATACCAATTTCAGTATATTCATATTTGGTTATCCCTAAGCTATGGAGCGTTTCAAAAATTAACAATGTCCAACACCCACTGCCCTAGCTGCTTGCAATAAATATAAGCAGGATATAAAACATATTAAGCTTATTACCACAAAGCACCTAACGGCAAATGACAGTTTAAAAAATGCATGACAACGGTTGGTACATCGAGTCGTGAGATTAAAATGGTCCATCCCCAAATAACTGGCAGCATAAATAAATTGGTAAAAATGGTTTTTACTATTTGGCTGTTCCGCAACTTGTGGTTACGACAATCTTACAGCAAAGCAGTAATTACAACAAACTTCACATTGGGATGAAATATGTCTTTTAAATAACTATTTAACGTATAAGGATTAAGAATGAAATTTAGTCACAGCACATACATACTTTAAAATCTGAATTGATCTATTGGCATTTAACCCTGCTACTATGTTAGAAAATAATCAGACACGTTAAGTATGGGTCATATTATGACCCCATGTAGTATTACTGAGAAAATTTAAGTTTGTATAGTTTAAAAAAAATGTTCAAAGCTTGTGATCATTACAATAAGTTGTCCTTAGAGAAATTGTGGGTCGGTGTGATAGACAACTGGCCTCTCATAAAGGGGAAACAGCTAATTGCGGACAAACTTAACCTCACTGCTAAGGAGAGATGGGTGAGAGAAGCCACTTGCACGGCGGCTAAACAAATTTGGCCTACAATGGATATACAGAGGACACGATTTGTGCTAAACCTGTTCAGAGTCCACCATTTTAAACTTTTCGACACTTTGTTCTGCCCCTAATGGTACCTCCTATACAAATTAGTACAATTTTTACAGTTTTGCTACATTTCTCTAGACCGCTGGTATTATAACCGAAAGCCCTATCTACAACCGTCTGCGCTCCACAAGCTGGCAAATAATAATACATAAGAAAAATTTTGAATTAAAAATCGTTTAATTTCAGTAACTCAAGACTTAAACAATATCTTATTTATTGGCATTTATCAGTCAGTTTATCTGACTGAAACTTCAGTATTGGGGTCGTAAATCTACGTTCATTAAGCGATTACCTTGCAAAATTTGAACGAACTCAGTGTACATACAAAAAAATATGCATGTAAAAGGAGTAATTTAAGATATTTATATTGGAGACATCATAAAAGGTCTGTCAAATAGTTAGGTTTTCTGAGGATTTGCCTCCTATTCAAATATCCTTTAGTTGTCCGTTAAGAAGTTATAAAAGAAATATTAAAAAAAAAACTTCAACTTAATTTCCCTTTACACCCCATGAATGAGGTATGGGATGCTTGTTGTTGTTGTTGTGAATTTACACGCTTTCTATTTTAGATTCACAACAAACGGCACCTACTTGTTTATCGACGAGTGCGAATGTCACTGTTTGAGAAGGTTTTACTAGACATGCCGATTATTTTGACAATTATACTACGAAGTTGCTGTCGACAACTTCGTGGGGCCTGCAATGAAAGAAAAATGTAGATATCTGGAGACGGTAATCGGACTACAGATCTCCCGCATGGTAGTCGCATGTTCTAACCACTATGCCACTGCCGGTCCCGTGAAAGAAATATTTATTTTCCAAAAATAGGTAATTTTGAAGGGAAGGTACCAGAACGGGTAGGGATATTCTGCCCATATACAATTTCATTGCATCATTTTGGAAAATATTTAAACTGGTACATTTTGCATACCGATCAGTTAGGGTTTACTAGTTACTCTAGTTATCCTGTTATCTAGTTAGGCAGACATCCAGCCAACCAGCCAGCCAGCCATACAGACGAACATAGCTTAATCGTCATAAAAAGTGCTAAAGCTAATTTGTGCTTAATTCACTTGGGGCCTAACTCGTCTACTTTAATGCATCACATTTTTATACCATCACCCTTAGGGATGAGTTTATATATCATTTGATACGACCCAAAAGTGTAACACATAGAAGAAGTCACTTAAGACCCTAGGTATCTTTGAACCAAATTCGATTCATGACTTTTTGAGTCGTTTGAGCCATGTCCGTCTGTCTGTCTGTCTGGCTGGCTGTCCGGCTGGTGCGCACGATAACTTTCGAGTACAATTTTTGAAATTTTGCACGAGTAAATATTTTCCCAAAACCACTTACGGTATTGTAAATGGGCTACATGACCCCGCCCCTTCTGGTACTTCCTATACAAATGCATCATTCCGCCCACTTTAGAAATCGAGTAATAATATCAATACACCCAACGGGATCGTACCCAAATTCTGTATTTAGTAAAGCTATAACAGGATAAAGTTTTGGAAAAAAAATTGGAAGTCTAGCCACGCCCCTTCTGGTACCATCCATACAAATGTACCTTTCCGTCCACTATAGAGATGGAGTAATAATATCAATAAATCTAACCCAAATTCTTTATTTATTAAAGCTTTAACAGGATAAAGGTTTTGAGAAAAAAAAAATTGAAGTCCAGCCACGCCCCATCTTGTACCTCCCATACCCATCTCGTACCGCCCTCTTTAGAAATCGATTAATATTATTAATAGCCGTAACGCGATCGTGCCCAAATTCTGTATTTAGAAAGGTTCAAGCAGGAAAAAGTTTTAAAAAAGAAATCTGGAAGTTTAGGTAAACTGAATTGAACACAAAATCGAACTTTGACCTCTTTGAGGCACACTAACGTCTAACTATCGATTCCAAATTTCGCACAATATATTCATAATTTTGTAAACAACAAACGAAAGGTGGACGTCGATGTCCAACTTCGCTACTAATACCTTTTTTTCAACGAAATTCCCAAAAATCCCACATAATGAAAACCCTACTATGCGCGTGTTATTGCTGAATTTAAGACCTTTGTCAAAACAAATTGTAAATAAATTGTAAGACTGTTAGACAGAACACCACTAAGCACATACAATTTTTGTCCACCAAAGATAGAATATAGTAAAAAATATTCTTACTTTTTGGCAATTACTTCAAAAAATTACCATAAATTTACTAGGCCACTTATAATGTCCCGTTATAGAAAATTTAATCAATTTCACCAAGAAACAATGTCTAAAATCAATTTCTTGATCTCGCTAAGAAGCATAAAGTTGTCAGGTTCATGTATTTTTTAAGTTTTTAAATCAGAAAAAATCTAACTTTGAAACTTTCTGCGTAAAGCTTAAACCTTAAGAAACAAAATTAGATATTGCAGAAGAGAATATATATATTTTTTTAAAAAGTAATAGCCTCTGCAAATTGACATACTGAAATTAAGTTTTTATAAATTCTTGAATTTTTGCCTTTGGCTGAAGTGCAGAATAACGGACGGGAGCACAAACTAGAAAGGCAACAATTCAAAAATAATATCAATGATGATCTGAAAATGGTTAAATTTGAGTTAAAAACCAGTACAGAAATTTCAGTCAGGTAAGTTCGTTTTGAAAAATATTAATATTGGTAAATTTTCATACCGATCCATTAAGGTTCACTCGAGTTATCCTGCTCACCAGCCAGCCAGACAGACGGACATAGCTCTTAAAAAGTCCTGAAACGAATTTGGTCTTAAGATACTTGGGGTCTAACTCGTCTCCTTTAATGCGTTACACTTTTTTGTATCAAATGATATACATAAACCCTCATCCCTAAGGTTGATGGTATAAAAAATGAATCGAAAATGATACAAAATACATATGATCATTAAATGACTGCAAATTTGAATTAAAGTTGACTGAAAACATCGAGTACAAATTAGAGATGCTAAACGGGATTGATTTTGATAAATGCCGGGATTCGGGATTTTATAAATCCCGATCCCGAAATCCCGGGATTTTTCGGAATTATTTAAAAAAATTTTTTTTGTAACTGATTTAAATTATTACTGTTATTTATTGTTTTAAGTAGTTTCTTAAACATATTAAAGAATCTAACACAGTGCACCACATGATTTTGGGACTCAATTCTGCACGCGAAAGTAGCCCCAAAAAGAAGTTCTGAATCATACGTTTTTGAAGTTAGTAAGTGTCGTATAGGGGAATTTGTCACTTTTTAGGTTTTATTGTTATAAAGTTATATGTTGGCGTATGATTATCATGAGTAATATTCCACATAAATCATACGCCACGGAGTACAACAGTTTTATTGTAAAAGCTACAAAATAAACCCAGTTCAAAATCATTCGATGAATGGAAAAGTGAAACTGTTGCTTATGTAGGGAAACGTTATATAAGCAGATAAAAGGAATTGTAATTCTTATTTTTTTTTCAAATTAGTTTTAGCTAAATCGGTCTAGTTGTTCTTGAGTTATGTCACTCAAAAGAGCCTAAAACGTGACAATTTGCCCTATACGAGACTTGTTACCTTCAAATCGATATTAAATTATTATGGCAAAAAAACGAATGATGCAGAATTTCTTCTTTTTGGGGCTACTTTCACGTGCAGTTCTCAGAATTGAGTCCCAAAACAATAAGCTGAAAAATGTTGTACCGAGTAATGACTCATCCGATAATCTTGAAAAATTTTATTCCCATACAAATACAAATACATAAGTAGCATTAAAAGCATAAGATAAGCATCTATCACAATCCACACTTGTGGCTAAAAATGTATCGCCGAAAAATACCAGGATTTATTTATCAAAACCCCGGGATTCGGGATTCATCAATCCCGAAAAATCCCGTGATTTCGGGATTCCCGTTTGGCATCCCTAGTACAAATACATGCAAACAAATATAAAAATCGCATTAAGGAATAGATCAATAACGATTGTTCAGGAATAGGCATATGCATGCTTGGTATAGGGATATACGCAGAGAACGACAAGGAGGCAATCTGGGAAATCACTTTTACTATCGTCGCCAAGAGTGCTCGTTACCAAGCTACAGCGATGACAATATCATGATAATATTTAAGCTGTAAGTGTCGATCTGTTACAGGTATACTCATAACTACTCTTGATCGGTAGCAATAAGTGGGTAATAGCAATTCCTAAGATGGATATAGCTAAAATCAGGAATTGCTGATGGTTGGAAATTGGATGATTACAAATTTAGTCTAATCGTGATCTAACGACGAAAAATCCTTTACAGCGAATTAAAATTTTGAAATATCATCAGTAAACAGCGTGCACTAATAGCACCAACTTCAGTCGATTTTCACCAACTCCACAACTTTCACTTGTTGTTTTTCGGTTTTCATTCACATCTGCTGATATCTGTTCTCTTCATGCGTCAGCCTCTTTTTTTGTTGTTTTGTTTTTGATATGCATCTACTTTGTTGCCTATTCATGCATGGAACACATCACTTGATGGAGTTTGCAACTTCAGTCCATTCATGTTGCGCCTTCATCTTTTTTCGTTTGCCATCTTTTCCGCAATAAAGTATTTCAGCAGCTTTTTACCGCTGACTCTCTTAGCGTTTCGGCACGTTTCGTTTGGAAATTGTCTATGTAATCTTTGACCCCTTTGGACATCGAAGAATGTTAGTAAACTGGAACTTGTACGCATGCAATTTGCCATTGTGTAGATGAGGAAGATGATGATGAAACAAATGATGAGTTACTGATGGATGCGACGATGAGAAGATGTCAACGATTATAAGGTTGAGTAACTCTCATGAAGAAACTTGCTTACAATTCGTTGAGAAAATATTTAATAAATTGAAGAAAAAATAATAGTAAAGTGTAGAAATGGTTGAAAAAGTTAGAAGTATAAAAATATGTGAAAGGCGATAGATTTATCTAAATAAATCGTATACCGTAATAGGCTTACAACAATAAAAAAAGTTGTAAGATTGGTTCTATGATAATATAAATAGTGCTTATGGTATTCAGATAGACAAAAGCTTCTATTTTTAGACTCACTTAACGGGATCAACAGTTTAAAGAGAATTCTATATACCAGATTTGAGAAGTTTTACAAAACACAGGTCGATTGATTGCTACACTCACCACTCACATTACTTTAGTATACAACAAGGAGACCCCCGCTTAGATAAAAGTAACCAGTACAGAAATTTCAGTCAGTTAAACTGACTGATAAATACCATCACCCAATATAATATATTGTTTAAGTCTTGAGTTATTGAAAATAATCGATTTGTAATTAAAACCAGTTAGAAAGTTTCAGTCGGGCAACCCGACTTACATTTACCCTTACCCTCAGTAAAACAAATAATTTTCTATTTTATTGATATTATTACTCGATTTCGAAATTGGGCGGAGTGGTACATTTATATGGGAGGTACGTGAAGGGGTGTGTTTAGGCTCCAGATTTATTCTCCATAACTTTATCCTGTTATAGCTTTACTAAATACAGAATTTGCGCACGATTGCGTTGGGTGTACTGATATTATTACTACATCCCAAAAGTGGGCGGAAAGGTACATTTGTATGGGAGGTACCATAAGGGGCGTGTCTAGACTTCCAATTTTTTCTCCAAAACTTTGTCCTGTTATAATATAACAAAATACAGAATTTGGGCACGATCGTGTCGAGTGTATTGATATTATTACCCTATTTCTAAAGTGGGCGGAGTGGTACATTTGTATGGGAGGTACCAGAAGGGGCGTGTCTAGACTTCCAGATTTTTTCTCCAAAACTTTATCCTGCTTAAACTTTACCAAATACAGAATTTGGGCACGATCGCGTTAGGTCTTTTAATAATATTAATCGATTTCTAAAGTGGGCGGTACCAGATGTGTATGGGAGGTACCAGATGGGGCGTGAATAGACTTCCAATTTTTTTCTCTAAAACTTTATCTTGTTATAGCCTTACTCAAAATAGAATTTGGGTACGATCACGTACGATCACGTTTAATTTATTGATATTATTTCTCCATCTCTATAGTGGGCGGAAAGGTAGATTTGTATGGGAGGTACCAGATGGGGCGTGAATAGACTTCCAATTTTTTTCTCCAAAACTTTATCCTGTTATAGCTTTACTAAATACAGAATTTGGGGACGATCCCTTAGGGTGTATTGATATTATTACTCGATTTCTAAAGTGGGCGGAATGATGTATTTGTATGGGAGGTACCAGAAGGGGCGGGGCCATGTAGCCCATTTGCAATACCGTAAGTAGTTTTGAGAAAATAATAACTCGTGCAAAATTTCAAAACATTTGGTTGCGTCTTTCGAAAGTTATCGTGCGAACCAGCCGGACAGCCACCCGACAGACAGACAGACAGACAGACAGACAGACAGACAGACAGACAGACAGACAGACAGACAGACGGACATGGCTCAAACGACTTAAAAAGTCATGAATCGAATTTGGTTCAAAGAAACCTAGGGTCTAAAGTGACTCCTTCTATGTGTTACACTTTTGGGTCGTATCAAATGATATATACCTTCATCCCTATGGGTGATGGTATAAAAATGGTATTTCCGGAGGTTGGTTGAAATAATATAAGAAAATTAGGCTCGATCAGGTTCCTTCCCTAAAAAATTCCCTATTGTGGCACACAATATTTATGAAAGGTTCCATTTCGCATTGCTGCAAAGGAATTATGTATGTTTGAAGTAATATTTATTATCTGTAGCTCTCAATACAGTAAACTTCTTACTTCCTTATAAATAACCGTAAACGATTGCCTCGATCATAACTCTTGCGTTCGAAATATTTAAAACTTTACAAGCTGTAAGTCTTACTTAAAGTTATGGACTATTACTGACCTATATACAAATTTCTATGTTAAGTGTCTATGTTAAGTTCACCACCACCTGTGTACACCAACTTTTAAGCAGAGAAATTAGCTTATACACATTTTCAAGTTCTCACTCTCATACTACTCTAGGTATAAATTGCAACGCTTCCCAACACCCTCCGATTTTAGCTCGACTTCGCACATTCATAATACACTGGAGAGTGAAAAATTATACGTTCCACTATATTTCGATGCAGATGTACTTAAGGGCTCATAATCCAAAAACCGAATGTGAGGAATGGAAGAGAATCAAAAACTACATCCAACAACAACAGAACTGTATTTATTTAAATTTCAGTTTTTTTCGTTACTTAACATTATGGGGTGATCATGAAATTAAACGCAGTGGTTTTTAATTATAAAGTAAAACAAATTTAAAATAAAAAACTCTTTTTAATAATGCGTATGACCTCTATTATTTTGAAAAAGTTTGAAAATGTCTTTTTCAGGGTTTTGGGGTTGGACTTACCGATTTTAGGTCCGCAACGCTACATTTTTAATAGGATTAATGTCATGGAAACACGCTGGGCTTTTTTAGATTTCAACGTTTTCTGACCGAACCCAACCTTTTTTTTTCCTTACTGGAGTAAGTCGACGTAAGTAAGTAAGTAAGTATCTCCTTGTTTATATTCCAGAAGAGCAACAAATTCATTTTCAGTCTATCTCTTTGGAGTTCATACGACAGCTACGAAAGGCCAGCTCTAAAGTTCATTCAGAGAACCCAAAATAAATTAATATTAGTTTGATCGGCTGAGAGATGTGGCCCCAAATAAGGTATAAAACAAATAAACTGCCAAAAACAGAGCTTGGAGGTTTAGAACAACGAACAACCCCGCGGAAGAAAGTATCTAATTTGGTCCAATCTTTTTGAAGTTTTATAAATACGATCAAACCATTTTTATTATTTATAGATTCAGAAAGATATATCTTTAACGTGAAAAATGTGGGCTCGCTCATATAGATCTCTCCTTTGACCTCTTAGGTTTTCGCAAAGTTAAGTTGATGTGCCAGACGATCCAAGTAATCTTGTTTGCTAAGAAACAATAAACTCTGGCGAGGATTGACTTGTTTCTATACACATTTTTAAACTCTTTTGTCAACATAGTCTTCCAATTAAAACATTCGTTTAGTTCTATTCTGAACCACTAGAATGAAGCGTTAAAAATGTCACAACCAAAAGTTGTCTTACAACAACTTCCAAGCACCCAGTCATGCAGCATTGCAATCTACAGCAACATCGACAGGTTAAAAGGCAGAAAAAACTACAAACTTAGCCGGGAAACATGTAACTATTTCTTCCACTGAACACTGCAGCCATAACAACAAGCGAAAGCAATGACGCATATGAACACAAGCCTTACACATTTACCCGCATTGGCCTGCTCGACGCAGAGTGGTCCAAGAGTTGGTGTCCGAGTTGCTAGAAATTCGTTTGCAACCATATATCATGGACACATGTTTCTGCACAATCAGCATTAACGTCATGTTAAATGTCAATAATCTTCTCTGCTCAGAAGTACTACCACTGGTCAGTGTGGAAATACGAGTATTTACAACATGAAGAAAAACGAGTAATTTTTTTTCGTTTTCAAAAGGAATGAATTTCTCCAATCCCATCTAATGACAGTTTCTGCGGAACTAGAAAAGGCGAAGGGAAAGCAGATTGGTGGAAAAAATTGGCAAGACATGTATTATGTCCTCATTGAATGAAATGAAAAACGATTTGTAATGTAAACATACACCGACAAATACTCTGGCATAGTACCACCTAAGATGACATTTGAATGGAAGAACCAATTTGATTGGAAAAAATGAGAGCGTTTAATATATGACTTAATCAGTAGTACTAGAATCCCATTTATGTATGTGTTGAAGGAAGTTGGCACCGAGAGCGATAGCTCCGTAGGGTCACTAAAAATGATACTTAATGCACATTATCAGAGTTGCAGGTTAGCGACGATTAATTGCAACATTAGTTTCGTCCCTTACACGAGAATTTCAATGTATTTTACCCACAAGTTTCTCTTATTTTCTATTAAATACAATGAAACGAAATGAGGACGCTCTATTTAATTAAATTACGAAGGCTTAACGCAATATTCCGGATCCAAAACTCGTATGTAGCAGCGATTCCATGCATATTTTCAAAGAAAAATATTATTTTACAGCCGAGCTCGGAAAATACGCTGAATCGCTCGGTGTCTAAACAGCCGTCGTTTCGTTCGTGTTCTTGCTCACGGGTTTCGAATTGAACGTAACACATGAATCGGTCTCTGACTGACCGTTCGACACGAACAGAACCGTCAGTTGCTCAGTTACTGAGAGTCAGTTAGTGAGCAAAGCAAGCAGTGTAGTCAAAAAAGGTCTTTATTATACCATCACCCTTATATCATTTGATACGACCCAAAAGTGTAACACATAGAAGGGGTCACTTTAGACCCTAGGTTTCTTTGAACCAAATTCGATTCATGACTTTTTAAGTCGTTTGAGCCATGTCCGTCTGTCTGTCAGATTAATTGCAGGCTGTCCGGCTGGTACGCACGATAACAGCACACATACATGCCCAGAAGACCGTTTGTCAAGTTTTTATAAAGTAAAGGGTCTCGAGTAAACCCATGAGCCGAGCGAGCGAACAAAAGCGCTCGTCGGTTGAGTGAAGAGCACGCCAAAGAAGAACAAATGTTGAGGGTCTTTTCGCGACAGTTTTGCGTCGTGTCAGTGGATGAGTGGTTTTTTTTCTGACAACAAGAACGAGATAGACCTATTATTGCGAGCTCTGTTTTAAAGAATGTCAGCCGAGCGTTCTTTGCCCCTTCGAAGGGTTAAGCGAAGCAAAAACGCTTCGGTTAGTCACGAGTCATTAGTTCGTGGACTAATTGGGCGTTATAAGCCTTCATATTACAAAGAAATGCCAAAAATGTTCAACAGACATCCACAAAATGCAATGGACTAGCACGTTTATGATTTGTTTAGTCCAATAAAGATTCGGATTAAAAAACTCGGTTAGAACTGGTTAGAAAGAAAATAATAAACTTTATACACGTTATAACGGTAGGAGAACAGCGGCATCCAATGAATGAGATATTTAAGAGAATTCCGCACTATTATATATGTACTATACTCACACAACGGGACCTGTAGTTTAACGACGAATCCCAACATCATTATATCGATGGCTAAAAATTAAATTTTTGTATACTTTACAGGAGGAGGAAAAAAATTAATGAAATATATATATTTGATAGTTAAGGTCTTTTTTTATCTATATATATAAAATGGAAAGTGTGTTTGTTTATTTATTTGTTTGTTTGTTTGTACCTTATAGGAGACCAAACCTCTGGACCAATCTTCCTGAAATTTTCACAGCATTTAACTGGCTCTGGCATGATTTATAGGGTACTTTTTTCGACAAAGCCCACTTTTACGCCCATTTTTTAAAATTATGTAATTGCTCCCATATAGCCATTGCATCGTCCGGTATAGCAGCAACACTTTTGGATGGTGGCAGAACAGCCCATTCGGCACTTAAATAAACTCTCAAATCGCAATTCTCTGAGACGCACACATGCAATATTAAAAAAAAAACTCCTCCATAGGTAAAGTCCTGCAAACATGTAAGATCATAGTATAGGATGAATGCACAATGGTCCCAGGTTTTCCACCACATTTGCTGAAATTTAAAATTGGAGTTCCCTTTATTTTTCTACGGAACATCGACCCACCACGGCTTTGCAATCGCACTCGACTTTCAGTAAAAAGAATGCGAAACAATTTAATCGAAGCGACCATTATAACGGGCAAACATATAAATATATGATTTCAAAAGATTACAGTTTCCTGTTCGGTTAGCGTTTGCGATGACAATTAATAAAGCTCAAGGTCAATCTCTGCAAGTTTGTGGCTTAAATTTGTCAAATCAATGTTTTTCCCATGGACAGCTTTACGTTGCATGCTCCCGTGTTGGAAAACCCAACGATTTGTTTGTTTATGCTCCGAATGGACGAACTAAAAACATTGTATATCTAGAGCGTTACAATAGTTAATTTATAATAAAACTAGCTTTCCCGGCTCGCTTTGCTTCACCCGTACTTGCAATTAATCTTCTTTTGAATTTAAGCAATACAGGTAAAATACAAACGCTTCATAAGACGAACGAACGAACATTTATGTGATTGTAGCTTTATCCCATTGGTCTGAGTGATTGTGCTACTTTAGTCCCTTATAATCCCTAAAAGTACGAATTTCAAAAGATACAGTCGTTTCGCACAACTAAAATGCACTGCTACTCACTCTTATTCCAAAGGAAGCATGCCCATATACGATTACAACTTTAGACGTTTGGTCTGGGTGAAGGTATCAGTTTTATCTCTTTTCGGCATTTTTACCCCTAAATAATCGAATGTCTAAAAAACCCATTTGGCGGCTCTCTAATTCTATATACATTTTCGAAACCCAGCCTTAGACATTTGGTCTGGGCGATAGTACCAGTTTTATCCCTTTTTCGGTATTTTAACAACTAAAGTACGAATTTCGAAAAATTACTCCACATCGCACAACTTAAATATTTACTTCAATTATTGCGACTATACCTTTAGTCATTTGGTATCAGTTTTATCCCTTTTCGGCCTTTACCACTAAAAGGTAAGTATTTCGAAAACCGTCCTTGCTTCGTTCTAATTCCCTAAGCCCTTATTAATTGTCATGATTATATCATTCGCCGTTTGGTCCGGGCGATAGTAAAATTTGTATCTCTTTTTCGATTTGTTTACCCAGAAATATCGGATTTAAAAAAATTCTCAATCCAATTTGATATTGAGTTGGCATCATCGATTATAGCAATAGCCGATTGGTCAGGTCATTTTTACTCCTAAAAGTACGAATATCCAAAAATCCAATCATAGCTGCCGTTTATTCGAAAAGGGGAACATCCACCCCAATTTCATCATCCTTTCTAAGCCAGTAATCAATTTTAAATATATAGATTATGGAAATGGTATAACAAGCGTTCTATTAATATGACTGATATAAATATTTTTCCAAAAGGGGCGGTGGTACCGTCCATTTCCCAGCGAAAGGTAATGCCCCATGTACCATTTACATATGTAGCAAATCTCATCTTCATACCTTTAATGGCTCTTGAGATATGACCGATTTAAAGTTCGGTATGTGTGGGCGGTGCCACGCCCCATTATCTAATTTTGTTTCCTGTAGGCTATGATAGAGACCCTGTGGGTAGTGTTACGCAGTGAAAATTGCATTGCAATCGATCCATTTAATTCGCCCAGATAACGATTTTTCAAAAGGGGCGTGGCACCGCCCATTTTTCAGAGAAACGTAATCCTCTATGCATCAGTAACATATGTAGCAAATCTCATTTTCATACCTCTAATGGCTCTTGAGATATGACCGATTGAAATTTCGGTTTGTGTGGGCGGTGCCACGCCCTTTGTCTAAATGTGTTTCTTGTAGCCTATGACGGAGGCCCTGTGGACTGTATCACACATAGATAATTCAATTGCAATCGGTCCATTTATTTGGCCAAAATACCAATTTTAAAAAAAAGGGGTGTGGCAACGCCCACTTTCCACAAACAAAGTATTTTTTTATACGAACGACATGCATACCAAATCTCGACTTCGTACCTATAATGGTTTAAAAGATACAGCCATTTTAAAATTCCAGTTGTATGGGGCGGAGCCACACCCATTTTACCCCCTTGCAGTCCGTATTTCCAAAAATCCCTCTTAGTGCGCGCCTACGTCATAAAAGAAACCTACATTCTAAATTTCACGATTCTAGCTTTAGCCCTTTGTTCTGTGGAGTGATCAGTCAGTCACCCAAGCCTTTTATATATATAGATTATTTATTTCTCACTATGTAAACACTTTTTATTTCATATCATAATGATGGGGGTAGCACACCGGGTTCAGCTTTTTATTATAAAAAAATATATATCATTGACACGAAATTTTTACTTAATTTTGTTCTTATTTTTAATTTTTTTTAATTTTTAATACACATTTCAATTATCATTTCTAAAATTTTAAAAACGATCATAAACAAACTAAGGCCACCTAACTTATCTCAATGTAACCAAAGTTTAGTGATAACCATAGTAATGATTGTAAAATTTATTTGAAAATATCTGTGGTTAATTGAACTCTGCTATTTTTAAAAAGTTATTAGCCTTAAATACAATTTTAGGCAGGACAACGTCTGCCGGGTCAGCTAGTTTACTATACATTCTATATTTGGATAAAATTAAAACTTTTTTGTACGAAACATTTATTTGAGAGTCCCCTTCCAAAATTAGCAAAAAGCGCGATTTCGTATAAAAAACAAGACAACCTTTTTCATATAAAGCCATCGATATTCTGTTATCGTTTTTGGGCCATAAAAATAGAACTGAAGTTCAATGTTTTTTAAAGTTATCTTTGGTGTCAAATCGCCAAAAGTTGTTGAGTTCAAAAAAAAAAAAAAAAATTTAAAAAACAATTCTACAAAAAACAAGTGTGCAACTAGTTTTACTACAATGCATTTGGAGCGGCTGGTACAGAGTCAAAAACTGCTTCGCTACAGATATCTTGGCCGAAAATCCCTAAACTACTAAAGTAGTCCAACCCATTTTATTGCGATATAATCTTTTTGAAAAATCGATTAATCAACATCAATAAACCAGTAATTCGATAATAATTCAATTTTACTGCATTTAAAATATACTAAATCATATTTTCTGTAGGAAACAAGCAACAAATATTGCCTTCGTACTTTAAAATAATTTTCCAAGTTTCTGCAAGCGATCACATCTTTCCCTAACTCTCAACGAAATTGCAATGGCACACAATTCTTATATTCGTTGCTTTATTTCGCCATATAAAGCTCCATTTATATAGCATTTATGAAACCTCCGGAGGCCACTAAATTATATTTGTTGCCTTCATAAAAACAGGCAATCGAAATGAAACAAGTTTTATGGTAAAAGGGGGACATAGGAAAGACCTTGCGTTCGTTCATATAAACCTACTCTTAGCCCAGTAATATACGATGTTTTATGAGTTGTGTTTTGTGGGGCTTGAAAGGTGTTAAATCAACCGTATACCACAGAGGCCAATTTAGTTTTGTCCTTCTGCACATTTTACTACGCAGTACTCGAGACATTTATCTTGCTATTAGGGGTAGTGTTTGTTGGGAAAATTACCACATACTTTGCAATGAATGGTAGCTTTAAACTAGTTTATTTGAAAATTATATCGTTGGTTTATACATATTAAAACGGGGTACATATAAGTATTGAACTCAAATTGATATTGGGAACACCTAGAATACATGTAATGACAAATGGTCGCTGACAATAATAACATGTGAAAATGTGATGTGTTTTCCTGTTGTCATAACTTTTAGCATGAAAATTATAAACTGAACCGGTGTTTCGAAAAGTCACTAAGATGAACTCTAACGGTATATATAAAATAATTTATCCTTTAGTTTGTTATCTGTTACTACAAATAAGATTGTAAACATAATAATATGGTAATACTAATTTATACTTTCAAATCGAAAAACATAATTTTTTATACTTATTTAAATTTTTCTGTTTTCGTTTCAGGTAAACTTTTAATTGTCACAAAAGTAACTAACAAGTCCAGGTATTGTATTTTGTATGTAAATTTCATTTATTTGTGAAGCATGGAATTAAATTACACTCTGCCGAGCTAGTAGTCTATTTTCAGTCTCGGGAAAGGGCAAAGAGGAGGAATATCTACATTACTATTTGCTCTAGATGTCATGTCCTTAAGACAAACATTTATAAACTAAAGTTAAATATTTATATATTCAATGTCTTACATTTTCTTCAATCGAATGTTATATCCCCATAACTGTATGGCAAAATCTGTAAGGATAATGATAGTGAACTAAATTAAATCATTTTATAATATTTTAAAGGCTTCTTACCACTGAAAAAACAGTCAGGAATATGGTTTGATTCGGCAGTGAAATATTTGGTACGTGTCTTCGGATATTTGCCACTTTGTAGACTCAATAAGTTTATTAAAGTTTGCTTAGCTAAATATTCATTAAATATTGGAAAAAATCCCAAATTTTGAAATAAGATGACAATTCTGGCAATATTTTTTTTTAATAATATGGCAATACTGAACTTCAATTAAAATTTACCGGAGAATCAGTAAAATATCAGATGGGTCAAACAATTCTGGCAATATTTTTTTTTAATAATATGGCAATACTGAACTTCAATTAAAATTTCCCGGAGAATCAGTAAAATATCAGATGGGTCAAACAGATGTGAAAGATGTTAACCAACCGAATTTGTAAAATCCGCTTGAGCAATCAGAAATGTCACACAACATATCAATTATCGCGAAAAACATTGTAACTTAAACAGGCGTGACATTGGGAGGGAATGCCTTTCATTCCTTTTTACAATAAGTCCTTATGGAGGGCCTACAATATGGGTACTATTAACAAGACTGCAACTAAAAACAAGTACGGAAATTTCAGTCAGGTGAACTGACTAATAAATACCCTCATCCTATGATGGATATTCTTTAAATCTAGAGTTTCTGAAATTACCCGATTTTTTACAGAATTAGATATGTATTATTTGCCTGCTTATGGAGCGTAAACTGTTGAAGATATGGCTTTCGTATAGCCAAACTTTCACAGACATGTATTACAACTGTAGAAATTTAGAGGTAAGGTTAATTCAGCAGCCGCATTCAGCATAGCTCACTTGGGTCTTAGTGTAGGTCCCGTTGTGATGGCATTTTCCCTTTTTTTGTACAAAACCATTTCGTTGCTCTGAAGAATAATCTGGCAGACTGGTATTGTCCACAAATGGTCACCAAAATATTCATATCCTAGGTCCTCAAAAGATGGGCAGTGAAATAGAAGGTGGCCCGTGGTATCCTCTTCTTCATCAGCGTTGCAGCTTCTACAAAAACCTTTGTAAGGAAGTTTCAACCTATTAGCGTGCTTTCTAACCGGACATATTACAGCTATGATGTTTCTCAAATGGTCCCTAGACGGGTGCAGCGGTAATCGTGTCCATTTCTTAGTAATGAGTTTCAGTTTCCTCGCAGTTAGCTGTTTCACCCTTATGAGAGGAACACAAATGTGACCGCAACCTTCGACTGAGTTCAAGGTGGTGGTTTCTATGTTGTCTCGCTATCTCTTCCAGAGACGACCGGCATTTCAGTGGTGTACACGTTATCCAGTGATCTGATAGCCGCTTTACTGTTAGTAATTATATGAATATTGTCGCCCAATTTCCACGATACTGAATTTTCTCCACGGTTATTCTTATGGCCGCTATTTCGGATTGACCTATACCACTGTGATCCGGTAACCTGAACGATAGCTGCACATTATACTCCTCCGAAAAGATTCTGACAGGAATTCAAAAGATCTAATATTGATTCCCAAACCAGTGCAGAAATGAAATTCAGGTAAACTAACTAACAAATACATCAAGCAATGTAAGATATTGTTTAAGTCTTGAGTTGTTGGAACTAATCTTTTTCGTAAATCAACGTTCAATAAACGCATACCTAGACAAAATTTGACTGAATTCAGTGTACATATAAAAATGATATGCATGTATACGGGGTTATATTGGTTATTTATATTGAAGGTACCAGAAGGGGTGGGTCAAATAGGTAGAGTTGCAAGATAAATTACAAGATAAATTAACTGACCAAAATTGATTAACCCCCAGGTGCCGGTTTGGAAGGTTTGGAAGAAATATTAATTTTCCAAAAAAGGTCATTTTGCAAGGAAGGTGCCAAAAGGGGTAAACCAATATAGTCTATATTCAATCCTGAGTAAATTTTTTATAATCGTGCAACTTACGCAAAATTTGACTGAATTCAGTGTACTTACAAAAAAGATATGTATATAAGACTATGAGTGTATATTCGGTCATTTGTATGGAAGGTACCAGAAGGGATCTGTCAAATAGTTATATTTTCAGAGGTTTTGTCAGTTTGCAAATTATGGAAAAAATAATAATTTTCCAAAAATAGGTCATTTTGCATGGAAGGTGCCAGAAGGGGTCCATATTCATTCCTGAGTCCAATTTTTATAAGCGAACCACTTTTAAAACTATGAGGGTCAATTCGGTCATTTGTATAGGAGGTACCAGAAAGGGTGTGGCAAAGGTTTCGGTTTTCTTAGAGTTTGTCTACTTTTGCAAATTCAAATATCCTCCGGTTTTCCGTGTGGAAGTTATGAAATTTTAATTACCTAAAAATAGGCAATTTTGTATGGAAGGTACCAGAAGGAGTTGGGATATGTTGTCCATTTGCAATCCCATTAGTTTGTTTTAAAAAATATTAATACTGATAGATTTTCATACCAATCAGTTATGATTTACTCAAGTTAACCTGCCCTCCAGCCAGCCAGATAGACGGACATGGCTCAATCGTCTTAAAAAGTCCTAAAACGAATTTGGTCTTAAGATACATGGGGTATAACTCGTCTCCTTTAATGCGTTACACTTTTTCTCGTATCAAATGATATGAAATTTTTTGATAATACAAATTGAAGCTTCTTTCTTTATTGAGATCTTCTTTAAGACAAAAAAATAAAATACAATGTTTATTAAATACGATCCTACCGTTATGCATTTCTTTAACCTGTGTATATGAAAGTTAAAAATATGAGAAATTATGTACTTAAATATGTATGTTTATGAAAACATGTTCTTTAAAGAGAGTATGTGCTAAATTGAGAATATTCAAATTTGAGAACAAAAAATAAGCAAATAACTAATAAATCTAAACCCTGTTCTGAGTCAGGGGAACTACTGGTCAATTGTTGAATATGGCTTCAACAATTCCTCTGCCCGCTCTGTTTCTTAATTTCGTACAGTCCGTCAATATTAGGATGACATCGTCCCCAAAGTTTAGGGCATGGTAGAATCTATCCGGGATTTTACTCACAAAATCAGTATTGAAAACATGGTCTGGTACTGTTATACTTTTTAAATGTTTTTTTAAAATTTTGTGATAGGGGAAATCGCATTTTTCTCTTTCAAAGAGACTACACATAGAATCCTAAAACATCCTAAACATAAAACTATTGTCAATATAACTTTCACATTTATGTTAATTTTCGATTGTTCTATGATAAAAAATTTGTCCTGGCAAACATTATTTTCGGTTTGGTTGCCCAACCGAAATTATGAATATTTTTGTGACAATAATATTATAATAAAATGTTAATACATAATAACATAATATATTGGCGGTGACCATTGTCAGACCATGATTTTTCTCTGCGTGTACTTATATTAGGATGTATGTTTTGTTGCGAACATGTCAGCGTTCTTGTATCTGCATTGCGTAGTCTATTAAGGAAGACATTACAAATGAAGGATTCTACATACCTTATTTAAGGAAGGAGTCGCATGTTTTGTATTTAGATTAACATAATAATTTTGATTCATTTTTAACAAAACAATTCCTTCCGTAATTAAAATACTTTACAAAACAAATTTTTATAAATTTGGAGTTTATATAACTTTTTTTGCGTTTTTTTTTCTTTGAAAATAAATTAATTTTTTATTTAAGATTTATTTTATTACGAAATAGGTTCTAAATTTGTTAAAATTGTTGTTTTTCAATATATTTCATAATTGTTTTCATAATCCTTGGGATCATTTTCATTGTGATTTTGCATATCGCCAATACTAATAATGGAAACAAAATCGTTGCTTAGTGTGGTAACGAAATGTGTTTTACTAATACATATTACAATAAAATTAAGAATTACAATACCTTTAATTTGTTTATATAACGTTTCCCTACATAACCAACAGTTTTACTTTTCCATTCATCAAATGATTATGAACTGGGCTTATTTTGTACTAGGGATGTAACGAACGTTCGCAATCGCATATATTATTCGCTTTCGCATTCGCATTCGTATTAATATATATTTCAATATTCGCAATTGCTTTCGCATTCGCAAAAAAAATTGCTAGCTGAATGCGATAAAGAGAAGATTCAGAAGATTCTATATTGTGGTGGAAACGAAACAGCTCGAAATACCAAAAGTTAGTACCTTTGGCACGCCAGTTCTTAGCTACGCCTCCGGGAACTGTCCCCAGCGAACAGATGTTTAGTAGAGCCGGACTTATCTATGATCCACTAAGAACTAGATTGCATAGCGAAAATGCGGCAAAGCTTCTTTTTGTTAAATACAACTTGGCTATACTAAACTTTGAATACTGAATACGTCAAAGTTTTCAAAAGTAAATAAAATTATTGTTTATTTACCTTAAAGACTGAATTTTTGAAAAATATATATATTTTTGAAATTAATATTTTATGTTTAATTACTTAACTGGAATACATATTTTTATTTGAAAAGGCAGACAGTAGGAATGAAACTAAATTATTCGATAACGTAAACTATTTTTTGACATTCGCTAAACGATTTTGGAATATTCGCTTTCGCATTCGCATTCGCAAAAACCAACAAAAAGTATTCGCATTCGCTTTCGCAAACAAAAATATTCCAATATTCGAATTTGCATTCGCATTCGCTAAAGCACATTCGTTACATCCCTATTTTGTACCACATACAATAAAACTGTAGTACTTATTATCGTATGATTTACGGTGGAACATTAATTATGATAATCATAGGCCACCATATAGTATTTATGTTATGTCAAACAAAAGAGCCTAAAACGTGACAAATTCCGCTATAATATACTTACTAACTTCAAATCGATATTAAATTAATATGGCATGTAACTTGACAAAACGATTGATGCAGTACTTTTCTTTTTGAGTTTCCTTTCACTTGCAGTTCTCAGAATTGAGTTCCAAAATCATGTGTGGTATTGTGTAGTTTGAAGTGGTGATCACAGTCTGGATGTAAGCGGTACACCTTCAATTGATATTTCAGCCAGTAAATTACTTAAGCCCTTAACAAATTAATCTTGTATGGTACATGCAACACAGCAACATTTTGATAGTAGAAATAAGATATGGTCGACGACACTAATATGTATTCATTTTCAGTTACTATAACGTGATAGCAATAAGATGCAAGAAGATTTGAGTTATAACCAAATATGTATGCATATTAGTTTTATATAAAACTAATCCTCCTTCCCAAGCCACCTACCCAAATATGGGCAAAAATGTAATTCAGATTTTTTTCACATTTACATACTCAGGTAAGAAAAACAAAAATGATTTAAGTTGGTAAGCCAACAAAACGAACAATTACACGGAATGCCGAAACTTCAGAAAGGGCATTACATCAAACAACTTTTAACCTCATAAAGTTTTAATTTTTCTGAACCTTTTCTGCACCAGGAGCAAAGAAAAGTTTTTTGAGTTAAAAAAAAACTAAAGAAAAGTACATAAGGATCAGACGACTTTTTGTGTACTTCAACACAGATATGCATTTACTTTGGGCAACATCATAAATGACCATCCAACGTCTGCACAAGTCCCTTTTGTTAAGCACAATTCAATGATGGCTGAAGGAAAGATGGAATGACAAAAACTGAACGTAGGGACGGACAAAGTCAAAGACATCAGCACAAGTAGACGCGAAAACCTTTCAAGAAGCAAACTATTAAGAATCGTTATGAAAAAGCAGAAAATGCCAGTAGTCGATGGTTTAAGTGCTAACCCATAAAAAAAGAGTCATAAAGAAAAACTTTTGGTTGTTGAACAAAATGTTATTTGAAAATTGATGCCTAAGGATTAACTTTTGAATGTGTCCTCCTGCGTCAATAGTTGGGAATTGTGAACAGTAAGAGAGTGGCAGGTTGAGTGAATTAGGGAGATTCTAAGCTACTTTCGTGTTGGTTTTGATTTCGTTTAGTAATGAAACTACTTAACTAGCAAGTTTGCGCTACTCATCATTGATTTCAACCAAAGGCCATTTAACAAAAAATTTAAGTTTACCACCCTAATGAAACAATGAAGCCAGACCACAATTAGAAAAAGTCGCATGAAATGGTTGTCCTTGGGTGTGCCTTATCTGTAATCTTAACTTTTCGTGTTCGTCATTGGCCCCGTCAACTTTCAGTATATCGTTAAATGGTGATGATGGATCTTTTCCATTTCCTCTGAAACGGACTTTTATTTTGCTTTTGGCCTAACTTTCGATTTTATTTGTGTTTGTAAAAGAAACGAAAAAAAAACTCATCTTTGCGGCGAGTTTCGAAAATATGTAGTTTGGCCCCCATGGGTGATGTTCTTCTCCTGTGCAGCTCTGACGTTTTATTGATGCGAAGATTGCTTTGTTGTTTACTTCATATGTGAAAGTTTTCGGCCTATCATCAGTCATCAATCTATGTTTATATTATATCATTTTAGAAATTTGATGAAATCTCACATGTACACAGCACAGCATTATATACCTCTCTTTAAATTGTTCGAAAAGTTTAAGTTTCCTTTTTGAGCCATCTCAGGAAAATCATGTATATTTTATGTCCTGAGTATTGTTTTATGGTTTTTTATCTAGCTTGTGCGATATTTAATACGTTTTTATGGCAGCAGTCTTGAATAGTGCCACTATTATGATGTAAATGTTAAATGTTCTCTTATCTTTAAAGAGGGTTGCACAGACAATATCAAATTCTCTAGTATGTGAGTTAGCCGGAGGTGTTTGTGTAGGCTTTGTTTTATGTCAGGTACTATTTAAGTATTAAGACTTTAAGGGGTTGAATCATTGTCATAGTGTTTGACTTACCGCAAACCATATCACATTTACTTAAACTAATTTTATGCGGTGCCTCATATTAAGTTTGTTTTGTTTGTAAAAAATGTGAGAAGCATTTGATGCATCTGACAGAGAAGAACCACAGTTTTGGTTCTGGATTATTTAATAATCTTTTTATATTTACTGCGAAAAAACAACAAACGTGTATAAGGTTTTACCACCATAGTTCTCTGTGCTGTAAACTAGATGCAATTAAGATCCTATCGATGTATGAATTGTTTAAGACTTTTGTTTATTATATCATGAATTCCAGGAAATTTCTGACCTCTATTTCAAGTTTATGTTCTAAGATAACAAAGATCGGTCAAAAACTAGTCCAACCTCTCATACAGAAATTTGTAAGCAAGCTACTGTCCTCTAAACGAAGGCTGAGTTCTAAGATGACGAAGATCGGTCTAAAACTACTCCCACCTCTCATACAAACTGTCCCTTTTGGGGGCTCGTCCCCCGATTTCAGCCTAAGTAACGTACCTATCGAAAGGAAATTTGGGTATATAAGCTTCTATCCTATTAGCGGAGGTTAAGTTCTTAGATGAGCAATATCGGATAAAACAACTCCCACCTCTCATACACATACACCCAGTTTTGTTGTCTGTATAAGCAAAGACAAATACTTAAATTTTATTAAATTAATGTGTCCAAAGCTTATCTTATTTTCATTTATGATTAAACGGACTTCAGTTATCTGGTCATAATACACTGTGACACAAAATCAAACTTTTTGAAAAACACCCGAACGTGACTATATAGGTTCGATAGTACAACCGGAGCTGAGTAAAACCCTAGCTCAGTTTGGCTAGATTGGCTACCAAAATTTTTTTTTTGGCCCTCGTAACATTTTGAAATCCCTTGGATCCCTTGAAAAAAGGTGACATCAGTTTTTGGCCAACAGTTTGTACAGTATTTAATCTAGCTCTTTCTCTTCTTAAGCAAAGTTGTAGCTAATAGTCCGCTTAAGAAATTGATATTATAAAATTTCCAAAAAAAATTAGACATACCTCGTTTATTTTCAAAAAACTTCGAAAAAAATTCAAATTTTTTGACTATTTTGAATATAAGTCGTAGGGAGTCCAGATTTTTTGCACACTCTATTCAGTGAAATTGTAGTTTAGGTCACACCGAAGAACTTCTCTGTACAAACCCATGCAATCTGAACAAGTCTAGGGGTATTAAATGGCTCTCAAAACACACTGCCTACTTTAAACAAATCAGTTTTTTAGGAGTTTTGGGCCATTGTGCAAAGTTTTTGCTTGGTATATTTACCAAAAACTTACTTATTGTGTAACTGAAAAACTTCTGTAAACAACTAATACGATCGGAATACTCCACCCCTTTAATTGTTCACAAACAGCATTAGGGTGTTCCTTACATCATTTTTTCGAATTTCGTTAAAAATATGTATTAATTGCGATGTTGGTCATCTAGCTTCACCTTACTTTTGTTTTTGCTAAAATTACGAATATATTATGAACAATTTTGTATCGATACTTAGGCATTAGGGTGTGCCGCAATGAGGTTAAAGTTCGAATTTGTTCTCAAATTAGTTATTTGCCGCTGAGTATTTTTCTTTTGTATACAGACTAAGTAGTAATAAGCCGTTCAATAGCTGAAGTGAAGACCTAAAATAGTATTTCTTTACTTTTGCCCTATCTTTTATAGACGCCAAGATATTTGATGTAGAAATTGGGGTATTTTTGAAAAATATTATTAAAAATTTTGAAATTGGATTCCGAAGTAGTTTATTATGGGCAACTATATATTTCAACTTTTTAAGGTTAATCAAGTTAAAATCTATATGTTCAAATAGTATATGTGAATATTATCAATATCTCTGTCAATTCTCGAGATATCAGGCGATAAAAACGCATTTTTAACTGTAGGCATGACAATGTCTAATAAACTTTTGTTCCATCCGAATACTTATTGTGTCTACTTACCAATAATGATATATATGATAAAAAAAAAAAAGGACCACTGGATATTAATGGTTTTGGTAACATTTGTAAGCAGACATAATGGATATTCAGGTAAAACCAAAGTTCAGTAGTCATTGCTATGCTTTTTAAACCCCTGATATCTCGAGAATTGACATATAGATTTTAACTTGATTAACCTTAAAAAGTTGAAATATATAGTTGCCCATAATAAACTACTTCGGAATCCAATTTCAAAATTTTTAATAATATTTTTCAAAAATACCCCAATTTCTACATCAAATATCTTGGCGTCTATAAAAGATAGGGCAGAAGTAAAGAAAGACTATTTTAGGTCTTCACTTCAGCTATTGAACGGCTTATCTCTACTTAGTCTGTATACAAAAGAAAAATACTCAGCGGCAATTAACTAATTTGAGAACAAATTCGAACTTTAACCTCATTGCGGCACACCCTAATGCCTAAGTATCGATACAAAATTGTTCATAATATATTCGTAATTTTAGCAAAAACAAAAGTAAGGTGAAGCTAGATGACCAACATCGCAATTAATACATATTTTTAACGAAATTCGAAAAAATGACATGTAAGGAACACCCTAATGCTGTTTGTGAACAATTAAAGGGGTGGAGTATTCCGATCGTATTAGTTGTTTACAGAAGTTGTTCAGTTACACAATAAGTAAGTTTTTGGTAAATATACCAAGCAAAAACTTTGCACAATGGCCCAAAACTCCTAAAAAACTGATTTGTTTAAAGTAGGCAGTGTGTTTTGAGAGCCATTTAATACCCCTAGACTTGTTCAGATTGCATGGGTTTGTTCAGAGAAGTTTTTCGGTGTGACGTAAACTACAATTTCACTGAATAGAGTATGCAAAAAATCTGGACTCCCTACGACTTATATTCAAATAGTGAAAAAATTTGAATTTTTTTCGAAGTTTTTTGAAAATAAACGAGGTATGTCTAATTTTTTTTGGAAATTTTATAATATCAATTTCTTAAGCGGACTATTAGCTACAACTTTGCTTAAGAAGAGAAAGAGCTAGATTAAATACTGTACAAACTGTTGGCCAAAAACTGATGTCACCTTTTTTCAAGGGATCCAAGGGATTTCAAAATGTTACGAGGGACAAAAAAAAATTTTGGTAGCCAATCTAGCCAAACTGAGCTAGGGTTTTACTCAGCTCCGGTTGTACTATCGAACCTATATAGTCACGTTCGGGTGTTTTTTTCACAGTTGCACTGTGATATCATTTCTAATAACATATTTACTTATGATACAAGAACACTTTTTCATAAAATATTTTTACAACAGTAAATAACTCCAATAATAGTAAAAAATTATTAGATTATGTCACATCAGGCAACATCACATTACGTTTCACAAAATAGGTTGTACGAAGATTTTTAAAACAGTTTTTGAAGTTCAGCAAATTTGCAAAACAAACTTATAATATTCCAAATCATATTAAAAACGTCCGACTCAATTCTCACTAGTTTGTGTTTTTGTGAAAGGAAAAAAAAACTGTACAGAAATTTGAGTCAGGTAAACTGACTGATAAATACCATCACCCAATATAAGATATTGTGTAAGTGTTAAGTTATTGAAAATATTCGAATCTTATTTAAAACCAGTAAGAAAGTTTGAGTCGGACAACCCGACTTACATATACCATCACCCTCAGTAAAACAAAAATATTTCTATTATATTGATATTATTACTCGATTTCTAAAGTGGGCGGAGTGGTACATTTGTATGGGAGGTACCAGATCGGGCGTGTCTAGACTTCCAGATTTTTTCTCCAAAACTTTATCCTTCTTGAACTTTACTAAATACTGAATTTAGGCACGATCGCGTTAGTTCTATAAATAATATTAATCGATTTCTAAAGTGGGCGGTACCAGATGTGTATGTGAGGAACCAGATGGGGCGTGACTAGACTTCCAGTTTTTTTCTCAAAAACTGTATCCTGCTATAGCTTTATTAAAATAAAGAATTTGGGTACGATCGCCTTGGATTTATTGATATTAATACTCCATATCTAAAGTGGGCGGAAAAGTACATTTGTATGGGAGGTACCAGAAGGGGCGTGGCCAGACTTCTAAATTTTTTTCCAAAAATTTATCCTGTTATAACTTAACAAAATGGGCGTGGCCATGTAGCCCCTTCTGGTACCTTCCATACAAATGTACAATTCCAGAAATCGAGTAATAATATCAATACGTCGAACTCAATCGTTCCCAAATTCTATATTTAGAAAAGCTATAACAGGATAAAGTTTTTCAATACCGTAAGTAGTTTTGGGGAAGTATAAACTCGTGCAAAATTTTAAATATTTGGTGGCGTCTTTCGAAAGTTATCGTGCGAACCAGCCGGACAGCCAGACAGACAGATAGATAGACGGACATGGCTCAAACAACTTAAAAAGTCATGAATCGAATTTGATTCAAAGAAACCTAGGATCTAAAGTCACTTCTTCTATGTGTTACACTTTTGGGTCGTATCTAGGGTGTTCAAAACCGAAACCGAAAAACCGTAAACCGGTTTTTTTATTTAAAACCGTATGCCGGTTTTTGCAAAAATGCCATTTTCGAATAACCGGTTTAACCGAGTTTTTTCCTTCGGGTACTCGGTTTTTTTAAATTAGTTTGAAATTAAATTTTAAAACTTTACAAAGCTTCTAAAAGCATTCTTGTTTATAAAATGTAAACAGATTTTTCTAAATTAATTTGAAATTTTATTTTAAAATTTTCCAAAGCTTCTTAAAACATTCTCGTTTATAAAACGTTAAAAGTTTTTCTAAATTAATTTGAAATTGAATTTTAAAATTTTACAAAGCTTCTAAAAACATTCTTGTTTATAAAATGTAAAAAGTTTTTTCTAAATTAATTTGAATTTTAAAACTTTAAAAAGCTTCTAAAAAGATTCTCGTGTACAAACATTGAATACCCTAATTATATGTATTAGGACCGGAAAATATCCTACAAGCTAATCCTGTGTAAAATAGTATAAAAAAGCGGAAACGGATGGAATTTGCTAACGAGCTTTTTAAAAGACTTTATCCTGCAATTTCCCCAACAATGGCAGAGTCTATTAACAGTTCTGATTGTGAGATGGTGGAATCTCCTAATGGTAGTCTTTGCAACGATTTAAACATGACAATAAATAACATCCAAAATCCACCAGTGAAAACAAATTGCAATGAGACAATCCTATACGATGATTTCAACTATTTCGATAGATTTAATAAAAGGACAGAAAAGCTCAACATCCTTCTAAACGCTCCTTTGCCAATAAATCCTACTTCCACAATAAGTGAGCGCGTGTTTTCTGTATCAACCTTTATAAAAACGAAACAGAAGAATTGACTCAAAATTGAACACTTAAATTGATTAATATTTTTTAAATACTATTTTAACCAGTAAGAAAGTTTCGGCCGACCCTTACCCTCAGTAAAACATATAATTTACTAGTATATTGATATCATTACTCGATTTCTAAAGTGGGCGAATTGGTACATTTGTATGGGAGGTACCAAAAGGGGCGTGGATAGACTTAAAGTTTTTTTTCTTCAAAACTTTATCCTGATTTAGCTTTAATAAATACAGAATTTGGGCCCGATCACGTTGGGTGTATTGATATTACTACTCCATCTCTAAAGTGCGCGGAATAGTACATTTGTATGGAAGGTCTCAGATGGGGCGTGGCTAGACTTAAAAATTTTATCCTTATTTAGCTTTACTAAATACAGAATTTGGACACGATCACGTTGGGTGTATTGATATTACTACTCCATCTCTGAAGTGGGTGGAATGGAGCGTTTTTATGGGAGGTTCCAGCAGGTACGTGGCTAGGCTTCCAAATTGGTTCTCCAAATTTTTATTCTGTTTAAGCAATACTAACAAAAGAATTTGGTCACGATCGTGTTGGATCTATTAATAATATTAATCGATTTCTGAAGTGAGTGGTACCTGATAGGTATGGGAGGTACCACATGGGGCGTAGCTAGACTTCCAGTTTTTTCTCCAAAACTTTGTCCTGCTATAGTTTACTAAATTGGGACCGGCCGTGGCATAGTGGTTAGAGCACGCGACTACCATGCGGGAGATCACAGGTTCAACTCCCGGCTCCAGTCATCTAAAAAAAAAAATGTTGTCTACAGCAACTTCGCAGTATTAGTGTGAGTCAATCGGCGTGTCTAGTAAGAGCTTCTCAAACAGTGACGTTTGCATTCGTCGATAAACAAGTAGATGCCGTTAGTTGTGAATCTAAAAATAGAAATCGTGTTAATTCACAACAACGCGAGAAGCTATCCCATACCTCATTCATGGGGTGTAAATGGAAAATTAAGTTTTTTTTTTAAGTTAAGGATTTGGGCACGATCGGATGCATTTTTTTAAACCTAATTATTTTTTTTTATAAGTATTTTTAACTATTTAGGAAAAAACCGAAAAAAACCGGTTTTCTTTAAAATGCTGTATTCGAAATCCGATTTTGCTAAAAAATCAATTTTTCGAATAACTCGGAAACCGGGTTTCTAAAAAAAGGAGGTATTTGAACACTCTAGTCGTATCATATGATATATACCCTCATCCCTAAGGGTGATGGTATAATAAAGTTACTTATGTATTATTGCCTGTTTGTTATTTTTATAGGAGGTATAATTAGGGACAGCACAACGTTTCAATAAAAGGGTACATACAAATATGATGTGAATGCAAAAGGGGCAATATCGGTTATTTTTATAGAAGGTTCCAGAAGGGGTGTGTCAAATATTTAGGTGTTCTAAAGTTTTGCCGCCCATAACAAGATAAATTAAGTGACCATATTTGTTTATCCCTCCGGTGCCGCGTTGGAAGTTATGTGAGAAATATTAATTACGGATGAACCGCTATAGTCTATATTCATTCCTGATTCAAATTTTTATAACCGTACAACTTACGCAAAATTTGACTGAATTCAATATACTTACAAAAAAGATATGTATATAAGACTTTGCGGGTGAATTCGGTAATTTTTATGGGAGGTAATATAAGGGGTGTGTCAATTAGTTAGGTTTTCTGGGGTTTTGCTTCCTATAACAATATAAATTAATCGACCCATTTTCATTATCCCCCAAGAGTCCGTTTGGAAGTTATGTCTGGCTGGTTGGCTGGATGGCTTCACTTACAAACCGACACCTGCCGATTAATTAAATTTGGTCAGTTCATTTATATAGTAATAGGAGGCAAAACCTCAGCAACCCTAACTATTTTAAATAACTCTTCTGGTACCCCCCATACATATAACCGATATTTCCCTTTTTACATTCATATAATTTTTGTATGCACACCGAATTCAGACGAATTTTGCCAAGGTAAGCGTTTATTGAACATTGATTTACGACAAAAAAAAAAAACATCAGACACGTTGGGCTGCCCCCAGTTGCACCTTTGCTCGTAATTTCCACGCAAAGGTTTAGGAAAAAAAATCGAAAAATTCTCACACCGTTTATATCCCAAGAATGGCTGCATCCATTTTGATGGAATTTTGTTTATGTATAGGATTGGTTTCGGTATGAAACCTAGCTATTTGCTGAAAGTTTTTGTTAAGTACTGATTTGGCTTACATTAACACAGTATTATATTATAGACGATTATAAAATAGACGATGCAATAGCTTCTTTACCTGCTATTGAAGCTGGTACAATTTGCGCTATCATTTCGAGATGTCAGCCTTCAAACCCACATCAAGTGTGGGATACATACAAAGATGATATTTTGCATCGCTTTCGTTTATTGACGACTATTTTGATTTGTAAACGATGACATTTACAATGAAGCGTTGGTGATGATTGAATATATGTGTTTACTTATGAGTGTCAAGCTATTGTATTGAAATTCATATGCCAGGGACAAGTCGTCAATATAGAAATGTATTGAATCGTGAATTGGAACGCAAGCGTGCTTGCAAACAAATGTCCATTTTTGAATAAAAAGGAACTGAAGCATAGCCGCGGATAAGGTTTCAAAACATTATATGCAAAACCAGTTATTTGCAGATTACGGCTTAGGTAATAGTCACGCATCGATCAAACATCAGTTAAACTTATGCATGTTGTCGCTCTCAAAATGCACTAAAAAAGTGTATGTCATTGGAAGAACGTTGTAAGTGCTTTCTAAAAAGTCAAAATTGTTCTTTGCTTATTAAGCTCTTTTGTTGTTTAAAACGTTATTTCCGGCTGTGCTTCAACTGAAAAAAGCTGACGATAATGGAAACAGTGAACTATTGCAGCCTTCTGCGAAACTGGTAAACGGTTTCCAAAATCGTTGATATTAGCAGCAGTTCGTGCAATAAGTAGCATTGTGTTAGCTGTCGCATCTACCGGAATTGTTGCAGCACTGTCAGAAGGTGAAAGGTCTGCACATTCTGTCCTGAAGCTTCCATTAAACCAATCAACGAAAACCCTATTTCGAACATTTTAAAGCAATCAGCCATTGCAAAAGTGTTGCAATTTGTCAATTGATCATACGGAAGGAGTGCATTATGGCGCACAAACGATCATTAGAAGCACTCGATGGAATTAACACATGTGTAAAGTCATCGTATTTGTGGCGATATTTGAAAACTATTCCATTGAGAATGAATATGCGAGTGTTCTTCCAACACGATATAACCACAAAAGTTTTCTCTAAAAAACTTCTGAGAATCGGAAATGGACAAATTTCGGTAGGTGCTTCAATCGGTTTAACCTTCATGTGCTCGGGATTGTAAACTTACGTGGACGGTCGGATGACTACACAAGTAGCAAACATGGATTTTTAAGTAATAATTACATATTTGCTTCAAAATTAGTGGTTAATTTATATAGTTTCAAGACTAAATAATATATCTTACTACAAAACTAAATAGTTCTGAAAACTAACATCTTTTGCCATGTTTGTATGTAGAAAAATGGATAACGCACACCAGGATTGAACTAGGTGAATTGGATTACTGTATGTCATTAGTAACATTAGAAAAGCTTTCAAAGTTGTATATTCGGGACAGTAATCATATTTCAGATGTATATCCCAAAATTTTTGGAATGTAAATGCGTTGTTCCTTTATAGACATGAAATGCTATTATGCCCAGCTCCGCCGGAAGTTTCGATTCATGATTTTGTCTTGAATATGGCTATGATTTTCCAAATATAAAATGACTAATACGTTTATATCAAGCATACTGTAGAACATTGCCAAAGGCAATGTCAAGTTTAACATTTCTACACATGCTTTGGTTTTTTTTGCAATCTAATATGTATTTTTAATTATTTTTTCGGAACTACAGACTTTGTTAGAGTGACACTTGAAAGTATTATAACTGACCCTCCATTTTTTCTATATCGTATCTTGCTGCTTTGGTGGTATGGTCTAAGTAAATATAGTTCGGCTTTATTGCTGTCTAGTCAAACTGATCATGTATGGTAATTGTCAAACCAGGAGGTCCCGTCTCCATACTCTTCCCATTATATTGTTCCGCCACAGCACTAAATTCACTCATTTGTATGTATAAAGGGGTGGGGCGTTCTGACGCTTTGTCTACTATTGTAAGATTAATATAGTGATCTCATATATATGGGAGGTACCAGAAGGGGTGTGGCAAATGTTTCGGCATTCTGATTCGTCAACCATTTCAAGATAATTAAACTGACTAAATTAAAAAAAGTAAAAATTGTATGAGAGGTATCAGAAGGGATAGCTTCATTTGGACCTTGTAGCAGAGCTATAATATACATCGTTTAAACTGCACAATGCATCTTATCCCCATCGATTGATTTATTATTCTAAAAATCTTATAATTTAGCTACGTCGTTATCTTGCGGTCTTCTCCAAAATCGTACCCAGCAAGTATAATTTCGTATTTCGCGTTAATTCTTTAGAACTGATTGTGAAGAAACAAAATCAATACTCAAAGCACACGTTTCAACAAACGGTAACTAAAAAAAATTGATTTCCGTTGAAAATAAAGTGAATTTCCATACATTTTATATGGTGACTACATTTGTAGTCAGCCGACCAGGGGATGGTCATTTTAAAATTATGATGTGGAGGCAGCATAAGTATTTTTTATTATTGGTTTTATAAGTTAAATCTGGTAAAAACACTGCTGAAAATTTCGTACCATTCCCTTTTGTAACAAAAAAGTTACAAGACTTATATTTCAAAATTACTACGAATGTAGTCATCCGAGCACATAAAGGTTAATATCGATTCCAACTTCCATTTGCCAATTCAGTTCAACAAAAGATGAACTCATCACTAAAGTCTTTCCTAACATAGGTCACAATTATCGTAACCACGATAGGTTAAGCGCATGCGCAGTTTTAGCTAAATTCCGGGAGAATTGCGTTCAAATTAATGGAATTATTCAACTCTTTGGATTAGCCAGGCATTTCGCCTTATCATTTGCATTATGCTTCGAAATCTTCATGCCTCAAAACTGTACAATGGAACCTGACTGATTGTGACTAAGCTAATGAACAATGTGATAGTCGCAAGAAATTTAGAAGCGACGTTCAAGGACGAATATTGCATAGTTTCGCGATAAATCTGGAAATGTCATGCTTTTCAAATCTTCTTTATGTGGCGTGTTCCTGAGATGGGAAACCATACTCGATCTATAAAAAAATAAACAAAACCAACATTTGTTTTCCGTAAAAATCACTCACTTTGAACTTTTCCGACAAAATAGTTCCGCCGCTGTTGTTGGTCTCCCATCCAGTCTGGAGCACAAAAACCTATTTTTTTGATAAATTTTTGCGAATATATTTTAACTACGCTATAACCTGTAAAATGACACCAAAAAAAAAATCAATTCGAACCAAGTCAGTTTTTCGATTTTTGTCTATGTAACGGAGGAGTGTGCGCCCGCATTTCTCTATCTTGCTTACCCCCTAAACTTTTACTCATTATATATCGATCAACTATATCGAAAGCAATATGCTGGGATAACATCTTGTTGCAAAACTACAAGTTGTTTAAAATTGTAACACTAATAAAGAAATCGGATTAATTATATTTAATGAAAACAAGCTTTATTTTTATTTTTCTTTTATTTACGCTTACGGCGAAGACCCAAAGTTGATCACTATGGCAAAGGAACTTTTAGAATAATACTACAGTAATAAAAAGGTTTTTATCTTCATGCAAATGCAATATTATTCTAACAACTACAACTTCTAGAACTACAGTCGTATATACATCATTTTAAATGGTATGCATGAACTTAATTGCTTTGGTTTCACCAAATACACACAATGTATGAGGCAAACTAAAACTGGAGCAAAATAAGAATACAACCAAATATTCCCTGGCAACAACAAAAAACTTTATCCATCTCAACGGAGGTGGCCTGTGTCATTGCCACATTATTAAAGTTAACCGGTGCACTACCTCTAAAAGTTGTGCTTCGTCCTTCGGTTACTTTATGAAATGCATATTGTTCAAAAAAAGTTTTGGTACTAGATGTAACAGCGGATGGTCAAAACATCATTAAGGACGGGACAGAATAAAAAATTCGCTTTCTGCCGCCACCAAGCGACTGCCACCAACTTCCGTTTCCTGTTGGAGACAATGTTACCGCTGTTGCTTCGCGACATTGTTGTTAACATTGTTTGGTGAACTTGTTTATGAAATTGTTATTGAACTCATACATACAGGATGGGAATAATATGATTTGTCTTGTTGTTAACTACGGAGATTACATTGCACAATGGAAAATTTGGAAAAAGTTGTACAGGTCTAATACAAGCATCAAATTGTGAGATTAAGCGTGGTTTAAATATTAAGTTGTAATTAAGTGAGCCCTTAAGACGAGCAAGAAGGAGGACATTACTGAGTTTCTTTAAAGTTGGCATATTCGGTCCGTATAAACATTAATAAAGGTGAGTGGTTGAATGACACTGATTATTCGTTGGACTTCCAACACACCTCGCCTAAATGACAAATGGGTTGACCTAAAATGGCAACGAAAATTGTGATAAATGGGGTTTTGTTCGGAGTCCATTGTACATGAACCAGTACAGAAATTTCAGTCAGATAAACTGACTGATAAATACCACAACCCAATATATGATACTAGCTTTCCCGGCTTGCGTTGCTTCACCCGTACTTACAATGAATATTCTTAAAAATTTAATCAATACAGGTACAAATAAACGCTTCATAAGAATAACGGTCACCACATATATGTGATTGTAGCTTGTAGCCTATTGGTCTATGAGATTGCACCGTTTTAGTCCCGTTTTATCGCTAAAAGTTTGAATTTCAAAAGTTACATTCATATCGCACAACTATAATGGACTGGTACCCCCTCTAATTCTAAAGGGAGCATGTCCATATACATTTTCGTAACTCTACCTCTAGGTATTAGGTCTGGGCGATAGTACCAGTTTTAACCCTTTTCATAATTTTTACACCTAAATAACGAATTTCTAAAAATTATTTCATATCGCAAAATTAAAATATTCACTTCCATTTTTCCGCTATACCTTTAGCCGTTTAGTACCTTTTCGGACTTTTTACCCCTAAAAGTAAAAGAATTCATTTAATTTTTATAGTTAGCAAGCCCATGATTATACCATTAGCCGTTTGGTCTTGGCGACAGTAACAATTTTATACATTTATCGAGTGAGCATGCCCATATCCATTTTCGCTGGTATGATGGTATAAGTCTTAACCCTTATTGGTAAAGTTTACTCGTAAAAGTACGAATTACCAAAACTCCATTGTTAGCTAAAGTTTACTCGATAAGAGGAACAACCCCCACAAATGTCATCATCTGGTCTACAGCCATTTCACTTAATCAGTTAGTCAAGCAATTTTAAATACATATATTATGAAAATGTTATTACAAACGTTCTATTAATATGAACGGCATAACAATTTTTCCAAAAGAGGCGTGGCACAGCCCATTTCCCAGCGAGACGTAATCTTCTTTGTATCAGTAAAATATGTAGCAAATCTCATCTTCATACCTCTAATAGCTCTTGAGATACGACCGATTGAAATTTCGGTTTGTGAGGGCAGTGCCACGCCCTTTTGTCTAATTATGTTTTCATGTAGCCTATGATAGAGGCCCTATGGACAGTATCAAGCATAGGAAATTCAATTGCAATCGGTCCATTTATTTGCCCAATATAACTATTTTTTAAAAAGGGGTGTGGCACGCCCACTTTCCACTGAAGTGAAGTGAAGTGAAGTTAATGAAATTAACTGATCTTTATTTAAAATTCCTTTTGTGTGCCTGCTCGTGGAGCGTAAACGGTTGTAGATAGGACTTTCGAGGAGCAGGTTTTGCCTCCTATTACAAGTTAAATTTACAGACCAAATTTCATTATCCCTCAGGTGCCCGTTTGGAAATTATGGGAGAAATATTAATTTTCCAAAAATAGGTAATTTTGTATGGGAGGTACCAGATGGGGTGGGGCTATTTTGCCCATTATCAATCCCATATCTTCATTTTGGAAAATATTAATACTGGTAAATTTTCATACCGATCCGTTAAGGAGTGATCCTGCTCACCAGCCATCCAGCCAACCAGTCAAACAGACGGACATGGCTCAATCATCTTAAAAAGCCCTGAAACGAATTTGGTCTTAAGATACTTGGGGTCTAACTCGTATCCTTTAAAGCGTTACACTTTTTCTCGTATCAAATGATGTATACCATTCACTTCGTCTTGGTCCCTAAACATCGAAATGGTAGGTTAAAATGGGAGCCGGGGAAAGGGGCTCCTTGGATTCTATGATGACCGCCTATGTGCGGATACTCAAATGAAGGGTATATTCTCCATAATTTTTTTTTTTAAATTTTTTTTCTTAATCATAAACCCGTCCTCAATCATAAAAAAATATCCAATACTAAAATGGTTGTAAACTAGTGTTATCAAAGGACATTATTTGGGAATTTATGTTTTTAAAATAATATCGTCTAAATGCATTCATTTATTCGAGCTGTTAAATTGCAAAAGATAGTTAGCAGGTCGATTCCGCAATAGCAACGATTTTGTTGCGAATATTTTTTATACTAAATTTCAACTCCATAGCTCTTAATCTTCAGCTGTGGTCGCAGGGACAGACCTCAAAAAAGGTACAATTTGTATGGGAGGTGGGAGTTGTTTTTTTTTCCGATTATGCCCATCTTATAACTTAATCTCCGCTTAGAGGATAGATATTCGCATACCAAATTTCAGCTTGATAGCTTAATCTTAATCTACGGCTGAATTCGCAAGGACGAACAGAAGTGCAAGAAAGATCGTATGGAAATATATTTTATTGGAAATAAAGTCACATTCTTATCCGATTCCTCTACCAAGAGTGAACCATTAAGATCAGTGCTAGGCAAATCCAAACGCATGCACACACGGATATAACGTGTTTATGTTCGTAAATTTGGAGCAAGCGTAAGTAGTATTGCATTCACAACGCTCAAGAGGAGACTGAATTTAGACTGATTGCTTTAAATCAAACAAAGCTCCTCTAAACTTTTTGAAATCCCTTGGATCCCTTGAAAAAAGGTGACATCAGTTTTTGGCCAACAGTTTGTACAGTTCTTAATCTAGCGCTTTCTAGCTCTCAAAACACACAATCTACTTTAAACACATCAGTTTTTAGGAGTTTTGGGCCATTGTGCCATGTTTTTACTTTCTATCTTTACCAAAAACGTACTTATGGTATAACTGAATAACTTCTGTAAACAATACTTCACCCCTTTAATTGTTCACAAAGAGCATTAGGGTGTTCCTTATACGACATTTTTTCGAGTTTCGTTAATAATACTCGTATGTATAAATCACGATGTTGGTCATCTAGCTTCATCTAATGTTTGATTTTGCCAAAATTAAGAATATGTTGTGAAAAATTTCGTACGATTGTTTTGGCATTAGGGTGTGCCGCAATGAGGTTAAAGTTCGAATTTATTCTCAAATCAGTTTATTGCCGCTGAGTATTTTCCTTTCGTATATAGACTAAGTAGTAATAAGCCGTTCAATAGCTGAAGTAAAGACCTAAAATAGTATGTGTTTGCTTTTACCATATCTCGTATAAAGATATTCAATGTAGAAGTTGGGATATTTTTGAAAAAAATTATTAAAAATGTTGAAATTAGATTCCGATGTAGATTGTTATGGGCAATTATATATTTCGACATTTTAAGGTTAATCAAGTTAAAATCTATAAGTGTATATTATCAATATCTCTATCAATTCTATATCAGGAGATATCAGGCGTTAAAAGAAAGAATTTTTGACTGTATGCATAGCAATGTCAAATTAACTTTTGTTCCATCTGAATATCTATATGTTTAAAAGATTTTAGATTTTAAATGCTATTACACTATCATTGCCAATTATTCGAGGATCTAAGTCTCTTAAATCAGCGGGTACATCGAATTTTTCAAAAATACTTGGGCATGAAAAGTCATCCATGCAATTTTTGACGCTATTATCTACACCATAGGCGCAATTGTGCATCCACTTCTAAGAAGTGTTTGCAAAACATGACTGGTTTCACGCAATGCCTCATATTCAAAAATTTGTTTATACATTTCAAATAAACTAGAATTTGTTGTTGGCACTTGAGTCATTATTATTCCTGTTGCGTGTTACAAGAACCATCGGTTGTGGCAGCATGTTGCCAAAAATGGCCAAGACGTAGAAAAAATGCTTTGCATTGAAGTTGCTCCAATTACATATAAACTTTGCCTAAGTAAATTTGGAATTAAGAAAAACTTTTTATTTTGAATATATTCTGTTACAAACTTTAGATACGTGGCTGCTGGGAAACACCATGTTCATATTTCCATGTTTAGATTTTCAAGTAACTAGGAACCATTGAAGGTTTATTAAAATTGTCACACGTATGCATAAAGCGTACAACATTACTATTATATGGCAAAAGTTATTAATTGACTTTCATTTAAAACGATTGTCTTTTGAGTTTATGGCGTTCAAAAGATTTATGCGAAATTCAATTCCTAACTATACTCTTGTACCATTACTGGGCAATGTGAATATAAACTATTTGAATACACAGTTTTATAAATAACTAGTGGGCCCGGCAATGCTTCGCTATTGCATATTAACATGTAATATATTTCACATTTAGGTCTACAAAGTACTTTGAACTAGTACTTAAGCTCGACAATAATATGTTGAGTTTATTTACATATGTAACACTATTTAAAGTAACTCCTTAACATTAAATTTAACCAATTAAGATGTATTGCCGTAAATGCTAATAAAAAGTTCATCAGCAAAGTCATATCTATAGTGCCGACATGTAGATAAAGTTATTTCTGTATGTAGGGCGAAAAACCACTTCTTCCACAAATCGGAAACAGACATTCCTCTAAGGTCAAAATTATTTATTTTGATCCGTAGTAGCGTGAAACCATCTGTATACTAACTATCTCTTTGGTCACACGGATCAATAATATTCCCGAATACTATCTTTGTATTGAACTCGTATTACCATTTTTGAGATAATTCGGACACCAAAGTTTGGCTTAACAAAGTGATGTCTCACGCGCTGTATGTGCATGTTACACCGTCGTGCTGGAACTATTTATCCTTCAAATAATGTGCATGCTAAATAAAAAAATCAATTGATCGTCCACTGGCTCTACTTCTTCTACCAGTTGGATTCTATATGAATGTAGGCTAAGATCTTTCCTCAGCATTTGCAGAGACCGAGTTGCTGAGAAAGACGTCGGTTAGATAAATTCGAGTCCCCTGTCATACTAACGTCTACAGCGTCGATGGCTTCTATTGCTGCTCAGATGGGTCATTATATGCACCCTCAACTTCATAAAGGGCTCCATAAGTTTGGCGAACAGAACGTGCATTTGAAATAAATTTGAAAGATTTGTCAACGATGTTCTTCTTTAGTTTTTACATGGTGATTTTGCAAAGTATACTAAAGAAAGTGTATTACATTTCATTAGTATGACAGCTAGATTTACACTTATACCTATCAGAAGATCTATATGTCAAGAAAAATACCCCATGCATAGGTTATTTTCAATTGTTTGCTAATGTTACCTCTGACATACTATAAAATTTTACCATTGTAGTATAACTACAATGAATATTGATTAATTTTTCTGTCTATATGATTTATTGTTCTCCTGAAAAGCAATTAAAAAATGCATACCTGTAAAGTAAATTAAAAAAAATCACTATTTTAGTCTGCGCTTCCTACACTGCCTAGTGTACGGACCATTATTTGATACAGTTAAAAAGTTAACTATTAAAGTGCGTGGGCAGCGCCTTGGCACTGTTAACTTATTTTGTTCGAAATAGCCTGATCATTAGGGGCGAATCAATTAGTTCGCGTCAAAAAAAATCCTGTTAACCGTATATCAGTATTGGAATGTACGAAAAATTCTTAGACAATTTCACTAAGTAGCTTTATGTCTAAAATTAATTCCTAGTTCGCGCTGAGAAGCATGCAGATTTAAGGTAGAGATATTTTTTTTTAGCAATTAGCAATTATTCAGTTACTTTAGACCTATGGGCCCCGGCTCTAATTTTTACCTACCATTCCGATGTTTGGAGACCAAGACGAAAAGAATAGTATATTTTTGATTTTTTTATTGGGATCCCGCCCAATATTCTGAAAAATTATTTTTAAAAACTTAATGTCTGTATGCCAACTCTCAGAGATCGTATCTTTTTAACAAATACATAGATTTGCTTCTGTAATACCTCATTTAGTTTGTTGGGAAGTCAGTTTTACGCAGAAGGTCTCAAAAAATATATATCTAAAGTATTCAGTTTGTGCTCATTTAAAAACAAAAAAAATTTCTATCTGAAATCTTCATGCTTCCCAGTTTATTGGTAAAATTTTCTTAAAATTCATCGTAGATTCCGATTTTGGTTACGATTTTTGCTAATAAAAAAATTGGCCCACCTTACTGTTCATATCTCTAGGCGAACAGCAATATACTGTGGAATTTTGACAGTTTTAACTGTTTGTTTTAAAAAGGTTGTGGAACAGCCCATTCCCACCCTTACTGTTATTCATACTGCAACAACAACATATGTAATAAATCTCATCTTCCTACCTCTGATAGTTCATAAGATATAGCCCTATCGATTTTCAAGTTGTATGGGCGGTGCCACGCCCCTTTATCCAATTACAACCAAATGTAGTCAGGTCAATAGTAACTTATGGGAAAATTTTTGTATCAATCGATCTTTTAGAAAAGCCATTAGAGCGATTTTTGAAAAGGGGGCGTGGCACCGCCCACTTCCATCCTGGCTGTAATTAATACTGCTCCAACAATATATATACCAAATCTCATCTTCATACCTCTGATAGTTCATGAAATATAGCCTTTTTAATTTTCAAGTTGTATGGGCGGTGCCACGCCCCTTTATAATTTGCAATAAAATAATATTGCGACTATACTTTAAGATGTAAGCTATCCTATCTTTCAAGTTGGATCAAACCGAACCCGGTGTGCAAATTTGATTCATCCGAAATTTTTCAACGGGCAGATTAGAATCCTTTTTTAAATCAAAAACCATTAGAAGTGTCTTTGATTTTATACTCAGTAAATTTTCCAAAATCCTTACAGTTTAAACAAAAAATAGAACTCATTTTATTGAGAAAGCTTTAGAAATATGATGATGAGCATGGATCCCGTTGACCATAAAAGGGTCAGCGGCCTACTGTCATATGCATGATATTCTATTTAGCTATATCGTAACTATTTTAACTTTAATGCTTAATTTTTGTAAACCTTCGAGAGACTTGTTCTGTACATCATGTATATAAAATTAAAATAAGTTTACTCATACACTTATTGTGGCACCACTTCAGAATTTATCTACTTTCGTGAATAAGAATGAACTTTATCTTTACGCACTTGCTGTGGTATGTTCGTTATATTAAGTTATTTAAAGTCGTAATGACTTCCCAGGAGCAAAGAGAAAAACGATTTGAATTTTCCTTACGTTCCAACCAGAATTCATTAATTCATGGAAATTCAACAACAACGATGTTTGCTGAACATTGAACTCATCAAACACACTCATAACTATACACACAAGCCGACTACTTCTCAGACAAAAACACCGCAGGAGGATGCCTATAAACCCGGACCTATAGACGGAAGGACGATTATTTACGCAGACATTGAAGTTTATAAGAAGTCGGTCTACATACATCTGCATGTACTTTGCAATGAAAACTTAAATTTACACTCACAAACAGGGTATCAAAGAACAATACTGTAAATTAATGGCGTTTGTTTGTAATTGATTACATTTTGCAAATTATTTCACGTTTTTATACACGTATCCAACCAGCGTAGTTACATGTTTTACATATTTGCAAACTTCTGGGGTCGAATACACAAAGTTGCACAAATAATAGGGAATGACAGAAGGAACGTAACAAAATGTGTTCTGCAGTACCTAAAGTAAAATTGTAATAAAACTACAACATATACTGGTTACCGACAGCGGCATACCAAGCAATTATATTACCTTTTCAATATATTGAAATATGTTTATGCAAAAGTTTCAATCGTTTGTAATGCACAACCCTTTCTTTTATGCAATATTGAAACAGTTGTTTTTGAGTTTGAGTGTGTGCGTGTGAGAGAGAGACGCATTGGAGCTGCATAAATTAACAATGGAAAATGAACTAAAGAAATTGCCGCTGGTATTGATTCTGGCAGAGCTTTCCGGTAACAAGTGTTCGCCTGTAGCGACAGCTCAAGCTGTACAATCGCCGTCAGTTCATTATGCATAGCTGTTGCACATATCACTACGTAAGTGTGGTGCACTGTATGTTACAAGGACAATTGTACAGTGTATGAATACAATAATATTGTCTCAATTCACTACAGCTAAAATTTTGGAATTAATAGATAATCAAAGCTGTTTCTTTGATGCGGTTGCCTTTTCAGCGGGGGAATAGGGGATTTTATAATCTGATCGATATTCTGATCAAAATCTATCTTTAAAGGAGCCTGTATCTAAGCGGTGGCCTTAAACAACAAAAATTATTATGAAAACACAAAGGAGAGAAGAAACAAGGGACAACCCAAATCCAATCCAAACAACAGAGGCATATTCCACCAAAGGTCTAACTAGATATATGTATAAATGTTTATTGATGTACGGATCAAAAAATTTCCTAGCCCATCTTTTAAAAAATCTAAGAGTAGCTCTAGATCTATTGACAACCATGCTTATATGATAAATAAAGTCCAATTTCCTGTCCATAAGTACGTCAAGATCAATAAATGTGGTAACAGAATCCAACACAAGACCATCAATACAATATGTAGATAAAATTCTATTACAACGAAAAATTATATATGTTTACACTTCTTAAGGTTCAGATCAATTAAATTGGCCTTACACCAATTAACAAAGCGGTCGATATCATTCTGAAGTCTAATAATATTGATCGTATCGCCAAAGCTCATAAATAACTTCACATCATCAGCGTACATAAGTATTAAACTACCCAAAATAATAGAGGGAAGATCATTCAAGAATAACAAAAAGAGCAATGGGCTTTAATGACTACCATGGGGTACACCGGATGCAACATTAACCACCTTGGACACTGTATCATAAAACCTCACACGTTGTGTCCTTCTAAAAAGGTAAGATTTGATCCAATGAAGGAGATTCGCAGGAAACACCATACTTTTAAGTTTCATCATCAAAATACAACGATCAACCCTATCTAATCTATATATATAAAAGTGAACATTTGTTTCTACGTATGTCCACTGTAGACTTCAAAACTACCCAACAGATGTGCATCAAACCGGCATCAATAGAAAGACAATCTTTCGAGGATCGTTATAGGTTATTTAAACATTGCATTTGAATCATGTGGTCCATTTATTGAGTCGATTTTCGATTTTCCCATACAAAAAATGTTCAAAAGTTTTAAATTGTGAAAATTTAAATAGTATGTCAATGTTAAATTTGTCAATATTTGAATTTTCAAATGATACAGACAAATGGTATATTTATGTATATAAGATTTAAATTGAGTTTGTTTGAAACTCAGTGGATGCTACAGCATTTAACTGATGTCTCTGAGGTGAGGCCAATCCTTTCCACCCCATTAACAAAAATGCAATATCTGGCGTACTACTAAAATAAGCAATATTATCAGGTCAAAAACTGGCAGGATTAGATTATAAGGCGTGATCCCACCCCAGGAGCTAATTTGTTAAAGTGCGGTATCTGAAGTACTAGATTAGTAGGAATAGCCCTACACATAGGACCTAATTTGTAAAAGTGCAATATCTGATGGCCTAGATCATTAGGCGTGGCTCCGTCCGTAGGACGTATTCTAAAGAAAAAGGGGTGATTTGAAATAGGATGTGGAATAAACACCAATATACGTGGTCAAGCATAAGGGGTAAACCTGCCAAATTCTGTTTCCCAAAAGCAATAGCTGAAGGACTGCAGCACTATTCGTCTTGATATTTGGTATGCAATTTGTTGATACCAGTGGTGTATGTAACTGAGATCTGCGGCAGAAAGAATCGAATAATCACGAATTTAAACATTTCTCAAATCTGCATTCTATAACATTTAGATCGACGAACGTCATACAACAGTGTAATATTAGCAGTTACGAATGAGTGTGGAGTATTTTATTTCCTTATTGCACCAATGGGTTTTGATATTGTTGATTTTGCAAAATGTTTGATCGTGTTGGCTATTGCATCCTCCTGTATTGCGCAGCTGTTTTGCATGTTGCAGAATAGAGCAAAAAATTTAAATTTTCCGAGAACCGCACATGATTTATCAAGTTAAAAGATGTTGCAAACATGTCAAATCATAATAAGGGATGAGTGTACTATGACACACAAAAAATCGTTGAAACCACTAGATCGCGTATTATAGGATTTAAGAAGCAATACATGATTGAGTTATCCTTCTTTAATTAACTTACCCAGAAAATATTAGGGAACCGAAGTGTTGCTACTATGTATAACAATGATACCCACGGATTTGCCGTTAGATTTAAATGACTACAGTTTCCAGTTCGGTAAAAATTTGCAATGACATTCAATAAATCTAAGGGACAGTCTATTCAAATTTGAAAAATCCAAATTTTTCGCATGAACACCTTTATGTTGCATGTTCACGTGTAGAATGACCCACTGATTAAATTACACTTCTTTTGTTCTTCCATACATAATCTATTATCAAAAGCATTACAATAAATTTCTATCATTAAAACTATATTATGTTTTAATATACCTCAAAATTGTTGTTAAATTTCGATGCAAATATCAAAAGAAACTAACACAACCCGAAGACTTATTCCAATCAAAAAAAATTAAATTTCAGTCAATACTTCTTTAGGCAGGACGAAGTCTGCCCGGTCAGCTAGTGCTTTACTAAAAACGGTGTAAATTACATCAGTTTGCATTTTCTTAATATATTCCAAAACATGAGTTGTAAATTCAAGAACGGGCCTTGAGAAAACAGTGTTGTTTCATTGTTAAAATATAAAGGAAAGATGTTCCTTTATCAAAATACAAGAAATTTGATTGATCACGTGGTGATCGATGGAAGGCAAGTCTCGTGCGTGTGAAGCGCGGTGCAAAAATTTACTCGGATCACCACATAGTTCCAGCAAAGGTACGCACGCGATTAAATAGCGTTTAAACCCCTCGTGACCAAACGAAAAGGAAGTTGGGCATCACTAAGCGGCATACCACCGATATAGCCATTGCCTACTCCAGCCAACTCTCTCAATTACTTCAAACAAAACTCCCTAATTATTATGTTCCCGACACCGAGTGGCAGCATATTGCGAATTCTATTACCTCTGTCGTGACGACCGTACTGGGTAATAAAAAACCACGCTCAGATAAGCCCTGGTACGATGATGAATGTTGTAAAATGTCTGAGGAAAAAGATGCACCATACAGGGAAAATGTGTAACCAATGGCAGCGCCTGCGATGATGGAGCGATACAATGAGAAGAGGAGGGAGATGAGACGCCACTTTAGGATATCGAACATTACGGGGATAGAGGCGAACCCCGAAAGTTTTAGCAAAAGGTAAATAGCAAAGGTTTCGGAACAGAAATCGCCACCTAAAAGGACATGGTCATGGACACACAGAGTGTGCTGCAAATATGGAGGGAACACTTTCTTTCTCTTCTCGTTACCGAAGGCAGCATAAGTGCCGAAATCACACCAATAGTCGCCGGGACCAACACGACAATTAAACTTAATTTCCTTTTACACCCTATTAACCTTCGCCTTACCAATACCCACCCGGGTGACCATTTCGGTTTTATTTCTTTAATAACTTTACTAATTTTTTTTCAATCTAGGGGAAATTTTGACTCACTGAACAAATTTGTAAGGTCTTTTGAATTTTACAAAAATATAATAAGATTTTAATTTTTTTATATGATTTTTTTAATTTTTATCAAATTTATTGCGTGGTTTACCAATACCCACCCGGGTGACCCTCTAAGAAAACCCAAGAGAATTAAAGATATATTTGCTAGAACAGCTATTTCAATTGTAATTTCTTTCACTTTTCGTATTTCATTTCAATAGTTATAACATTTTATTCAATTATGATATCAGTTTTCACATGTAGTTTGACTGAGGATGTACTCTACACAAAAGAGTTTCTTACGCCTAACGCAAACTTGTCGAGTATTTCCTCTTTGTTAGAAGAGTAGCAAATATAACATTTGTTTTTTTACTTTGATGCGACCAGTTGCACTGCATCCCTTTCTGGAGTTATTTTGGTATCAAAATCAACATCCTGGTCTGTAACGTTAACGTTCTCCTGAAAAGCAATTCTTTGTTGTCAATTCATAATTTTTTTCAAAGATTTTACCTAAAATACATTTAATGTTAAATCAGTTTGCAATTCTTCCAGCACCGGTCGTGGCATAGTGGATAGAACAAGCGACTACCATGTGGGAGATCCTTGGGTCGATTCCTGGCTCCAGTCATGTACAGTTTTGTTTCATTGCTGGCCCCCTCGATGTTATCGACAGCAACTTTGCAGTATAAGAGTCGAGTCATCGGAATGTCTAGTAAAAGTTCTCAAACAGTGACGTTCGCATTCCTCGATAAACAAGTAGGTACCGTTTGTTGTGAATATAAAATAGAAAGCGTCTTAATTCACAGCAACACGGAAACATCCCCCACCTCATACATTGGGTGTAAACTGGTTTCGCTGCGTTCGCTTTACAAACCTTTTCCACCAGATTTTGATACTGTATTTACCTGGCTTGAAAGGAAAGTATTGGGTAAATCGAGGTCGAAGCCCGAAATCGTGTAACAGATAATGAGATCTTGAGTTATAATTTACTATGTGGAAGACGTCTATGATTGGAGAAGCCTGACAATTAATAGTTTATTATGTGTTTCGATATACGTTGTTGCTTGTCGATATATTCTGAATCAAAAGTGACAAAAAGTTAATTTCGAGATAAGATTTCATATTATAGTGCAGTTATTACTTGAACTTTTTTCGTCTAGATATCACCACTGGTAACAATAATAGATCTTATCTCATTCTAGTAGACAGAGATTGTATCAAGGAACTCGACTGAAAACTTATTTCAAAATCTGTTTCAAAATCTTCTAATTAAATCTCAAACAGCGTCACTTATTTACAGCGATTTACCCGTGAGGCCTCCTTGAACCATTTCGCACTGCCTTAAGAAGAATTTTTATCATTTACCATAATCTTACAGAATGTTCAGCTTCTCCACTAGTCATATAGTTATCAAAGTCCTCAACATCCACTGCATTCTTTGTCTTATGTGGCAATCCAGATTCGATCGTCCGTATGTAAATGCATACAAAAGCAGTGCGGTCACCCGGGTGGGTATCGGTAAACGACGTACATAAAAACCTTTGGTAAGGCGAAGGTTAATGAGGTCTCGGATAGCTTCTAGCGCTGTTGTGAAATAACACGCTTTCTATTTTTAGATTCACAACTAACGGCACCTACTTGTTTATCGACGAATGCGAACGTCACTGTTTGAGAATGTTTGAATCGACACTATCCTGAGAAGTTGCTGTCGACAATGAAAGTAAAATGTAGATGAGTGGATGCGGGAATCGAACCCGGAATCTCCCGCATGGTAGTCGCGTGCTGTAACCATAATACCACGGCCGATCCCAACCACGGCTTAAAAATAATGAAGCTGGCTTGCTCCTTAACACGATTTGGAAGAAAGGTTATCGTAGTGAGTGTACCAGCTATCGGGGGACCAACTTTTATACATCGCTTACAAGGTCCTGTCTAGCATGTTATGCGAAAGACTATAGCCCATACTAGCGAACCTGATTGGACTTTCTCGGTGTGGCTTTAGGCCTGATAAAGCGCAGCTTTAGACAAGGCGATGGTCTGTCATGCGCTGTCTTTATCATAATAATGGTGATGATCATGCGGAAGGCTGCAATAAACAGGACAAAGAAAGTCACCCCTTAAAACAAGCACAAAACGGAGATAAAAAAACAACAAAAAAACCTTTTATCTTCAAACCAGTACTAAATTTTCAGTCCAGAAAACTGACCTACATTTACCCTCACCCTAAATAAATTTTCTAGTATATTGATATTATTGCTCGATTTCTAAAGTTGGCGGAGTGGTACATTTGTATGGGAGGTACCAGAAGGGGAGTGGCCAGACTTCCAGTTTTTGTCTCCAAAGCCTTATCCTGATTTAGCTTCTGTGTCATAAAAGTATTAATCGATTTTTGAAGTGGGCGGAGTCGTAAATTGGTATGTGAGGTACCAGAAGGGGTGCGGTTATACTTCCAGATTTTTCCTCCAAAACTTTTTACTACTTTAGCTTTACTAAATATAGAATTCGGGCACGATCGCGTAGGGTGAATTATTAATATTATCCGACTTCTAGAGTGGGCGGTACCAGATGGGTATGGGAGGTACCAGACTAACAGTTTTTTCGCCAAAGCTTTATCTTGATATAACTTGACTAAGTAGACAATTAGGGCGCGATCGCGTTGGTTGTATTGATATTATAACTTGATTTTTAAAGTGGGCGGGAGGAACCAGAAGGGACGTGGCCATGTAGGCCATTTGCATTATCGTAAGTAGTTTTTGGAAATATTAACTCGTGCCAGGTTTCAAAACATTTGATTGCGTCTTTTGAAAGTTATCGTGCGTACCAGCCGGACAGACAGACGGACATGGCTCAAACGACTAAAAAAGTCATGAATTGAATTTGGTTCAAAGAATCCTGGGGTCTAAGGTGACTCCTTCTGTGTGTTACACTTTTGGGTCGTATCAAATGATATATACCCTCCTACCCGTAGGTTGATGGTATTAAAGGGATCGGCTAGGATTTTGATTAAAGTGTATATTTAATGAGCAATTGCCTTCCAATGAAACCACATTTTTAGGTCAACCTATTTTTCATTCATGCGAGGTGTGTTTGCTGGGAGGTTTAACTTATGTTTTTTCGTAATAATTTTAGGATTAGGGCAAGTGGCTTCTTCTTCTTATACGGCAGCATCAACAGGTAATCATCTTTCAGTAGCCGCATGTAGAAATGAATTCCAATCGATTTTCGCAAGATTTAGTTGGTTTTTCGGATAAGCCGCCTTCGAAAAAGTAATTTTAAAATGAGAAGTCTATTAAGCTCTTAAAACACCAATCTGAGTAAAAGTAAAAAAAAAAATTGTATGAAGTGCTAATGATAACTCAAATAACTAATGATGCAGTTCGAGTGGTTAGAACACGCGACTACCATGCGGGAGATCGCAGGTTCAAACCTGGCTCCAGTCATCTTAAAAAATTGTTCTTTCATTGTCGGCTCCCCTCGAATGTTGTTGATAGCATTTTCGCAGTATTAAGTGTCGAGTCAATCGGCGTGTCTAGTAAGAGCTTCTCAAACAGTGACGTTCGCATTCGTCGATAAACATGTAGGTGCAGTTAGTTGTGAATCTAAAAATTTAAAGCGTGTTAATTCACAACAACGCTAGAAGCTATCCCATACCTCATTCATGGGGTGCAAAGGGAGATTAATTTTTTTTTTAAGAGTATTAAACAGGCAACAATATTTTAATTTTCTTTCCAGTCCACAGTGCAATATCCCATGATATTTACTGAGTCCAACAAAGGAAACTTACTCACTCTTTGCCCAAAATGACTGAATAACATACACCCACTCAGACATATGTTTCATATGTTTGAGGGATTTATTAAGTATTCAATATGTTAACTTGTGTCACAATCATAAAAGACAATAATTGTAATTATTATATTTTCTTTTTCTTATAAAAAGATTTTAATTTAACTTATTGCCTTTAAGATTTTAGGATTTGCTAATTTAGAATAAATTTTAATAAACTCTTTGCTTAATCAGCTGAAATATAAAGTTATCAAATTTAAACAAATTATTGGCATCAGCGTAATATAAATAGTTAAAATGCCACATAGGGCATTGTCATTACAGAAAAATAATAATGACATGCGAGATGTCAATTAACGCCTTTGTGTTGTCAGCAAAACGACCACAAAGAAGGATAAAGTTATTCAATCAATCTTTATCTGCTATGTATAGCGTACACAAGTTATGACATTTGACTGCAGGGGGCAACAGATGTAGTATGAGTGATATAAATTCTTATTACAAAAATGATACAGTGTATAATAAAAATTGTTTTTCACATACAGATTTGTATGAAAGGAAAAAACTGTAGATATTGGACATGTAAACTGCTACAGAAATTTCCTTCATGTTAGCAGATTTACTCCATCTGGCGATTACAGACCCAGTTGAAAGTTAATTATGTAATAAAATTATTGGTCCTGTCACCATAGGGATTGTTCTCTAGTTACACTAGTTTACTTTGTAACAATTTTCTACGAACTCAATAACCATATTGTCCTCTTATGTATTGTAAAAAAGCTTAAAGCGATAACTTTCCGAGCAACACAGTTTTACATTTTATTTTCGCATTTTTTTTTCGAAGACACATTCGCACATAATGTCATGCAATCGAACTTGCAAAATTCTAAAATCGGTTTTCAAATATTCCAAATTTTTTTAAAATTTCAAGCAAAAATATTTTTCAAGTTTTTAATTTGCTTTTAAACGTTAACATCCATTGTACTTATATTTGCGTTTATTGCATGTTTCCACAACAGTTTGTAAAAAATTGGCAACATAATAATTATATCTTCAGCTACAGAAATAAGGAACTTGGAAACAAACTTGTGAATAATCCAGATGGGCCGCATGAAAGGTGCCACATCAAAAATATATGTGATGTTCTAAAACACACATAATATTATACATATGAAAACCCCATAAAAATCCACTTGCAAAAGTCAATATTTTCTAAACTCATTGAGAAACCTTCTTGAAATTTGCACATCCTGTAGAGAAGAGTATGCGAAATATTTCAGTTTAAAATGAAGAAAATCAAAAGATACTTTTTGAGGATATTCAAGGTCGAAGGACACTTTCTAAAATGTTGATGTCTTTGACCCACAACGACAAATCATTTTTATCCTTCACAAATCATTTGTATCCTTTACTCCTATCAGACATTCAGCAGTCCAAACACACAAACGACAGAATATAATTTGTATGTTATTGTCCTATTTAGTTGGCAAGATACTACGACATTTGGTCTCGCCGTTTAACTCCGAATAGCCACTATCAGCCCCAATGCGAAATATTTTGACACCACACTGATTTGTGAAAACGCAACGACGGAAGACAAGATGGGGAGGGCATTAAAGATGGTTTCTATCAGCGCCTAGAGGAAATATATCACGGCTGCCCATTATATTAAACTTGTTCTGGAAGATTTTGATGGGACGATTATCTACGTTCTGCGGTTGGAAACTTCAGTCTACACAACCACTCCTCCGATAACGGATTCAGACTGGTTAGCCTCGCGTTGAGAAGAAACGTGGTAGTGTGTGAAACTAGATTTTCTCATAAAGATATCCACAAGGCAACCTGGATATTCGCTGATCAAAAGTGGCATGTCATGGAAGGCATGTCTGAAGCGTTATGGACGTGCGTGTAATTCGCGGCGCAAACATAGACTCGGACCACAACCTAGTTGCAGCCCTGGTACGCTGAGAAGAACTGAGAAGAAATATAGGGCAAAAGTGCAGAATATGGGGCGGGAGCCCAAAAAAAAAATATGCCACTCCCCCTCAAATACGCCCTAAAGCACGAAAATCAAGGTCAAAGTTGGCGCTAAGGCCCACGGGGCCCAAAAAAAAGGGGCCCTTTGGGTTCTATGATAACCCCCCATGTGTGGATACTCAAATGAAAGATACTTTCGAAACGCCCCCCACACTCTCTTTTTCATCAACTGCATCATGCTTTACCATTACTTGATTACGCGATTTTTGTAAAAATATTTTTTTTTGGTATATCCCGGAAATTTAAATGGCTCTAACTCGGCCCAGGAACTTAAAAATAACATCGTTGGATTAGTCTCGAAAATATCTTTCATTTGAGTACCCGCATCATTGAACCGAAATGGGCACCTTTTTTGACCCCCCGGGCCCCATGGGCCTGAGCGCCTACAATTCCTATGTTTGGGGACCAGGACGAAGACAATGGCATATTTTTTTTTAATCGAGCTCCCGCCCCATATTCTGCACTTCAGCCAAATATTGTCTTCAAGGAAACATAAGTGACGAAATCACGCCAATCATCGAAATGCAGATCGACACTTACTATCGGTTTATCGTTTACAAATCTACATTCGCCAGTCCAATACGACAGAAAATATTAGATGCTATGGCTAAGGCTCGTATCTGTACTGTTTTTCGCAGTACAGTACTGTTTTTCGACATCAAAAACTGCGTACTGCTTTTCTCCCTCAAAGTACTGTTTTTCGATACATAATAGAAATATAAACGGCGAACAGCGAATTCATGCAATAATATTGTTTACTTCAAAAATAAGCTCGAAGAAACACTAAAACTGCGTTATGAGGATGATTCTTTATTCCCAGCTGTAGTAGCAGAAAAGCAAAAACTTATTGACAATGGATACAATTCGATTGAGATGGCTGCTTTACGCTCTGATTTTTTCGGTAATTTTGCCTGCTTTGATTTGAATGCTTTTATACTAATGGAATGAAGTCGAAGCCGTTATGAACAACTTAAGGGAATACAATTTGTACAATGCCAATGAAAATGCGGTATATTTGCACACCCAATTTAGATATATCAAAACGAGCGACAAAATTATTCAATGGCCTTCTCTCCAATGCACTGTTTCGATGATTGCGAATTCAAAGAAATGGCCACGATCGTCAGCCTCAGTGGACCGAATCTTCTCTGCAGTGAACAAAACTTGGTCGTCAGACTAAACCCGATTAGATGTGCAAACATTGAAGCCGATTCTGACCGTCAAATGTAATATGAAGTACAAATGCGTTGATTTCTACAATTACCTCAAAACGAAGCCGGCATTGCTTACTCAAATTGCTTCAAGCGGCAAATACAAAACAACCACAAAAGTTGACTCTGGAAATGATTGTTAATTTTTTTTACATATTGAATAAAATATATATGCTATTTAAATATGTACTGCGAAAAGTACTGTTTTTCCAAATCGATGTACTGCTTTTTTAAAAAAATTCAGTGAAATGTACTGTTTTTGTTCAAAAAAAATATACGAGCGTTAGCTATGGCTGATTTAGCTATTTTTACTGGTAGCGTTTTACTGACAAAGCCCTCTTTCAACGAATAAAGATCTTACTCAACTAGAAACTGGTTCTACTTGTCTTGGCCTATAACGCAGAGTGCCATGATCGTTATATACCGTGTTAGTATGAACCATGCTATATAAAGACACCGACGTTGTCAGGTTCATTCATATAGACCGAATGAGCTGGCTGGGGCACGAAATGATGATAATGCTTCCGCTTGAAAGGTCTACGACAATAAACTCGTAGTGTTACGAACTATCTACGGATCGCAAGAGACAGAAGCACTTGGATTTGTTTTCTACGTGCGGCAACTGATCGATGAATTTTTGTTGTTCCACCCAAATAAGGTGACGAAAATTAAACTCCTCCATTCCCCATAAAATTACTTTATTTTTGTATAAGGCCCCTTAAAGAAGTATTAATTTAAATAAGCAATAAAATAACAAACACACTTTCTATGGGATATGACCGCAATAATGGAAAAACATAATCCCCAAGGACAAAACCGGTCATAAAATGGGGGTCTTGTCCACGGCGACAAATAATTTTTCAAATATTGTTCAAATTCAAAAAATTTACATTATTTTACAGAAATATAATAATACAAAATTTTCATAGTAATATACGATTTTAAGTAATAAATAATAATAAATATTAACATTTTTAAAAAAAAATTTGTGCTATCTGTTTGAAAGAAATTCTTGCCTGTGACGCTTCCGTTTGACGACACATTTTATCAAATAATAAAATGAATAATGAAATATGACAATTTTCTAATTGTACAGAAATACAAATGTTTAAAATTGCGATAATATATTTAAAATTTTCAAAAAATATTTAGAGGTTGAAAAAAAAACATCGCGTGACATAACTTCCCCAAAAATTGTTTTGGAAGATAAAACCTAACGTTATAAGATCCAAGATTAGAAAAAAATTTCCTAGTATTGTCACAAACTGTCTGCGTTTTTAGCTTTTTATTGCCTAGTAAAATATTTATAGTAACAACGTCGCTTAATATTTCTTATAGTTTAACCACACTTTTTGCTTGTCCTTCCGAGAACAGCAGCACATATTTTCTTACATTTAGGCCTCACATTACTACTTTGATCCGCCATTATAAAAATGCTTTTCTTTATTTTCTTTTTTAGATTTTTCAAATCTGCGGTGATTGCTAAGCGGCAAAAGGTGGGTTATATATTACCAACTTTTACATATGACAATATTTATTTCACAACAAAGTTTGTTCATATAACATTTTATGTACAATATTTTATGTACATACGCCTGAATGTATCTCGTTATCTAGCATATCTAAATATGTCGTTTGGACATAGTCACGTAGCCTAAAAACTTTGTATCAGATAATAATCAAAATAAAATCAAAAAGTGATGTTGTTTTGCCAAAATTACTTTCATAAAGTTTATTTTAGTATGAACAAATTTTCTGTGCCGCAGTCTTCTGGCATCTTAACCCAGCTTTTGGCAATATGTTGACACATCAAATGGTTAGTAGTAACACGCAAAATAACAACAAAAATCACATGAACTTCAAGTTTATTTGTAATTTTTGAAAGAACACTGTTATTTGTATGTGCATTAGGGTAGTCTAAACATTCAGTTCATCACATTCACTTCATCTTTTAAATGTGGTATAAGGTTAATACAAAACCTGGGAGTATTCGAGAGAAAAGTACTCCGAAAAATTTATGGACCTATCTGTGTCAACGGCGAGTTTCGCCATCGGATAAACCATGAGCTGTATGAGCTTTACCACGACATCGACGTAGCTAAAAGAGTCAGAATGCAACGACTACGATGGCTGGGTCATGTTGCCAGGATGGAGAAAAATGCTCCAGCGAGAAATGTGTTTGAAGGCGAACCTGAAGGACGGCGCAGAGCAGGGAGACCCAAACTCCGTTGAAAGGACCAAGTGGTAGGCGACGTGCCACCATCTGGTAGGACCAACTGGAGAACACACGCACAAGACCGAAGCGTGTGGAATTCTTTAGTACTTCAGGCCTCAAACTTATGAACCATGTTCGTAAGTTGTAATGGGTCACTTAAGTAAGTAAGTATAAGGTAAATAACTTAAGGTCATTGAAGTACATATTTCTAAAGATAGACAAAAGCGTCTACAATTCTTTTTGTTGTCTATAATAAATATACAAAAAATATGAAATTATTGCAAATGTATGCATTAGGGTAATAACTTTTTTTGGACAACATTCTCCCCAGGGCTTTTCTAATGGCAAATATTGTATTAATGATTAAAAAAATTATTTCAGTTCAATTTGCTAAAAAAAACCTTACGCACCGACAGGTTGATGTTTTACAAAGCGGATATATATCTTGTACTATTTTTGTTTCAATAAAATTTAATTTAAACTTTGTTTGATTCAAAACTTTAACGCGTTTGGTGTGTAACCTTTTTTAACGATAGCGAAAAACTAAAAACGCAGTTCTTAATATTTTTCCATGCCCTACACGATTTTGTCTGGGGAGATTTGATATTTGCAAAAAATGCAAAAAGTTATTACCCTAGTACGCATACGGTGACTTCAAACATAAAATTTCACTTATCTATTTTGATTATAAGGTTTTTGTATTTCGTTTACGCTTAGTTCTTTTTAGCCGCAAAGCTTTCGGATATAATTACACAGTACAACACATGATTTTGGGATACAATTCTGAGTACTGCACGTGAAAGTAGCCCCAAGAAGATGAAGTTCTGGGGGAATTTGTCACGTTTTAGGTTCTTTTGTTTGACATAACATAAGAACTATATGGTGGCGTATGATTATCATAAGTAATGTTCCACGTAAATCAAACGACACGGAGTACAACAGTTTTTTGTAACTGCTACAAAATAAACCCAGTTCAAAATCGTTTGATGAATGGAAAAGTGAAACTGTTGCTAATGTAGGGAAACGTTATATGAACAGGTTAAAGTAACTGTAATTTTTAATTTTTTTAACTGTAACTCTTAATTTTTTTAAATTTGTTTCGGCTAAATCGGACTAGTGGTTCTCGAGTCAAACAAAGGAACCTAAAACGTGACAAATTCCCCTATAGGATACTTACTAACTTTAAATCGATATTATATAATTATGACAAGTAACTTGACAAAACGAATGATGCAGAACTTCTTCTTTTTGGGGCTACTTCCAATGAGCTGAAAAATTTTGTACTGTGTTAGCCACATTAACAATAAAAACACAGAAACTTGTGTTTTCGTCACATTCACTACGATATTCGAACACCCTAACTTATAGTTCTACTGTGTTTTCTATACTTATGCATATACTGCCATAAAAAAAAGATTTCATAAAAATGTTTATTTAAAATGTATTAATTTGTTAAAGGTATGAGGCTAAAGATGTATAAGTGTCTATATATACACGTGTGGTAGGATATAAAATGTCTGTCATGACAATTCTACATAAATTTCGGATATTATTGAAGCAACCAAACAAATGGGAACACTCATACATACTTGTTTACACATGCACATTAGCTCAAGTCATAAAATTAATACACACTTCCAACAAACTGGTGCCACAATACGGACGAGGGTTGTGCATAAAATCAATAACATAAATGGCTGATACGTCATGTCCATGCAGTTTTTATTTATTTATAAAAATTTCTTATTTGGACGAATGTATTTTTATACCATCACACTTAGGGATGAGGGTATATATCATTTGAAACGAAAACCAGTACAGAAATTTCAGTCAGGTAAACTGACTGATAAATACCATCACCCAATAATAATTCCAACTGCAAGATAATTAACTATCAAATTTGGTTATCCTCCAGATGTCGGTTTTGAAATTATGGAAGAAATATAAATTTTCCAAACAAGGTCATTTTGTATGGGAGGTACAAGAAGTGGTGATCCGATATAGTCCATATTCATTCCTGATTCAATCCATATTCCATAATCTATATTCATTCCTGATTAAAAATTTCATAACCGTATAAGTTACTCCAAATTTGACTGAATTCAGTGTTCTAACTAAACAGATATGTATGTTAGACTATTGGGGTGAATTCGGGCATTTGTATGGGAGGTACCAGAAGGGGTGCATCAAATAGTAAGGTTTTCTGAGGTTTTGCTTCCTATCAAAAGATAAATTAACTGACAAATTTTCATCATCCCCCAAGTGTCTGTTTGGAAGTTATGGGAGAAATATTAAATTTGCAAAAATAGGTAATTTTGTATGGGAGATACCAGAAGGCGTGTGGGGAAGGTTTCGGTTTTCATAGGGTTTGTCTACTATTGCAAAATAATTAATCTGACCAAATTTAAATATCCTCCGATAGTTTGTTTGGCAGTTATAAAAGAAATATTAGTTATAAAAAATAGGTAATTTTGTATGGGAGGTACCAGAAGGGGTGGTTTTCATACCGACCCGTTAAGGTTTACTCGAGTTATCCTGCCCCCCAGCCATCTAGCCAGCCAGACAGACGGACATAGCTCAATCGTCTTAAAAAGTTCTGAAACGAATTTGGTCTTAAGATACTTGAGGTCTAACTCGTCTCCTTTAATGCGTTACACTCTTTTCGTATCAAATGATATATGTATACCCTCATCTCTAAGGGTGATGGTATAAAAAGTAATCTTACTTAGTATGTAATCTTGTATAATGTCCTTGTTATATTTTTAAATTAATGAAAAATAAATCGTAGAAAAAAACTGCCTACCCAAACAACTTAGGTCTATAAACTAAAAATGTTCTAAAAATTTATTAAGGCAATTGAAGGTCACACCTGAGAGTTAATCTCCTAATGTAATTCACATATTTCTAAACGGAAAATCAATTTGAAATTCTCTAATCTCCATAAAATTTAGAGTATGCATTCTGGTGTGACAGAACAAAATATAAAATTTGTTCCATTGTATACATTTTCCAAATACAACAAATTCAACCTCGTTGCGGGTATGATATAACTCAGTTTACCAACTACATTTTCTTGCTAACTTCGACAATTTCGTGATACATTTTTAAATTGTTGTCATCGACACAGATGGTGAGGCACTTACTTTTGCTGCCAAATGTGAGTGAAATAGCTGAAGTCTATACAAATATTGTCCCTTTCCCCCAATGCAGCTATTACGTTTGCACAGGAGTAACTACATAAACAAAGTTTACAAAACATTTTCTTTAGTTCTTTTTTCGCTCTTTTTTCTGTAATCTTGCAAAGTAAAGTCTACGCCAACAAAATTGATCCATCTGCCCGCCTGTGCAACTCTCAGGGCTGTCACACGAATTGTCTTTTGTAGAAGAAAAAATCGTTAAAATCGATTTAGCAAAACTTATGTATACACATGTCGACTGGTGTATTGACTTTTCTGCCAAATTAACTTTATCAACAACAAGCTAGATAAAAAGTTGTTTGGTCCCCTCTCCCTCTCTCCCCATGCCATATTTAACATGTACCGTAGCAATCGACCCAAAATGAAGACAAACTTATGACCAAGTTATCAAAGAAGTACTTGGGTATAAGTACTGGCCGTATTTGGTGCTCTTTGTTGCTCGTGTTTCCTTTGAGGAGGGACTAAAAAAAATCCAAAGGACAAAATGATAACATTGTTATTGGTAATTGTCACTGCACACAAGAACACATCCTATTGAGATTCAATATTTGTGTGTGTTTTCCTGGTAAGGACAAAGTATTTCGTTTCGCAAAGTTTCAGTGTGTAAAATCTATTTTAAAGTTGTAAATTTTCTTAGTAAAATGTTACTCTCAAACAGTTCCCAAGCACGTGCTGACATAATTAACTAAACTGCGGTACATCAGTAAAAAATTCAGTTGTCCCACATTTGACAAAATGATGCGAATAATTACCAGCCGGCATTTTTAATGAGTCTTGTGTGAATTTGTTTTGCTCATGAATACAAATATAAGCTCCAATCCAAAACGAATATTAAATGCCGAAATATAGAAATAGTGTGAATTTACATTTACAAAAGTAACTAGGGTTTGTTGAAATCAATTACATAAACTACGGATAAGTGCACATCGCATAAATGCAAAAACCGCATAAGTGCACTGAAACTTGAAGCCATTAGCCTTTTTTATACGTTTACATACAAAAATACACGGATAAGTGCAACACGCATAAATGCAAAAACCGGATAAATGCACAACTTTTGTTAACCCGAAAGTACTTTTTTAGTACAACTTTGCATGCATAAATGCAAATCTCTCATACTACATAAATGTAGATTATGATTTAGAGAAACTGGAGAAAAAAATATATAAGGTTGGAACAGAAAACACTCTCCAAGAAAAGATTTCAGACTTTTTCAGCACACGTGGTTTAGGTGAATCGAATTGAGTGCAATCTAATATGTATTTTGCAAAAAACAATATTGCAAAATATGATTGCAATGATTTATTAACAGTTCTTATTTTGGCACAGAACTGAATATTTTTAATTTTTTTGTATGAAATATGAAAAACACTTAAACAATGAATCATACATTTGTGATTTTTTTTACCTAAAACTGAACTGATTTTTATAAGTTTTTATTAAAACCCTGTTATGTAATGTAAACCAAATATAAATAAAAACCCTTTAGTTATTTTTCTACCTGTTTTTTTGTAACCCAGTGTTTAATAATTCAATAAATAATAATGAGACCTCGAGCTTGAGTTATTAAACACTGGTTTATAAATAAAAACATTAAACAGCTTTATATTTCAATTATTTTCTTAAAGTTCCCTAAAACCTGAACTGGTGTTACAGATTAATAAAATAATCTAATGTTTGTATAAATGCAATAATCGTGCACTTATGCAATGTTTGTATATATGCAATAGTTGTGCACTTATCCGAGTGTTGTATAAATGCAAAAACCGCATAAGTGCACAAAAAGTCGCGCAAAACCCGATGTGCACTTATCCGTAGTCTACTGTAGTTCGTAATTGATTGTGGGCGGTGCGGGTCCAAAATATTTGACTTGCATATGTTAAACCAGGGCATCATAGGTTTAGTACGATGCATGTCATTTTTGTTACAATAAATTTGAAAAAAAAAATTGATTTTATTTTTTGTAGATTCCGACCAAAGAAAACAAATTTATGGCACAATTAATTTTTTTATTGGAATAAAGCCAACAATGTATTTATTTGTTGATTGATAGTTTGAATTTGTGAAAAATTTAGTCTTAAAATGGAGGAGACTCCCTACGTGCATAAAACTTGGTTGTAACATTGTTATGAAAATACTAAACGACGATTAATAACCGCCACTTTGTTTTTCAAAATTTGATTCTAGATTTGGAATCAGCGACCCCAAAAACCCCGAAGAAAGGAAAATTCACAGGGAGAAATATGGAAAAAAAGCGAAACTAGGCTTTATATCATAGTTCATTTCGATAGAGGAAACATCAAATTTTAACGTTGTGGTAAGGGTTTTCTTTAAGCCTTTTAACAAATTAATGGATTAATTTATGAATTTAATTTAATAAATTAATGAAACAACAAAAAAAAAATTCTGTCAAATTATACACAATTAAAGTACAATCTTTGACAATTTTATATTCACAAAAGTAAATTATATTTATATCATCACCCTTAGGGATGAGGGTATATATCATTTGATACGAAAAAAAGTGCAACGCATTAAACTAGACGAGTAAGTACCCAAGTATCTTAAGACCAAATTCGTTTCAGGAATTTTTAAGACGACTGAACTATGTCCGTCTGTCTGGCTGGATGGCTGGTGGGCAGGATAACTCGAGTAAACCTTAACGGATCGGTTTAAAAATTTACCAGTATTAAAATTTTTCAAAACGAACTTATGGGTTTGTAAATGGGCTAAATAGCTCCTCCCCTTCTGGTACCTCCCATACAAAATTACCTATTTTTGGATAATTAATATTTCTTTCATAACTGCCAAACAGACTATCGGAGGATATTTAAATTTGGTCAGTTTATTTATCTTGCAATAGTAGACAAACCCTTTAGAAACCGAAACCTTTGCCACACCCATTCTGGTACCTCCCATACAAATAACCGAATTGACCCTCATAGTTTTACATATATATCGAGCCTTTACCGCCAAAATAGTGTAATCGACACGTTTATCGATTTTCGTCTTTTGATGAAAATCGATTATTTACTATTATTTGCATCATCTCTTAAAATGTTATAACTGTAAAAAGTTCCGTTACGAATTTACAGCAAAAGCAATTTTAAGGTAAGTGAACATTCTTAGTTTGTTTACATTTTTTGTGAATGCGAAATGTCGCTTACATTAAAATTTTCTGTAACAAAGTATTACCATATATTCGCGATTTTACTACTTTTTCGTTTTGTCGTTAAATCAACTTGAGGTAATCGTTTTTTTTTTTAATTTAAAATAAATTTTTTTTTTTGAGTTTTCAACAAAAAATCGCTTGTTTCATACAGAGATTCTGATTCTGTGGAAATAATAAATTCGCAAACATTTTTTCTTCGAAGACTACTCAATTAGAATTTGAAGATATTAAAGAAGAAATGTGTGAAAAAATGTGACTTATTTGTATAGGAAGTACAATTAGGGGCAGCACAACGCGTCTTATTTTTTTTCGTGAATCAACGTTCAATTATTGCTTTCCTAGGCAAAATTTGTCTAAATTTAGTGTACGTACAAAAATTATATGCATGTAAAAGGGCAATATCTGTTATTAATATGGAGGCAAAACCATAGAAAACTTGACTATTTGACACACCCATTCTGGTACCTCCCATACAAATGACCGAATTCACCTCCATAGTCTTACATACATATCCTATTTGCGAGTACACTGAATTCTGTCAAATTTTGGGTAAGTTGTACGTTTAGAAAAATTGGACTCAGGAATGAATATGGACTATTTCTGTTCACGCCTTCTGGTACCTCCTATACAAAATTCCCTATTTTTGGAACATTGATATTTCCCCATAACTTCCAAACCGACACCTGGGGGACAATCAGATTTCGTCAGTTAATTTTTCTTGTAATAAAGCTTTAGGGGCATAACCTTAAAAAACGTAACTATTTGACACACCCCTTCTGGTACCCCCCATACAAATGACCGAATTTCCTCCCATAGTGTTACATATATATCTTTTTTACAAGTACACCGAATTTTTGATGAATATGGACTTTATCGGTTGACCCCTTCTGGTACCTCCCATACAAATTGACCTATTTTTGTAAATTGAACGTTAATTTACAAAAAAAAAAAACTTCGGACACATTGAGCTGCCCCTAACGGTACCTCGTAAACAAATAAGTCAAACTTTTACGGTTTAGCTACATGTCTTTATACCATTGGTATTATGACCGAAAGTCTTAGCTACAACTGTTTACGCTCCGAAGCAAGCTTATACCTAATAATACATAAGTAATTTTAATTACAAATCGGTTAATTTCAATAACTCAGGACTTTAGCAATATCTTATAGTGGGTGATGGTATTTATCAGTCAGTTTATCTGACTAAAATTTATGTACTGGTTTTATTGTTTAACCTAATATCACAGTTAGTTATATCTCAGCTTGCAGGGCTGTAAAAGAGCATTTAAAGAACTGCAATAAAAAAAACATATGCGAATTATTTCCGTATTAAATGAACTCATACCTTTTAGTAAGTTTTAATACAATATTTTTAAACTCCAGCAGTAGGAATCGAACTCGTGACCTCGGTACTCATGGTTAGGCATGCTACCTACTTTGATATCACATGATATATTTGTTGTACGACAAATAGCATACATGTGGTGCTTATGAACTACAGCATCTGCACGGCTATGAGCGTAAATTATGCCCTCTATTAATAGACCTGTTTAAGGCAAGAAAGTTGGCATGCCCTTTGTGCACATCTATGGAATTTTTGTGGGGTACACAGTAGGGCTGCTAACAGGCCAGTTATAAGAAGGGAAAGAGGCATGTCTGTCTGATCTTTTCTCACCCTAGTAAATGCGCGTGGGTATGAAATTTTTTGTTAGGCTTAGGGAAGGACTTATTATAGCCTGTATATATGTCTGGAAAATGAAGGCTTATTTGAATGTCAACAAACTGTCTTTAACGGCATGTTGAATATTAACGGACAAATTCAAATGTTGGTGCTGGACATTTTCGACTGATATCTACTTCGCATGTTTATGTTTGACATAATCTTATATATAAAAATGAATCGATGTGCAGTTGTCTCGCTAAAACTCAAAAACGGCTGGACCGATTTTCAAATTTTTTTTTTTGTTTTGTTCGCTATAGCTTCCGGATGGTTTAAAAGGATTTATTTTTTCCAAAAGTGGGCGGCGCCACGCCCCTTTTTTCAAATATCGCTCAGACGGCTTTTCTAATAGACTGATTGATACAAAAATTTTACCATGAGGTACTGTTGACCTGTAGATAGTTCCTGACTACATTTGGTTGTAATTGGATAAAGGGGCGTGGCACCGCCCATACAACTTGAAAATTAAAAAGGCTATATTTCATGAACTATCAGAGGTATAAAGACGAGATTTGGTATATATGTTGTTGGAGCAGTATAAATTACAGCCAGGATGGAAGTGGGCGGTGCCACGCCCCCTTTTCAAAAATCGCTCTAACGTCTTTTCTAATAGATCGATTGATACAAAAATGTTACCATGAGGTACTGTTGACCTGTAGATAGTTCCTGACTACATTTCGTTGTAATTGGATAAAGGGGCGTGGCACCGCCCATACAATTTGAAAATTAAACAGGAGATATGGTTCCAACACGACGGTGTAATATGCCATACAGCGCGTGAGACCATCACTTTGTTAAGCCAAACGTTGGTGAACGAATTATCTCAAAAAATGGTAATGCGAGTTCAATACAAAAATAGTATTCCGGAATATTCTTGATCCGTGTGAGAAGAAGACATGACAAAAAAAGTTTTTATGGCTAAAGGCATGAAGCTTCAAACTGAATTTTCATTTGCGGTCAAGGCACAACAAAAATGTTTTTTATGTTCAAAGAGATAGTTAGTATCCGCTACTACAGATCAAAATAAAAATTAAATTTTATCCTTAGCGGAATGTAGGTTTTTGATTAGTGGAAGAAGTGGTTTTTCGCCCTACATACAGAAAAAACTTAATCTACATGTCGGTACTATAGATATGACTTTGCTGATGAACTTTTTATTAGCATTTACAACAATAAAACGTAATTGGTTAACTACCATGTTAAGGAGTTACTTCAGTGTATTCCTCAAATTGTGGTCTTACATGCTGGTTGCAAAGGTTTTCGTGATTTTAGGAACGAAGAATTAATGCGAAAAATAAAAAATAAGCTTAAAAAGGGTAATATTTCAAAAAATATTAAAAAAATATAATATGAAATATGCTCCTAAAACCAAAATATTCTAAAATTTTACTTTATGCAAAAATATGCGCTAACAAATAGGTCTCAAAACACACTTGTAAGAGTATGAAATATATAAATACCTTACTCATTTATTTTTAACTCGTTCTAAAAAAACATTAATTTACATATTACCGGTTGCCCTAGTAATTACTTTAAATATGTCGACATTTTTTTTCTCTAAAATATATTAACAAAAACATATGGGATCAAAAACGCGACAAAATATTGAAATCTTCTTTGTCAACATGTACATAATAAATTGAGTAATGAATCATTTTTTCTTAAAACTATTTTTAAATTTTTATTTTAAATTTTAAGAAAAATAAAAATAAATTTAAAAAATTGCACTATTTTATTTTGTATAGTATAATATTTAACTAGAAATTACAAAAAAAAAAAAATTTGCAATTCTTGAATTCAGACCAAAATCAGAAAATTTTTACTGCCCACACCTCAATTTTTTTATTTTAATAAATATTGATTCTTTCTTAATGTACATGTTTGCAAAATTTCTCAAAATTCGGAGAGAAGAGCCCTTAAGATTACTAGGTTGTAAACTTAAAATGCTTGCATGGCATTTAAACAAAAACTCAGTAATTTTCGCCCATGGCAAATAAATTGGTTTATCTCAAATAACAGGTTCGCCGACTTAAAAACTCTTGATTTCTGAGCTAATAAAAACAAATAACTATAAAATGTGGGCAACACCAAGCTCCACATATCATAAATTTAGATATATAACTATATGCAAATACAAACACTTAGTGACGACAAACTTTGGTGAATACATATTTGAAATTTGACTTTTTTGCGGCACACTCTTAATCTATTTAATTCCATGCCAAATTAAACAAATTTGATTTTCAACTTATCAACAATATATACAAGATGAAGCTTGATACACTATATAAAGTAATTTAAATAAAATATCATGTACACTTGTGTTCTATGACAATCAGTTACAGAATTTAATCTTAAATTTTTCTATACTCCTTACTAACATCATTCACATCAATTTATAGCCATGACCTGCATCCATACAACATGTAGTGGACATTTCAGACTGAAAAGCTTTAATAATAAAATAATTGATTTGTATGACATTTTCCGAACGAATTCATAGCTATTTGGATTTAAATAATGTTCCGTTGGAACCCTAGCGGCCAATTTCAGTACAATCGTGTAAATCCGGTAACATTAAAATTTGACAGTAATGTTCTCTCTGGCATATGAAAGGTTTTTCATGAGTTTCAGAACTTTCGTGTTTCAGCAATACAACTTACGACTTCCTTTTTAAATTGCAAGCCGAAGAAAAAACATCGTCTGATTCCACTTTAAGCTGAATTTCCATCCTCAAAAATCTTAGTAATCACTATTTTTTGGTAAGAGTTAATGTGATAAATAATCGTGAAGAAATCTAATAGTGGTGATATTTAGGAAACAATATTTGTTCGTGAACTCTGAATATTTTCTAAACCGACGCTAATAAAAAGTTCAATTGGAGGACGAATCGTCCTACTGAAGGATTTTACCACCATCGAAGAAACGCAACACCTCGTTAGTCAAGTCCGCCAAGCACTTGTTCACTCCGCCAGAATTTACATATTGGAACTGATTGAAATTTGATCGAAAATCGAAATCGCCGCCGGCTCCACAAACCACGAGGGAGACATAAGCCACAGAATCTATTAAAACCCAAAAATACGTCTATTGCATAACCAGAAGTCTTAACAATATCCAATAACATTTTAAATCTAAGCCAAATCATCAAACCATTTAAAATTCAATTTTCCCTTATAGTGGTAAATAGGTTAAATCTATTTCCCTTTATTAATTTCTGCAAACAAGTGAGGTCGCTGGTTGGTCTCTCTATTGCAGAAAACAAGAAAACGATCAAAGTATAAATATCATTGAAATCTGTACCATCAAGACGCTTAAAAATACTCAATTGCCAGAACCAACCCGCGACCGTGCACTGTCCATCTATTGCAGTAACAACAGCCAAAACGTGTACAGCAAGAACGTAGTTATTTATTCAAGTAATAACCTTTGGTCTAGTTAAAATCAAATGTTTGTATGATAATGTAATAGTGCTTCAAGACTTTCATAAGGCTTTGCCTAAATACGATATTGAAGAAACGTTTAAAACTATATATAAAAAAGACATTGAAAAGTTTGTAAGTGAGCAAGACGTAAAGAAACCGTAAAAAAGACAGTTTACAAGTGATTTAGTATACAACTCCAAATTTCGGCAGCTACGTGTTTTCCACCTACCACGTTTTGTTGAGAATATCGCCAAGTAGAGGAACACCGATGATCACGATACATCAACTGGTGAAATATTAATCATATATTTAAATGCTATTAAACTTAAAGCCTAAATCCTAAATTAACAAAAATTTCAGAGTAACTCATAATCACCACATCACGAAACCTGTATTGGAAAGGCCTTTGCAATCAACTTCATGGTGTCGGTAAGTGCAAATATGTATAACTAGTTTAATTTGAATTATATAAAAGAATACCTTTAAATGTATCATTTCTCATAAAATTACGTGCCACCCTATACTACTCATTGACATAATGATCATTACATAATTAGTGAAAGAAGAAGAGAGACAAAACAGTGGTTAGACAAAACACACAAAACGATGAGCGAAATGATCACCGGTCAAATATACATTGTATGTATTTATGTTGAATTGTTACATGATCGTAATTATGAATGATCACTCACTTACGATTACTCTCGCTCTATTTTTGTTTGTTTTGAGTGCAATCCACTTAATTACCATTGACAACTAAATAATAATTAAGTTAATGCTAATTTGCGTAATAGAATAATTTGATTGTTTTTGGTACGAATATCCCCGCAAACTATTTGGAATCTAATTAGGTTCTTGAATTTCTTTACGTATTGTTTCACATTTTGTAAAATCGCAAATATTTTTAAGTTAATTCTTGGATATGAAAGAAGTAAATTTAAAGTTTAGCTTAATTACCCATGTTAAGAAATATATTTTGTTGTTTAATTTTGAATTGAATGAATTTAATAAACTATCATAAGAAGAAATGACTTGCTAAGAGAATTGGTAGAGTGTTTTCGTGGAGAATGTTGATGATGATTTAGGTAGTGTTGATATGTTAAGTTAGGGGTTCCACAAAAATTTGCATCATCGGTACTGGAACAATAGGTTTGGGAGGGAATAAAGATGACTTCTCTCAGAACATCAGGAGAGTATTACACCGTCACTTGACATATTCACCCCCTCGATATTTTTCCTCATTTTCATTTATTATTAATCTAAAGGGGCATTTGTTTGAATGATTAATAACATTAACATTTCCAATCCAGATACGGTATAAAATAAATAGGGAGTCTATATATTATTAGTGTGATGTTAAACAGTGTAGCCTTCAGGAAAGGACACGAATCCCCCCACCCGACTGATTAGCTAGTTATTAATGGCTCCCGCAGTCCTACTCCTAGAAGCTATCGTACAATGAATTGGGTGTATTATACATGCAGTTCTATAAACTAAAGCAGCCTAGAAAGTTGCTCCTAAACACTAGACGGTGTTCGTTACATTAATTGGCGCCCAACGTGGGGCACGGGAAGAGTAAAAGTATTCCTCTCGGCTCTGTCTTTTAATTTTTGTTCTTCATTTCGTTTCTGATGCTTTACGCAATGCATAAATTTCAATAACGTTTAGTAGGAAACTGAAGATTTCGTGAAACTCTACAAAATAAATTACATAGCTTTTCTGGATTTTTTAGTAACTTGAGGTCGTAAAGTTCGAGTAACTAACCGATTACTATATGTTATTTCTTTTTGTATGCAGTGGATCGTAGTCCAACAATTTCCTTCATATGATTATATAGAGTTATTCAACTTGAACTGAGTTACCAGCACCTAAGTGATTCAGGATTACAATGTCATTGTTGCAGACAATCCATTGTCCGACTCACCTAAGGGAATCTAAAGGGGAAAAGAATTTGATGTTGCTGGTTTGTTCGTTGGAAGTTCTTTATGTAAACATCCAATAGTTTTGTTTAGTTATAAATATCGTTGGGAAAAAGTGATATGGTCAAGTTTCGTAGAACTACCTTTTTCAGAATCACATTTAAAACGAAAACACTACTTTATGTACGATATTATTTTCACATAAGGATTTTACAAACACATATATATTTTTTTTATTATTTTTTTTATCTAGATATTCTCAAACATCCACAATCGTGTTACAGCTAAACCTGCTTATATAAAATTAAGATCTTAAATTAACAAATTTTAGGAAATATAAAGTTTTATTAACAGAAACGTCTTAATCTAATCAGGATGTCAATCCTACGATCACCCCATACCTCAGACGTGCCTCCACCTCAGGAACAATCGATTCCTTCTGATTCGGTTAACATATGTTCCATTTGTGTTGAGCTTTTAGTAGATGGTCAGGAGTGTGTTGTTATAAATGAATGTTCACATACTTTTCATAGGATTTGTATAGAAACACATCTCGCGACATCATCAGAGTGTCCGGTGTGTAAACGAGCATGTCAATTGTCCGAAATTCGAACATATACATTTCCATTTAGAGATTCTACGGTACAAGGTACTTCTGCTTCGGGTACTAATTCTGGTGCTAGTATAACTACTGGAAATTTGCATACGACCAAAGTTTCTGCAAGAGGTAAAGCTAGAGGAGCTAGAGCGCCTCACTATAATACTAGAAGTCAAAGTCGTGGGACTTTGCAAGATTTAAGAAATGTATCTCTTAATTTTGGTACCCCAGAACGAAATCGTCCTCCTTCTAATAATGTAGACAGAACGCCCAACAGAGATAAAAATCAGGGATCGGAACGTAATTGTGATCAGCCAACAAATGGTGTTGATTATGACTACATCAATAGAATGATGGAACAGAACACGTTACGATTATTGTCATCTTTGAATTTAATTCCTACAACCGGAGGGAATACAATTCAACATCCAGTAAATGTTTGTAATGCAAACATTACCAACATGAGTAGCAATCTTGGTTCACCACCTCACGCTACCTCAATGCATAATAACAGTCAAAATCAGAACTCGGCACAGTCAAGTCTTAATAATCCAAATAACAACGGTGGTTCTAATATTTCTAGTTCGCTCAGGTTACCCTTTACCACAGATAAAATCACTTCGATAATAACTAGTTGGAACATTAAATTTGATGGAACACCCTCAGGTCTTCCAGTTGAGGAATTTCTTTACAGAATTCGATCGTTAACTATAGATACTTTTGATGGAGATTTTTCGGTAATTTGCAAAAATCTGCAAGTTTTACTTACAGACAAGGCCAAACACTGGTACTGGCGATACCACAAACAGGTGCCAACTATTCAGTGGGAACCATTTTGCGAGGCTATTAGGACACAGTATCGTGACAGTAAAACTTCTTTTGACCTTAGAGAAGAAATAAGGAATCGCAAACAACGACCAGGAGAAAATTTTGACTCCTTTTATGATGCTATTTGTAGCATAGTAGATCGATTGGATTCGCCTATGTCTGAATCCGAACTAATTGAGATTATCACGAGAAATTTACGTCCGGAAATTAGACAAGAACTTTTATATGTTCCTGTTACCTCTATTTTGCAATTACGCAAGCTTGTCCAGAAGAGAGAAACTTTTCTAAACGACAACTATGTGCGGAAAAATTTGGTTAACCGGAATAATGGTTCTCATCTGCCCCGGCGACAAGTGGCGGAAATTGACGTTGTTCAGGAAATTGAGGGTAGTGTAGATTATACTGATTCAAACGTAACTATTAATGCTCTTGAGAGAACTCCAAAAAATGGCATATGTTGGAATTGTGACAAGTGTGGGCACCATTGGCAAGACTGCCTTGAAGATAGACGGGTATTTTGCTATGGATGCGGAGAAAAGAAAGTATACAAGCCCAATTGTACAAAATGTTACGCAAAGAAATCAAAAAACTTGACTTCAAATGTTCCGATGGCGGAACATCAGTAAATTCACAAACCACTTCAAATGATTTATCATCTTCAACTTTACCTTTTAAGTTGGACCCTACACCACCTTCTCTAATACAACCCGTAACAATTTTGAAGAAAACTGATTTACCTACTTTAGATCGCTACGTACAAGGCGGGAATAATTTAGCAAAGTTTCCAATTACACCCTACCATAAAAGACTGGAGAAGTATTTAGAAAGGCGTAAAGAGATATTCGATGCGTCTTCTATTTCAAGTGTGGTGACTTCAAAACCAAAACGTTCTACAGCTCGTTTGCGCAAATTTTGGAAATTGAAAAAGCTGTCAAATAAATTCTTAGTTTCTGCTATTATAGCAAACCCGAGTGATATGCGTTACTATGCAAAGGTGTCATTCCTAGATTTTTGTGAATTGGGGTTGTTGGACACTGGCGCAAACATAAGTTGTGTTGGTGCTAACTTAGCATCTATTGACTTTCAAAAATACGAAAATTTTACAAAGAGTAAGGCTTATGTCAAAACAGCAGACGGAAGCCCTCAAAAGGTTATTGGATGGGTGGACGTGCAACTTACGTTCAAAGGACATACTCGTGCCTTAAAACTATTTATTATACCTTCTCTCGCATCTAGATTGATATTAGGTGTTGATTTTTTCCGAGCCTTTGGGTTACTTTCCGATGTAATGGACTCTGTGGACGTGGTTGCTTGTAATGATACCAATCATTGTCAAGCTCCACTCTCGGCAATTTGCAACAGCGAAAAATCTACCGGAAATATTAGTGACGAGACTAAGGCCGACTCTAATGAATATTTTTACCCACTTTCATCTTCGCAACGACAACAATTAAATATGGTAATTAGTCTATTTCCTAACTTTGAAAAACAGGGGTTAGGTAAAACAAACTTGATAAAGCATTCCATTAACGTGGGCGAGGCGCGTCCTGTTAAACAAAGATTTTACCCAGTATCTCCGGCCGTGGAGAAGCTTATGTTTAAGGAAATCGATAGAATGTTGTCATTAGGGGTGATCGAACCATCAGTGTCTCCTTGGAGCTCACCGATGAGACTTGTCGTGAAGCCCAACAAAGTTCGACTTTGCCTAGATGCCCGGAAGCTTAATTTAGTAACAGAGAAAGATGCATTTCCTCTACCATCTATTGAAGGCATTTTCGCAAGACTTCCAAAAGCTAATTTAATCTCAAAACTCGACTTAAAGGATGCTTACTGGCAGATTGCCTTGGATGAACCATCCAAAGCCCTTACTGCTTTCACTGTCCCGGGGAGGCCACTGTACCAATTTGTGGTAATGCCTTTCGGGCTATGCAATGCCCCCCAGACAATGTGTAGGCTTATGGAGGAAATAATCCCTCCAGACTTACGTCACTCCGTTTTTGGTTACCTTGACGATATTGTTATTGTATCAGAGGATTTTGAATCTCATTTGGAAGTCCTTGTTCGAATTGCTTCGGCATTCAAAAAGGCAAATTTGACATTAAATGTGTCCAAAAGTAAATTCTGCGTCACCAAAGTTAATTATCTGGGATACATAATTGGCGACGGCGGAATAACTACTGATCCGGAGAAAATTACCGCGATACTCAACTGGCCCGTACCTAAGAATTTAAAACAGGTCCGTGGTTTTCTTGGCCTGGCTGGTTGGTATCGTCGATTCGTCGAAAATTTCTCTACCATTGTGTATCCTATTACGGAAATTCTTTCGACAAAGAAAATTTTTGTTTGGACGAATGAGGCTCAAGTCGCCTTTGAAAAACTCAAGTGCTTACTGACCTCCACGCCTATTTTAGTGAACCCTAACTTTGATAAAAAATTTTATATTCATTGTGATGCCAGTGATTATGGTATCGGGGCGGTACTTGTCCAACTGGACGATGAAAACCAGGAAAGACCGGTAGCATATATGAGCAGGAAATTAAACTCGGCACAAAGAAACTACAGCGTCACTGAACGTGAATGCCTAGCAGTTGTAGAAGCGATTAAGAAATTTCGATGCTACGTCGAAATGCAGGAATTTGAAATTGTTACGGACCATTCGAGTTTACTGTGGCTAATGAGACAGACCAATTTAAGTGGACGCTTAGCTCGTTGGGTTTTGCAATTGCAAGTCCACAAGTTCACAGTGAGTCACAGAAAGGGTAAGGAGCATATAGTTCCTGATTCCCTATCAAGAATTCCAGATTTAGAGATTACAAGCTTAGCAATAGTAGGACCAGAAGTAGATCTTTCGTCACCTCATTTTCAAGACGAGGATTACAAGTGTTTAAAAGAGAAAGTAAAACGTAATGGCGAAAAATTCCCTGATATAAAAATTGTGGATGATTTTGTATATTATAGAACCGAACATTATAGCGGCGATGAAGTTCAACAGTCAAATGCTTGGAAGTTGTGGATTCCTATAAATCTCCGGAATACCATAATTTCTAGGGCACACGACTGTCCAGTTTCGGCACACGGTGGTAGTTTTAAAACCTTAGAACTCATTAGAAGACATTTGTATTGGCCAGGAATGGTTCGTGACGTACGAAATTATATTCGGGAGTGTGATGTTTGTAAAATGACTAAATCCCCAAATTTCTCTACGAAACCACCAATGGGAAATCAATCCATCTCTGAACGACCATTCCAACGTCTATACATAGACATTTTGGGTCCCTACCCAAGAAGTAAGCAAGGTTTCATTGGCTTATTTATCGTGCTAGATCACCTCAGCAAATTTCACTGGCTATGCCCTTTGAAGAAATTCACAGCTTCGCCTATAATGGAATTCTTAGAAAAACAAATCTTTCATATGTATGGTGTACCAGAAGTTGTTGTAAGTGACAACGGAAGCCAATTTAAGGCTCATGACTTTAATGCCTTCCTGACATCTCATGGCATCACACACACTTATACGGCGTATTATTCCCCACAATCAAACGCTTCGGAGCGTGTAAACCGCTCCATAATAGCCGGAATTAGGGCCTATATCAAAAAAGATCATCGAGTCTGGGATGAAAATATTAGTGCCATTAGTTGCTCGCTGCGGAATTCGATTCATCAGTCTATCAACATATCTCCATATCATGCCTTATATGGCTTTGATATGATAACCCATGGATCATCCTACTTGTTACTTAAAAATCTACAACTGTTAGATGAACCTTCGGCAAAATTATCTAGGGACGATCGCTTACAAATAATAAGACAGGATATACGAAATCATATCAAAGACGCTTATGAGAAAAATAAGAGTCAATACAACCTTCGCACTAGAGTGCAATCCTTTAACATTGGACAGGAAGTTTTCCGGCGCAATTTTGCTCAAAGCAGTGCGGAAAGGGGATTCAATGCAAAATTCTCACCCGTATTTATAAAATCCAGAATTAGGGAAAAGGTTGGCAGCCATTACTATATTTTAGAAGACCTTCAGGGTAAATTGGTAGGAACTTTCCATGCAAAAGATATTCGGACCTGAAAGTCCTTTCTTCCAAAAATTCTGTTACTCATGGAGTAAGAATTTTTTGATTTTGTAGTGGACATTTCAGACTGAAAAGCTTTAATAATAAAATAATTGATTTGTATGACATTTTCCGAACGAATTCATAGCTATTTGGATTTAAATAATGTTCCGTTGGAACCCTAGCGGCCAATTTCAGTACAATCGTGTAAATCCGGTAACATTAAAATTTGACAGTAATGTTCTCTCTGGCATATGAAAGGTTTTTCATGAGTTTCAGAACTTTCGTGTTTCAGCAATACAACTTACGACTTCCTTTTTAAATTGCAAGCCGAAGAAAAAACATCGTCTGATTCCACTTTAAGCTGAATTTCCATCCTCAAAAATCTTAGTAATCACTATTTTTTGGTAAGAGTTAATGTGATAAATAATCGTGAAGAAATCTAATAGTGGTGATATTTAGGAAACAATATTTGTTCGTGAACTCTGAATATTTTCTAAACCGACGCTAATAAAAAGTTCAATTGGAGGACGAATCGTCCTACTGAAGGATTTTACCACCATCGAAGAAACGCAACACCTCGTTAGTCAAGTCCGCCAAGCACTTGTTCACTCCGCCAGAATTTACATATTGGAACTGATTGAAATTTGATCGAAAATCGAAATCGCCGCCGGCTCCACAAACCACGAGGGAGACATAAGCCACAGAATCTATTAAAACCCAAAAATACGTCTATTGCATAACCAGAAGTCTTAACAATATCCAATAACATTTTAAATCTAAGCCAAATCATCAAACCATTTAAAATTCAATTTTCCCTTATAGTGGTAAATAGGTTAAATCTATTTCCCTTTATTAATTTCTGCAAACAAGTGAGGTCGCTGGTTGGTCTCTCTATTGCAGAAAACAAGAAAACGATCAAAGTATAAATATCATTGAAATCTGTACCATCAAGACGCTTAAAAATACTCAATTGCCAGAACCAACCCGCGACCGTGCACTGTCCATCTATTGCAGTAACAACAGCCAAAACGTGTACAGCAAGAACGTAGTTATTTATTCAAGTAATAACCTTTGGTCTAGTTAAAATCAAATGTTTGTATGATAATGTAATAGTGCTTCAAGACTTTCATAAGGCTTTGCCTAAATACGATATTGAAGAAACGTTTAAAACTATATATAAAAAAGACATTGAAAAGTTTGTAAGTGAGCAAGACGTAAAGAAACCGTAAAAAAGACAGTTTACAAGTGATTTAGTATACAACTCCAAATTTCGGCAGCTACGTGTTTTCCACCTACCACGTTTTGTTGAGAATATCGCCAAGTAGAGGAACACCGATGATCACGATACATCAACTGGTGAAATATTAATCATATATTTAAATGCTATTAAACTTAAAGCCTAAATCCTAAATTAACAAAAATTTCAGAGTAACTCATAATCACCACATCACGAAACCTGTATTGGAAAGGCCTTTGCAATCAACTTCATGGTGTCGGTAAGTGCAAATATGTATAACTAGTTTAATTTGAATTATATAAAAGAATACCTTTAAATGTATCATTTCTCATAAAATTACGTGCCACCCTATACTACTCATTGACATAATGATCATTACATAATTAGTGAAAGAAGAAGAGAGACAAAACAGTGGTTAGACAAAACACACAAAACGATGAGCGAAATGATCACCGGTCAAATATACATTGTATGTATTTATGTTGAATTGTTACATGATCGTAATTATGAATGATCACTCACTTACGATTACTCTCGCTCTATTTTTGTTTGTTTTGAGTGCAATCCACTTAATTACCATTGACAACTAAATAATAATTAAGTTAATGCTAATTTGCGTAATAGAATAATTTGATTGTTTTTGGTACGAATATCCCCGCAAACTATTTGGAATCTAATTAGGTTCTTGAATTTCTTTACGTATTGTTTCACATTTTGTAAAATCGCAAATATTTTTAAGTTAATTCTTGGATATGAAAGAAGTAAATTTAAAGTTTAGCTTAATTACCCATGTTAAGAAATATATTTTGTTGTTTAATTTTGAATTGAATGAATTTAATAAACTATCATAAGAAGAAATGACTTGCTAAGAGAATTGGTAGAGTGTTTTCGTGGAGAATGTTGATGATGATTTAGGTAGTGTTGATATGTTAAGTTAGGGGTTCCACAAAAATTTGCATCATCGGTACTGGAACAATAGGTTTGGGAGGGAATAAAGATGACTTCTCTCAGAACATCAGGAGAGTATTACACCGTCACTTGACATATTCACCCCCTCGATATTTTTCCTCATTTTCATTTATTATTAATCTAAAGGGGCATTTGTTTGAATGATTAATAACATTAACATTTCCAATCCAGATACGGTATAAAATAAATAGGGAGTCTATATATTATTAGTGTGATGTTAAACAGTGTAGCCTTCAGGAAAGGACACGAATCCCCCCACCCGACTGATTAGCTAGTTATTAATGGCTCCCGCAGTCCTACTCCTAGAAGCTATCGTACAATGAATTGGGTGTATTATACATGCAGTTCTATAAACTAAAGCAGCCTAGAAAGTTGCTCCTAAACACTAGACGGTGTTCGTTACAAACACTCACGCAGTTAATAGGTTAAACAGAGACATGAAATATTTCCAAACAACATTCGAGCAACTCAGCATCATCGTCGTAATCATCGACAACATGTTGACGTGATTTGCATTCAAATGTAAACCCAAGCCGGCCTTTCTCCTCTTCCTCAAACAAACCATCTCCATCTTGTTGCAACATTGACAAAACTTTTCACTGCAGGCCACCATCAACCACTGTTGATTTTTATATTTGTTGCAAGCACTGCACTATGGTGCAGTTAAAACTTCCATAACTTTCGCTTGCATCTACACATGTCGGATAGTAGATGGCGTTGTTGCTGCTGTTGTTGTCAAGATGGCAACGCCAGATGAGTTGGTGGTGGCATTGATGGCGACGTCAAAGATGCTAGCGGTTGGGTTTAGTTAAGTGGTTTCATCATTTATGAAAATATTCTGAACTAATTTCAAAATACTTCCCGCACATTTGCATGATGCCCTGCCATCGGCGGAAACGAGCGGCTGCAAGGGGTCTCCAATGTTGAAGTTGAGTTTGAGGTTAGGGATGTGTGTTCGCAGAGTTGTTTAGCTGGAAACCATTATTTGGTATAAACAACGCAAAGTAAATTTATTTTAGAAAATTGTTCTTAATTGGCAAAATGTTGATTTTCATCCATCAGAGCATAAAGTTTTCACAAACAAACAACAACGACGACGCTGAAGATGTGTAAGCGGACGGACAACCGACCCTTTTTATGTTGCAGACAACTGCGGATTTTAATTAAGCAAATGAGAGAGGAGAGAGATATTTTAATTTGCGATATTTTAAACGTTTCTAATGTTTGGAATAAAACTCAAATAGAATAATTCTATGAACAAATTGAGAGTTAAATTGAGAGACGCGGGGAGCGACAATGCAAAGAATTGACCGTTTATTATATTTGTATTTATTCTTGCTAATTACTGAAGTTGTCTATTGTGTCACTTAGGGGGATCACAATTATGCAAACCCACTGAGCCGCATTCAAGTTAAACTCTTAATTTTTTATGAGATGAAAATTTGGTTCTTCCCGCCAATTAGTGTTTGAATTTAAAACAACCAAGCAATATTCCATAAAAGTCTTACGTAAATCACGGAATATTAAATGTAAGTTCAATGGCTATTGTAATACAATAGACTCCTCCAAATCTGTTAAAAGCAAAATTCTACAGCGTGGTTATAGAAAAAAAAATTTGGTACGCATCTTAAGATTTTAATAATATTGCCGCGATAGTAACAATTTTATTGATAATATTGAATAGTTCACTACTTTTTCATAATATTTATACACGACATTTCTATAAAAGCTATCCACAAAGTGTTATTACCTAGAAACACATAACAAAAAGTATTTTCTTTTCTATATAAATTTATTCTACATTTTATAATTTCAAGCAATCAAGTAATTTCAATGGAAGAAGTTTCTCTCACTGAACTGATTAAAAAAACTTTTTCAATCTTAACAAATGTAAGATTCGTCGGAAAGTCAGGAAATTGGGAAAATCTAAAATTGTTTTTTTTTTTGTAGGGAATTTTCTGCGCAGTTGTTACGAATGGCTTTTCGAATGGAACCATAAAAAAATTTTGTTGAGAAATTCGGAAATTTCTGGAAAAATTCGAAAAATTTAATTAATTTTTTTTGTATGATTTGCTAATTTTGGACGATGTTACTGTAAAAAATTTCGGATAATTATTCCCAAATGATTTCCCGAATGGAAAAAATAGAAAAATTTTCGGTGGAAAACTTATAAAATTCCGAAAAAATTGTATCGCTGGATTTGATGAAAGTCGCAAATTGATTTTTTGTAAAAAATTCTGTGTGTAATTGTTCCGTAGTGGCATTTCGAATGGAAAAATAGAACATTTTTGTTGCAAAATTATGGAAAAATGCAAATATGTATATGTATAAAAATGGTGTGAAAACAGTATAGTAATTCTAAAGTGAGAACGGCTGGCCCATTTTGCTTAAAATTTTTTTTCTTCGTAATTGGTAGGAGTTTTTTATGCAAGAAAATTTTGGGAAAATTGCTTTTTTGTTACGGAATGGCTTTTCGAATGGATAAATAAAAAATTCTTAGCGAAAACGCAAAAAATTGTCTATTTTTTATCGACGAATTATCGCATGATTTGATGATTTTGATGGATGGTAAGGTGGAAAATTTCGGATAAATTTTGGTTGGAGAATTTAAGGAGGTAAAAAATATATATAGATATCTCAGAAATATTTATTAATTTGATAATTGATCGTTACAGCATTCATTCCGTATTCATTGCTTGGCAATGATCAAATTTCTGTTGATGTTTCAACTGAATTGGTATCGCTTCCTGCAAATTTTTGCCAGTTCAAATAGTCGAAGGAGGAACTCATCACCAAAGTTATAAAAATGCACAAAATTATAAAAATCTCGATTGGTTTAATGAACTGGCGAAAGCTTGAATTTCAATTTTGAAAGTCAAATTGCTGGAGAACTGCAATCGTACAAATGAAAATTAAGTGTCCAACTATCCGACGCAATTTTTCAACTCGCTTGATGTACCAGAAACTCCGCCCCATTATTTACAGGTGAAGTTGGGATCGATCATAATCCTAATGCGGAATCTGAATCAACCGAAATTGAATTTTCCCTTGATGATCGTCGGTTGAATCCCATTGTTTATCGGTTTTTTTGCGGACAACCGTTGATGATGCGGTTGTCCGCCAAAAAACCGATAAACAATGGGATTCAACCGACGATCATCAAGGGAAAATTCAAAGGGGACTAAGCCCATATCTCACGAAATTTGTTTATTTCAACTGATCATCCATTCCAATCCCCGTTCGGATGGTTTGGTGATGACAATCGATAAATCGCAAGGGCAATGCACAGTGGTTCCGTCCATAGGCCAAAAATCAAAAAACTAATTACAAAGTATTAATATAAAATGTAAACAAATTATCTCTTAAATGTCCAATCTTCATAATGGTAAACCGGATTCTTCTGAAAATCTAACGGGACTTTTTGAAAATAGAATTTAATCATGAACATTTGTTCGCGCTTTTTTACGTTGGTCGAATAACTTAAAACAAGGGTGCACTTCAAAACGGATTGCTCATGCATAAGTCTAAAAAATTCAATTATTTTTAATGGATTTTAAAATTAAAAGTATTTATTTAATCTCCACAAATTTATAAAAACTAACTTGTTGTGTAATTCTTGTCAAATTAATGTTTTAGGTAACGTATTTGTTTGATCCTATTTTGTGGGTCTTCATTATGATTATTTAGAGTTTTAGTTGTGTTCCCCCCAGATCCCCCTTTAGGTCTCTTTTCCATTGTATTTGTCGTAGTCTTAAGGTAATAAAAGTGTTAAAGTTTGTTGCGGAAATTTGCGGATGTGCGTGTAGTTTTTAATATACTAAACCGCCTTCTTAGTAGATCCTCAAACTTAGGTAAGAGGATAAGTATAATTTCATAAGTGAAAAAAGTGTAACGACCCCAATTACCTCGACCCAAATTATCTTAAAACCAAATTTGTTTAAAGATTTTTTAAGACGATTGTCCCATTTCCTTCGGTCCGGCTGGCTGGCCGGTTGGCTTGCTGGTTGGAAGGATAACTGATGGGCATGATAATTTGAGTAAACCTTAACTGATCTTTATGAAAATTTACCAGTTTTAATATTTTCCAAAATGAAGTTACGTTATTGTAAATAAGCAGAATTGCCCCACCCTTTCTGGTACCTCCAATTCAATTAATACAATTCAACGTAATATTCCCACAAGCATATTCTTTTTTAGTCAAATTTTTTCCAAAGAAAATTTAGGGTGGCATGTCTTATACAAAATTACCAACATAATACTTGAATGTGGTCAGTTGGATTATCTTGTAATCCGACGCAAAACCTCGGAAAACCGAAATATTAGCTTCAGACGGTTTTACATACATATCATTTTTGTAAGAGATATTGAATTGAACTTTTTATAACTGTTGTTAGTTTTGCTACATGTCTGTAAACTTCTGGCCATACGACCGAGAGTCCTATACCCGATCGTTTAAGCTACATAAGTAATTTTTTTTTTCAATTTCATTAACTCGAGAGTAAAACAATGTCGTACATAGGGTGAGGGTATTTATCAGTCAGTTCACCTGATTGAAATTCCTGTACTGGCTTAAATATTTTTTAAGAGTCCTGCTGAACATTTCAGCTCTGTACTACCATTAGAAGTGTTTTTGGCCGCGCCTCCATACAAGCGGATCCACTGTGCAATGGTTGGAAGTCTGTGGGATTTATCTCGAATTTCCCTGTTTTTCACACGGTCAGCTGTACGTTGGGGACCGGCCGTGGCATAGTGGTTAGAACACGCGACTACCATGCGGGAGATCGCAGGTTCAAACCTGGCTCCAGTCATCTTAAAAGAAAAAAAAAAAGAAAATTTTCTTTCATTGTCGGCTCCCCTCGAATGTTGTTGACAGCAACTTCGCAGTATTAAGCGTCGATTCAATCGTCGTGTCTAGTAAGAGCTTCTCAAACAGTGACGTTCGCATTCGTCGATAAACAAGTAGGTGCCGTTAGTTGTGAATCTAAAAATAGAAAGCGTGTTAATTCACAACAACGCGAGAAGCTATCTCATACCTCATTCATGGGGTGCAAAGGGAAATTAAGTAAGTAAGTAAGCTGTACGTTGACTTTTAGCGTTTTGGTAAACCGTCTTTGTTGTTTGTTATTGCGCAGGAAAACAAAACGAAAAACATTGTTATAATGTCACTTTGTACTGACTTCCATTCCATTTAAATGAATCACATTCAAATTTAAACTATCAGTGTTTTTATCACTCTGAAGTTTATCTGAAGTGGACTAATTAGAGTTCGCCCTGCTCAACTTAATGTCTTTCTACCTAAAGGAAATGCAAGTCGTCCTGTTGTTTCCAAATTTCATACACAGAAGCCAGTCTTCATATGTATATCCGATATTCTCAAATTACTTCTGGAAGTCGTTTTACAAATTCACTAAAAAGAGTAAACACCTTATCACACTTAATCTTGGCGGTTTTTCAATATCTTTAAAAAAAAAATGTAAATTAGTAATATTTCAGATAAAATCGAACTACTGAGGTTCATATGTAACTGTTTGGTAACTAAATGATTCGATAATTCTTCAATTCAGCGTTGCATAAATCCTAGAGCGCTAAGCTATTTACGTCATATAATAATTTGTTCTAAAGACAAATATAGATAAATGGAATGTCAGAAAATGTTTATATTCTCAAGCACAGTGTCTTAGAAAAAAAAATAGGTTGTGTTAAGTTGATTAAGAAACGTTCAGCTTCATTAAATTTATTTTTCACCAAATTGCCCAAAATATTTTTATTTCGTCAGAATACATACATGAGTATGAATAAATTTGGAACAACAACAGATACATCGCTAACAAAAAACGTAAAAAGCAAAATGATCCAAGTAACTGCCCTGTGCAATGCCGGATAGCACTTCAATTTTACCTAAAACAACATTTATAAATTTAACTCAATAAATTTTGATCGGGTAATTAGAACGTAATTTTTAAATCAGTTAGAACTTAAAGCTTTGCTGAAATTAGTATGAATAACATCAACTCGTAGTTGCGTTTTTAATCCGTCATTTACAGTAGTTGTAAAAACTGAAAAAAGTAAGTAATACCAACAATTTTACGCCAAATCATTTGGGGGGTTTAATGTAATGGCCTAAAACCTTCACCTTGCCTTGTTATTTCTCACTCCCTTTGGGGACAGCCTATTATAGTAATAACATAAAAATTTCGCATTTGGATCAATACAATATCTTAAGCGAAATTCATATGCATACAGTAGATGTATATGTACATAAATCATCACACGAGACTGATCCACTATTGCTGTTTTTGTGTAAAGATAAATGGCCAAAGATCAAACGAAAATGTCGTCTGAATTTTATCTAAGAAAACTTGCAAATAATTTTCTTATATTAACGAAAATTATATTTGTTCTATTTCAATTTTTACCTTATCACATTGAAAATTCCTGTCTTTTTAAAAACGGCGAATCACTGAAATCCTCCTAAGCGGCACGTGTAACTGCTTAACCTTGTTTAATGATGCCGATAACCAAATAGCATGAAATACTTCAAGTATCGTTTGACATAAGGTAGGAAACGACAACATGACTGAACGTTAATTTATGTTTTTTTCTTCTTTATGTGAACATATTTTAAAATCTCTTGAGCTTGTGAAAACGCCTACACAAATGAAAGGAGTTATTTAAACGAGAAAATAAAAAACGTGCTACTAACAGGGGGAGTTGACCGACCGACGATAAGGAAACGAGTGTAAGAAACATAGAGCAAAACTGATGATGTTGCAATTTACAGCAAAATAGAGACTTATGTGAATGTCCTTTATTCAAGTTACATACATACAAATACACCAATGTAAAAAAAGACACAACAAAGAAAAAGAAATTCATATGTATGTGGGTAAGGATGGTGGTGTGTGTACTTATTTTAAAATCGAGTAAAAAAAAGTTGTTCCAATAAAGCGAATAAAAAAGTAAAACAGTCCGCAAAGCCTGAGTCTGGAGAAAGTCGGGGTATGTAGTTGTTTCTACTTTGCAGGAAACATCTTGCCATCTTTCATAGCCACATGCTGTGACACTGTGCATTCTCTAACCACCCACATGATGCAGCATCATTGGGAACAATCGCAGCATCATCGACAAGACCAAAAGTTAGTCATTTCACAGTTGGATCATCAAACCCAATTCACTACGAGTTACGAGCATTTTGCTGTTGTTTCTACTGCTGGTTATTTGGTGGCATTGTTGTTATATGTATAAAGTTTTAGAATTTGACATATGGTTTACAATCTGCTAAATGACAACAATTCTAAAGAACTATTTGGAATTTCAAATACAAATTCAGTGGTGTAGTCTTGTATGTCAGTGTGCCACAATGAAGCAGTGACCACAGTATGTGATATTGGTGGAAGTTAAAGCCAGGAGCAATGTAATCGTAAGCTTAAGTTTAGCAAAGTTAAGGAAATTTTTTAACAGCAAGGAGATGTAGGGTGGTCGAAAAAATGTGAATTGGCATAGGTGTCGTTTATTATTCTTTGATAGCTTTAATTGTGGCCGGTCGTGGCATGATGGTTAGAAACGGGTCTATCATGCGGGATATCCATGGTACAGTACCTGTTTCAGTCATCTGCATATCTTACATCAGTGGCCCACTCGATGTTGCCGATAACACGCTCCAGTGTACGCAAAGTAAAACAGCTGACGTTCGCATTCGTTTATAAACAATTAGCTGAGTATAAAAATATGCGATTGCCGAAAGCTTCTCCAATTTGTCTAAGTAAACACCCGTCCTCCAGCGAAGCTGATACGTCTTTGCGGAATGACGCTGACTGACACGAAGTCTTCAGTGAATATTGGCAAGGACCTTACGGAGCCATTCTGTACCAGACGAGGCCTAAAACAAGGCGACGCACAGTGGGGTAAATTCACGATCTGGGCGGCCAAAATTATTTGAAGAAAATTTATGAAGCAGAATGTTAAAAAATTACTCGGTGAGGCGTAAAAAATAATAATATGTTAACATTCGGGGGGTAGAGGTTACGACCGTTTTTATACAAAAAATGGTTTTTATAAAAAATTTAAGATTTCAAGTATTTCCCATATATCTCCACAAGGTTGCATTTTAGAGCCCTACCTCCATATAACTTTTTATTCGTCTGGATACCCTCTAACTTTAAATCCATAGAGATATATGACATCCAGTATGTTAATTAAAGTGGTTCAGTAAAAGCGCAGAAATTATGGTCTAGTCTTCCGCAGTAGGTAAATGCCTATAAAACACAAAACCGCAAAAACCCGCAATTTTTTTTTTCCATCTGAACAATAAGATGTTAAAGATTATATTTAATTCCCATAGCCTGCTAAAATTGTTGCTTTACCTTAACGCACCAAAATAGAAAATGCACAATTAGCAACAAGTTACTCTGACAGCGTGTAGAAAACGAATGTAAGCAAAATGGAATGAAAAAATAACGGAATCTAGTTAAGCATTCTGTTCTCTTTACCCTACAATCAGAAAGTATTAAAAACATTGGTTTTTGAGAAATCGAATTTTGGCCGCCCAGATCTTTAATTAACCCCTCTGTGCGAAGGCCTATCGTGTGATCTCTTCAACATTGTGATGGAGATGATAATAAGAAAAGCTGCAGTAAACACGAGTGGCACTATATTCAACAAAAGCCACATGCTACTCGCGTACGCTGATGACGTCAACATCATCGATCGAAAACTGCGGGATGTGACTGCAGCCTTCTCAGGTATACAGAAGGAATCAGCGAAAATGGGTCTAACGGTGACCGAGGACAAAACGAAGTTATTAGTTTCAACGAACATCGAATCTACTCGTTTGGGAAACTGCGTGAACGTTGACAACTATAATTTCGAGGTGGTAGATAATTTTGTCAACCTTGGCTCCGCCATCAACATAGCAAATAATGTCAGCCTAGAAATCCGGAGAAGAAAATAAATACTACTACGGACTAAGCAAGCGATTCAATGACAGAGCCCTCTCTCGACGAACAAAACTCCAGCTATACCAGATACTGGTTCTACCTGTCAAAATATATGGCTCAGAATCCTGGGTTATGAATAAGAGTTTATATATGTGTTTTATATAAGAATTTCCAACTCAAATAAAAAGCATTTAGGCAAAAACTGGCAGCTAATTTTGGATACATTGACAAGCTACAATCATACAGATTACAAAAACACAAATAATAGAATTAAAGTTTGATAAATTCCCGTTTAAAACTCTAATTGAATTTGGACATTGGACAAAATTTTGACGTATAAGACACACTCGTACAAAACTCCATTTATTTTGTAAACAAAAAATTTTTTTGAAACATAAAAATAGTAATATTTGTTCCTAACATTGTTAAATTAATTTCAGCAAAAAAAAATTTAAAACTTTTTTCTTATTATTTCACGACAACTTTAATTGCGGTACTAAATATCAACTGAGCTACAAATAGAAAAACAAAACAGCAATTACTTGTGTTTAAAGCAAGAAAGCAAACCTGAAACAGAAGTTAAATAAATAAAAAATTTACCGTTATACTCTGTGGACACTTGTCAACTTATTATCAAACAAAATATTTAGTTTCAAAATAAAAAACAAAATGACTTTCTTCCGGCTAGATTGAGCATTTGGACCACTGTGAGGGCGACCAAAAGAGGGCGACTAAAACTCCGTTGGAAAGACCAGGTTACTGAGAACCTTACAGAACTCGGTGTGACTAACTGGAAAAGAAGCGCATAAGATGGAGGCGCTTATAATTTATTTCTACGTGCGGTATATAATCCACTGGGATTGCAAAGAAGTACCAGCTAAGTAAGTAAGTAAACACTCGTATATGTTTATACTTGCACGACATCATAAATCCACATTTTGCAATCGGAATGTCAGAAAGATTCATCAGCTGTACCATAATTATACCCTCACCCTACGTGTAGGATGGCATTTATCATTTGGTACGACCCAAAAGTGTAACTCATATAAGGAGTCGCTTTACATCCTATGTTTTTAAATCAAATTCAATTCATGACTATTTAGGTCGTTTGAGCCCGCCAGTCTGTCAGGTTTGGTTTTAAACTTTGCATGAGTTAATATTTCTCCACTTTGAAAATCGAGTAAAAATATCAATATACCCAATGGGTGAGGGTATTTATCAGCCAGTTCACCTGACTCAAAATTCTCTACTGGTTTTTTCTGGACTGTATACATTTTATATTTTACAGCATATTGGGAAATTTTGAAATGAACTAATAATTTCAAATCTGTCTAACAACGTCTGTGTATTAATTACATAATAATATAATTTCGTTATTATTTACATAATTTTTTTAGCAGTAAAACTGACACAACGAGGCCCTTAAATGAAAGCAGTTTATAAATTTTAATTTTTTTAATTTTTAATTTCAATTTTAATTTCATAGGTTGGTAAAACTGCACCGCAAAAATTATGTTAAATAAAAAATATACACCTGACCAGAAATGATTATAGTCTAATATACAAAATCAGAATTTCCAGAATATTATTATCGTATGCTCCCATACACACACATACGACCATAAAAAATAATTGCATAATTATAACAAAAGAAAAATTAAAAAAAATATAACCTTCTTAATGACCGCAAAAAGAAAACCAAAACAAAATGCAAATTAAGAAGATGAATGCAGGAAGAAGGATGTTTTCTTATGTTTTTCTGAATATTTTCTTAAACCCAAATTTTAATACCACCAACACTCGTAAACCATTATGAGGATGGTGATGAGCAGAAGAATCCGCTTACTTAATAAAGATTGCGATGAAACCAACACCACCGCAGAACATGTACTACATTTGCACTTGTGAGAGAACTTTACAGAATAACCAAGAAAATAAACCAATGCACAACAAGAAATATGTAAATTTTCTTAACTAAATATGAATACCATCAGATGTTACTGTTGTTTGCGGATGTTGACGGTGCCAACAACGCAGTTGATGCTGATGCTAGGATGGTACTAGACCCTATGCTAATGTTTCCCTCGCCTAGCCTAAGTCGACAGTAACTGATGGAGGCAGTATCACCGCCCCATTGTAAATGACATGAGGAGCGAGAGCGACATGCTGAGATCTATGAATTCCTAAGCTCTAGTTAAATGTTTCATAAACTGTCCTCCCATCCAGTTCTGTACATGCAACATGAAATGGAAGAGATGTGTATGAGCTACTGTGTAGTTATGAGGGGAGTATGGCAATGTTGTGGAAAATTTTCGATTAATTTTATTTGTCTAAAGATGAATTTCACATTTGTTGACTAAAATGCAAAATGTAAAAAATGGTTTCAAATTTAGACAAATGAAGAAGATCAAATATGCTGACGTGTAACTATAATTTTGCAATTAAATTGGTATAGTTAATATAGTTTACCAAATCACATTAAGATAGTCTTATATATAGTATTGCTTATATATTTGATAGAATTAGAGTTAGTTGGTGTTTAGACGAAGACGTCTTAAAAGTCATTGAGATAATAGTTCGTAAATGATGGTATGTTTGGTGGAAACATTGTAAAGAAGTTGATTGAAGAATGCAAACGAACCCATGGCTTCATTTGTTACGAAATAACCAAAAAGGTATGCGCTGTAATAAAAATTGTTTACATTGTAAAAGTTTACAATTTTAAGGAAATTGTAGTGTGCAAATTCTAAGTGGACTTGTATCGGCAATTCAAAATATAATCAATTGACAATTTTTTGAGTTTAATACCTCTTATTCAACTTTATTTAATTTCTGCTTCTTGTTTTTTCAATAGACCATCAATCACTCCAATAACCATATCGTCCTCGCATCTCTCCATTTGGCCACTTGCGCCATTGTCATGTAACAACAATCTTTCCGCATGTCACACAACTAAACCTTTTACCCAGTTTGTGTCAACATTTACGAGCTGCGTGGATGTGGAAATGGGGTTTTCTGGTTTCTGACTTCCTAAAAATGCTGATTTTCCATTTACTTCATTTGGCGATATTTAGCACACAATGGAGGCCACGACAGCAACAAAACTACGACAAGGAATTGTTTTATTTATTCAAATGACACAAGACTTCCAAAATCAATGACAGCAAAATTTTGCAGTGAAAATTCCAACATTGTAGGAAATCTTTTGCAAAAACTTTTGATTTTACCCCTTTATGTTCGTGTTTAGGTTAACGAAATACAGCGACAACTGGTTTCAGGCAAATTCCAGGGAATGTGGGGGCGGACACGAGTTACACAATGTTTCGAATAGTGTAACATATTTGGCCCTCAGGATGTCACTTACAATTTAACAAGGATAAGAAATGTGTTGTGGTGTTACAAATAGTTTTGAAAGTATGTTAAAAAGTTAAAATTGATTGAATTTAACGTACTTGTAGTGAATGTAGTAGGAACTTAATGCACAAGAAAGTATATTTCTAATTAACACAATTCACTACAAGTTCAGCTTATAAATAGTCATTGAGTTTTAATATCATTCCCATGTTTTTTTTAATATTAAAAATATACAAATTCAAAAGCAGCCAATAGGCAATAATCAAGGATGCTAATATAATTATTATTAGCTGGATGATGTATTTGTATTTCCATGTCGAAATAATTTATGAGAAAGTAAAGAAATTTTGGAGATGGTTACGAGATGGCCTATAGGAAATTATTAGATATAACAACTGCTTATGTTAAATTAGGTAAAAATCTAAAAAAGCTGTAATAGACAAAATTTTCTGTGTCTCTACCACATGTAGAGCAAAAAATCACTCATTAAGAAATGAGTATTGCTCATTAAGTATATTGATGATAAAAAAAGCTCATGGTCAAGGATGTATAAACAACCTAGACTTCTAAGACGCACAAATCCGTACATCCACGCACTAGCATAGCTTTCGCTGTGATAGTGCTGATATCTTGTCGAAATTTGTCTACTGGATGCCATCAATGCTAATATCCATTTTTAGAACAATTTCAAAATATGTAAAATAATAAACGCACTTAAGTTTAGTCTTGACCTAGAGATGGGCATTTGAGTAGTTTTTGGCCATTAATGATTATCTAAAAATATCACCAAGAATATTTTTAAGTCTAACAGTTCGTTAGAAATGATACTGTTTATTCTAGTTCGAACAAAACATATATGTGCTTTTCCAACAGCAGAAAATGCTGCCGTGTCGAATCGAAATTAATATTTGCGTGTTTGACGAGGTGCTACTTTTCAAGTGATTGAAGTGTATTCTTTATTTTCCCTCAAATAAAAGAGTTATTAATAAAACACAGAAGAAAGTCGATGAAAAATTTACAATTTTAAACTTTGGTAGAATATCATAATTACGGTAAAAGATATTCTGCAATACTAAGCGTATTTTTTGTTTGCCTTACATAGGAGATTTTTAAAAGTGAGGCATCTTTGTAATCGGCCTTTAATTGTAGAAGTACCATGCTTTGAAAGTTTCAACAGTAGGATGGTCTCTTCTACAAATGTCTAGAACATTTCAAAATAATCAGAACAATACGTTAACAGTTGTGGTATTAGTACCGTGATTTTTCCAACATTTTCATTGTGCTACAGTAGACCTTTTAGGTAACCAAAAGACGATCATTCTACCAACATAGGCCAACTTTGTTTATTCAATATTAACATATAAACTATCATCTGACAAAGTTTCAGCCAGGACAATACGACTGAATATTTTTAAATATCTGACGAGGTGCTACTGTTGAACCCACCAAGGAAGCGCCAGCTGACGTTTACTAGGCCTTATTATACAATTCCATTAAGCGTTTAACGAGTTTTCGTCCGGGAGGAAATGATTGACGAAATTTTGTTAGGAGCACAAGATTCCAATACAAACCCATACATAAAGCGACCTGGATATCACCTGACAAGAACACCAGCAACCAACTCGATCACGTGGTTATCGACGGAAGGCATGCTTCCAGCGTAGTGGATCCGTTCGATCCGAGGTGCTAATATTGATTCGGATCATTATCTTGTGGCAGCCAAGATTCGCACGCCGCTTAGTAAGGCAATGAAGGCACGGGACCATTCACAGAGAAAACTGGAAGTGGCAAAGCTGCATAACCTAGAGATATCCACTGCGTACTCCAACGCCCTTGCCCAAAAGCTACGTCAAAATACACCGCCTTTTGATGATCCTAGAGCACAGTGGCAACAGAGCGTTAAAATCAATGCTAGGCTTCAGGAAACCTCCAAAGAACAAGCCGATGGAAATGGATGCTGTGTATATGGCAACTTTGCAGCCATTTGCAACGTGAGCTGTGGAGCAAAGGCACAAGGAAAGACGCGTAAATTGACGAGCTTCATACTGGTAATGACGGCCGAAAACTCTATCATAAAGTAAGTCAGAGAACTCATGGGTTTGGTACTTTCATAATGTCCTGCAAGGATAAGACGGGGAATCTTGTAACAGATATACGAACCGTGCTTGGGATTTGGAGATACCACTTTTCAAAACTTCTAGCAACGTAGGACCCAGATGACAACAATAACACCTCGATTGTGAATGATGGGATCGACTGCCCGACCACCCGATCTGATGGAAACCAGGAAAGCAATACTCTGCTTAAAAACAACAAAGCTGCAGGTGTTGATGGACTTCCTGCTTAGCTTTTCAAGTATGGTGGTGAACTACTGGTTAAATGTATACATCATTTTCTATATATGGTGTGGCAGAAAGAGAACATGGCAAAAGATTGAGGTTTCGGTATACTGTGTCCAGTGTGTAAAAAGGGCGATTCCAGTGTCTGTTCCAACTACCGTGGTATTAGAAAAATACACAGCCTGGAAAATCTATCAAAATCCCGGAAAATATGAAAATCTAAATAAATCAGTACAGAAATTTCTCTAAGGTGAACTGACTGATAAAAACTTTCAGCCCATGGTCATTCTCCAAAATTCTAGTGGATATTTTTTAACTCCGAAATTAACTGATTCTAAGTAAAAGTACTTATGTTTTGTTATCGTCCTGCTTGTGAAGTGGTAACTGTTGGCCAGACGTTTACAGGCATGTTTTAAAGCTGTAGAAATGGCTACAGTTTAAAAAGTGGTAATAAATTCACAAAATATTAACAGTTCCTCCTTGAAATTATTGGAAAAATTTAGACTACCTTGTATTGGAAGTATTAGTACGCAGAACGATGCCCTTTTTATACCATCACCCTTAGGGATGAGGGTATATATCATTTGATACGACCCAAAAGTGTAACACATAGAAGGAGTCACTTCAGACACTAGGTTTCTTAGAACCAAATTCGATTCGTGATTTTTTAAGTCATTTGATCTGTCTGTCTGTCTGTCTGTCTGTCTGTCTGTCTGTCTGTCTGTCTGTCTGTCTGTCTGTCTGTCTGTCTGTCTGTCTGTCTGTCTGTCTGTCTGTCTGTCTGTCTGTCTGTCTGTCTGTCTGTCTGTCTGTCTGTCTGTCTGTCTGTCTGTCTGTCTGTCTGTCTGTCTGTCTGTCTGTCTGTCTGTCTGTCTGTCTGTCTGTCTGTCTGTCTGTCTGTCTGTCTGTCTGTCTGTCTGTCTGTCTGTCTGTCTGTCTGTCTGTCTGTCTGTCTGTCTGTCTGTCTGTCTGTCTGTCTGTCTGTCTGTCTGTCTGTCTGTCTGTCTGTCTGTCTGTCTGTCTGTCTGTCTGTCTGTCTGTCTGTCTGTCTGTCTGTCTGTCTGTCTGTCTGTCTGTCTGTCTGTCTGTCTGTCTGTCTGTCTGTCTGTCTGTCTGTCTGTCTGTCTGTCTGTCTGTCTGTCTGTCTGTCTGTCTGTCTGTCTGTCTGTCTGTCTGTCTGTCTGTCTGTCTGTCTGTCTGTCTGTCTGTCTGTCTGTCTGTCTGTCTGTCTGTCTGTCTGTCTGTCTGTCTGTCTGTCTGTCTGTCTGTCTGTCTGTCTGTCTGTCTGTCTGTCTGTCTGTCTGTCTGTCTGTCTGTCTGTCTGTCTGTCTGTCTGTCTGTCTGTCTGTCTGTCTGTCTGTCTGTCTGTCTGTCTGTCTGTCTGTCTGTCTGTCTGTCTGTCTGTCTGTCTGTCTGTCTGTCTGTCTGTCTGTCTGTCTGTCTGTCTGTCTGTCTGTCTGTCTGTCTGTCTGTCTGTCTGTCTGTCTGTCTGTCTGTCTGTCTGTCTGTCTGTCTGTCTGTCTGTCTGTCTGTCTGTCTGTCTGTCTGTCTGTCTGTCTGTCTGTCTGTCTGTCTGTCTGTCTGTCTGTCTGTCTGTCTGTCTGTCTGTCTGTCTGTCTGTCTGTCTGTCTGTCTGTCTGTCTGTCTGTCTGTCTGTCTGTCTGTCTGTCTGTCTGTCTGTCTGTCTGTCTGTCTGTCTGTCTGTCTGTCTGTCTGTCTGTCTGTCTGTCTGTCTGTCTGTCTGTCTGTCTGTCTGTCTGTCTGTCTGTCTGTCTGTCTGTCTGTCTGTCTGTCTGTCTGTCTGTCTGTCTGTCTGTCTGTCTGTCTGTCTGTCTGTCTGTCTGTCTGTCTGTCTGTCTGTCTGTCTGTCTGTCTGTCTGTCTGTCTGTCTGTCTGTCTGTCTGTCTGTCTGTCTGTCTGTCTGTCTGTCTGTCTGTCTGTCTGTCTGTCTGTCTGTCTGTCTGTCTGTCTGTCTGTCTGTCTGTCTGTCTGTCTGTCTGTCTGTCTGTCTGTCTGTCTGTCTGTCTGTCTGTCTGTCTGTCTGTCTGTCTGTCTGTCTGTCTGTCTGTCTGTCTGTCTGTCTGTCTGTCTGTCTGTCTGTCTGTCTGTCTGTCTGTCTGTCTGTCTGTCTGTCTGTCTGTCTGTCTGTCTGTCTGTCTGTCTGTCTGTCTGTCTGTCTGTCTGGTGGCTGTCCGGCTGGTTCGCACGATAACTTTCGAAAGACGCAACCAAATGTCTTGAAATTTTGCACGAGTTAATATTTCCCCAAAACTACTTACGGTATTGCAAATGGGCTACATGGCTCCGCCCCTTCTGGTACCTCCCATACAAATACATCATTCCGCCCACTTTAGAAATCGAGTTATAATACCAATACACTCAACGGGATCGTACCCAAATTCTGTACTTAGTAAAGCTATTACAGGATAAAGTTTTGGAAAAAAAATTGGAAGTCTAGCCACGCCCCTTCTGGTACCTCCCATACAATTTCACCTTTCCGCCCACTTTAGATATGGAGTAATAATATCAATAAATCCATCGCGCTCGTACCCTAATTCTTAATTTAGTAAAGCTATAGCAGGATACCGTTATTAAGAAAAAAACTGAAGTCTACCAACGCCCCATCTGGTACCTCCCACACACATCTGGTACCGCCCATTTTAGAAATCGATTAATATTATTATTAGTACTACCGCGATCGTGACCAAATTCTGTATTAAGTAAAGTTCAAGCAGGATAAAGTTTTGGAGAAAAAATCTGGAAGTCTAGACACGCCCATTCTGGTACCTCCCATACAAATGTACCTTTCCGCACACTTTAGAGATGGAATAATAATATCAATACACTTGACACGATCGTGCCCAAATTCTGTATTTAGTAAAGCTATAACAGGATAAAGTTTTGGAGAAAAGATCTGGATGTCTAGACACGCCCCTTCTGATACCTCCCATACAAATGTACCACGCCGCCCACTTTAGAGATGGAGTAATAATATCAATATTCTCGACACGATCGTCCCCCGATTCTGTATTTTATTAAGTTATAACAGGATAATGTTTTGGAGAAAAAATTGGAAATCTAGCGGCGCCCCTTATGGGACCTCCCATACAAATGTACCTTTCCGCCCAATTCAGAGATGGAGTAATAATATCAATACATCCAACGCTATCGTGCCCAAACTCTGTATTTAGTAAAGCTATAACAGGATAAAGTTTTGGAGGATAAACCTAGAAGTCTAGACACGCCCCTTCTAGTACCTCCCATATTAATTTACCACTCCACCCACTTTAGAAATCGAGTAATAATATCAATATAATAGCAATTTTTTTTATTTTACTGAGGGTGATGGTATATGTAAGTCGGGTCGCCCGACTGAAACTTTCTTACTGGTTTATTCGTAAGTTAACTTTCAATAAGCGATAAAATTGTGCAAAATTTATACTGTATTTAGTTCACTTGCAACAAAAATACATAGCATATATGTTAATGTATATGGGCAAATTTGGGCATTTGTATTGAAGGTACCAAAAGGGTTGTAGAAAATATTTCGGTTTTCTGAGATTTTCCTTAAACACTTAAGGCCAATATCATCAATGCAATCCGTGATCTACAGCCCAATAGCATTAACAAGATCTTGGAAAATTGGAGTGACAGAAAAAGCTACTTCGATGTAGCCAATTGAACGAACAAAGTAAAAATATAAAAAAAAAAACAATAGAGTGTGTAATTAAGAATTTTTGATGCAACTGATTCCGTACACGATTTCCGAATCGACTCTTTTAAAATTAATTAGTACTTTAGATTTGTAGGTTACATTCAGTGAAAAAGAACACTGTAGTAGTCGTAAAAATAACAAGACCGGACTCGACAGTTTTTACCTAATTCGGACACGAGGAATCGAACTGCATCATTAGTTTTTGAGTTACAATGACTTTTTCACAGAAATTTTTGTTTTTACTAATATGGTAGAATTTTTTTTTATTTTTCGATTTTGACTCAATTTTAACAGCCATTTAACTTAATTCAGTTGGTTGTCCCGAAAATTTTTTTTTAGGAAAGTTGTTCCAAATATTTTCTAGTTCTACTTTTAGATACAAACCTTAACTCTAAAACCAGGTTTGATTCAGAAAACCAGTAAAAACTTATATTCGTAATTGAAATCTCTTAACCAATACCAAGTATATGACACCATGCGACACTAATTATTACCCATAATCGAAACTATATACAAGTGATAGTAGTGACCATGTATAGGAAAACTGCATTCTCACTTTTTCATACGCTGTTTCTTTTACTTTGTAAAGGACTTTTAATATTTTAAAGGATATAGAAGTTTGAACAATTTATTTCTGTATTTCTCCTAGTTGGAGGCTATGGCTATGGCACCTTACACGTAAAATTTTTATGCACATTAAGCCTCCAGGGTGTAGAAATTTCAAAATAATCAAAGACAGTACATGAATAATAACACAGTGATACAAATGTGAAGAAAAAAAATATACAGGGGTTCTCATGTAACATTTCTGTTAGACTGAAGTCCATAGAGTAAAGTGGTACTTTTAGTTTTTCTCGGTCACTTCGTTAAGTAATGTTTTTATAGCAAATTAAGTGAAATGACGATATTCCTAAAATTACAAGTTCCAAAATTCATAAGTCTTCTCTTTGTAAACCGATCTTCAAAATCTTACATCTGTTTTAAAGCTATGACTTTCACCTTTTATTAAAAAAAAGAATTTTGAAAATCGGTTAAAAAATAGTGAAACGGCGGCTGTTTAAGCAAAACAACCTCGAAAAAAAATTGCGAATTCTCATTTTCTCAACGCTCTCAGTTGATCATGAAGCAGCGCAATATATATTTTTTATTTTTGTATTATGCTATATTAAAGTAGCTTTCTAAAATAGGTAAGTTTATAAGAATCGGTGGAAAAATGAATGAGTTATGCTAATTTTTGTAATATATTTTTCGACATTCTTTGGAATATGTAGTACGAATTACTTGTTGTGATACGTATACGTCACATGTATTTGTACAAAGTGCCACACACACTCTAAGGAAAAACCACAAAATAACGCGAACATGTTATTGCAAAATTTAGCATAACTCATTCATTTTTCCACCGATTCTTATAAACTTACCTATTTTAGAAAGCTACTTTAATATAGCATATTTTTTTTCGAGGTTGTTTTGCTTAAACAGCCGCCGTTTCACTATTTTTTAACCGATTTTCAAAATTCTTTTTTTTAATAAAAGGTGAAAGTCATAGCTTTACAACAGATGTAAGCTTTTGAAGATCAGTTTACAAAGAGAAGACTTATGAATTTTGGAACTTGTAGTTATAGGAATATCGTCATTTCACCTTATTTGCTATAAAAACATTACTTAACGAAGTGACCGAGAAAAACTAAAAGTACCACTTTACTCTATGGACTCCAGTCTAACAGAAATGCTACATGAGAACCCCTGTATATTTTGTGTGTAGCACAGTGTAATTAAATCCCTGTTTGTGTACTTTTATAATAAATAAACAGATTTTATCTCATTTGTCCAGTTTTTTTTACTGTCGTCGTTGAAAAGTCAAAAGATTTTTGGTCCAGTCTGCAGAAAAGAAAAATATCGATATTTTCAAAAAAGGATCAGCTGGGATTTCAATTTCAATTCGCAATTCTTGACGATTTTTAAAATATTTTTTTTTTTAATATTATTATTAGAATCAAAATTTTGCACAGAATGTACGTTTTTTTACTCTAAGTTCCTTACTGTTAATTTTTAAAAATTGACAAATTTGATGAAAAAATTAATTTTTGACTAATTTCAAACACTTTTGGATTTAACAAATTTCTTTATTTTGACAGATGATGTAACATATTATGGTATTGGTCTTTTTAAATGAAAAGCACACTACTTAGCATACTTGTAAACACAAAATATTTTTTAGTTGCAGTTTAAAACTGCATTTTTGGTATATATTATTTTTTACAGAAGAATTTCTTAAAACTTCTCCAGGTTTTATATTAAGATTGTTTATAATCGAATAATATTTGTGAGCAGGTCAATATAGTTTTTGCTTCTATTTGCACTTAGTTCAATTTGTAACATATGCTCACAATAATTGAGGAAGTTCAACATTTTTGGATCCGAAATCCCAAAATATTTTCAAATAAAAGTCAAAAATTATTTTTTCATCGACTTTAACACTTTAAAAAAAATAACGATAAGGAATTCAGAATAAACACAAGAAAAAAAAATTGAAAATCCCTCAAGAATTGCGGCCTAAAATTTCATATGTCCAAAAAAAAAAAACACAAAACAACTAAGATGAATTAAAATAAATATTCGATGATCTAAAATTTTTTAAATAATTTTAGTCTAACTTTGTTCAATAAAATATAGTCAAAACAATGAGCATTAATATTTCGTTATATACTTAGTTTTTTTTTTTTTTTGTCAACATACTATTAATATGAAATGTAAAACCGACTGCCCCCCCCCTACATTGGATCCTGGCTACACCCTTGCCGACAACTATAACTTTAAAATAGTGAATGAGTTAGTTTACTTTGCTTTGTAAATGATTGGTGATTTGTAGATGCCGTTAGAGCTTGTGGCATGAAACTCTGCAACTTTTTCATCTCGGATTTTCGGAAAAAAGGGATATTACCAGTAAATTTAGGCTACTTAAATTTATAATAATAGTAGGGTTTCCAGATTGTTTTGTTGATTTGAAGGTTATAAAGAATTTGTTTTAAAGTACGATTTGAAACAAAATCTTAATACTTTAAACTTTAAAGTCCCTTTTTTGGCAGTTTCGTGAATCTTTTATCGCTTTAATGTATTTCAAAATTATAAAGGCTTATAATAATGAATAGGAATTTGTGTAAAATTTGTTTAGATGTAACAGTAGCTTGTTAAAATTTGCGATTAGCACAATGTAACAAAAGTAACTAAACCAAAATAAAATTGCATAATTTACCTCGAATAGACCGTTCGTTGCATGGTTGTCTTGTGTTCTTCAGGCACATTTTGTCCTCAAGTATATATGTAACACACATTCAACACAGGTATGTTATATACCTGACTAAAATTTTGTAAAAGTTTTATTAAATTCTTAAATTCTAAATTGTGAGTGTGTGTAATCTATCAAAAACTGGGCCAGAATATAAAGTGAACATTATCCGACTATAGCCTATAAAAACTCCATCTTCACTGAAAAAATACGATGCAAATAATAGGGGAGAATACATTTTGATTGGCGTCAGAAAGGAATAAAAAGCAAATTGTAGAAAATATTGAAAAAAAAACAACTTTTCTTCTTTTCACAAAAAATTAACAATCGTTTTATTGTGTCAAAGACAATTTGTATGAGGATTTCGTTTTGTCAGCTTCAGCTAAATGTCAATCCTCCATATTTCAGCAGCATCTTGTGTTACCGCCATCAAAAGTATCTGGTGAAATGTTTGAAATAAAGTCAGAGTTTAGAAGTATTTGAGAAGAATAAAGAAAAATTTCTTCATTCATTTGCCGTAAAGACAAAGTTTAAAATAAAAATTCAAAATGATGTACTACAGATTTTCATGTCAAAACAACCGACGAACAACAAACAGCAGCAGACAACAATTCAACATTCACGTCGACAACAGAAAAACGGGTATTATTTGACAACGATTGTGGCATTTGCAACAAAGCCATTATATTGGAATAGCAAAAGAACAACTTGGCTGAACATTATTATCTCTGACAACAACCAGAACAACCTTAACAACTATGTAATGGGCTCTAGCTGTAAGCAGAGGTGGCAAAAGGTAGTGAGAACAAACAAACACGTAAAAGTGAGGTAAGGACAACTATAAAAGTTGTACAGTAGAGCAAGTGTCAGGTGGGTGTACCAAAAGTTTGATGTTATTTTCAATTGTATTTACAAAAACAAAAAACACAATGGGAATTCGATAGAATGCATGTTGCAATTCATCTGCAATAAATCAACCTTAAAGTTTCAAGATAAACAGACGAAAATAAAACAAGATAAAATATGTATTTGTTAGGTGTATAAATTTATATAAAGTCAGAATTATTTACGTATTAAATACATTTGGATTGTGATTCTGAATATGTGATTTTTCACGAATAATACCACTTGAACAACCCAAAGACATGTACTTATTACTTTGCGGCGAAGACGGGACAAAGTCTAGTACATTTAATGCACAACTACGCTGTTCCTATTCCTTTTAAATCATCAGGTCAACAGTTATGGAAGGAGTCCGACTTTGCGTAGCCTTAAGCTAAATTTCATTCACAACAAGTTGTTTGTAATCGCATCTGTTGTGCCATATTCGATTTTACCTTATTTACTTCAGTAAACTGAAAAAGTATCTTGTACAGAAACTTGTATTAATTATTTGCTTATCAAGACGATCAATGTTAAAAGTTTTTTAATCCCATTACAAATATCTTGGCTAGTATAAACAGTAACAATTATCACTGCAACTGGGATAATCGTAAAGCTTCAGCCATACACCCTCCGCCCATTCACCGAAAACACTTAATCTTAACTCATTTGATGGTTAAAATAACTACCGCGTATTTTACAGACATTGCCAGCACTTGTGAAAATTGTGAACTCCGGACAATTTTGCTTTAAATGCGTATTTTTCTACAATAACAACAGAATGAAAAGTGGCAGGCGGAAAGACCCAGCACGTTGTGTGTATATATCTCCTTTCATTTTCTTCAGTTTCCATAATGCTCCTTCTCTTTTCCTTGCGTAAAGTTTATGTGAAAAGTTTTACAAGAATTTGTTTTTTATCTTCTTTTCGGGGAATGAGATTAAAAACTTAAGTTGCATGGATTAAGCTTGTATTTAATTGCAAAACATTTCAAGATTGACAATAAACAGACAAATGTACGAGAGAACTTCACTGGATTGTTATCACATGTGCGTGGGTGAATTTTGAGGAGACCATACAATGGCAAATTCTTTTTTTGGAATTTAACTTAAGAAAAACAACGAAAGTTATCCGCAGAGGTGTGAGAAATTTATGTTTCGCACAACACTTTTTTATCAAAGCATGTAATTCATACGCCATGTGTGTTGTTGCGGCAAATATAAATAAAGTACCAGTTATTTTGGGCGCTTTTTGTATTCGACAGACAGGCAATGCTTCGGCATAATTGAAAGTTTGTTTTTTGTGCTGTAGAAGTTACTTTGTGTATTATATATTATCAGATTTTGATTTTGGTTATTATTATTACGAATTACAATGTGGTGTCATTTCATGCATCTGTTTTTCTATTCGAGATTAATCTTTACAATTTGAACACTAAACTTATGTTTGGCCCTGTTCTGCAAATGACAATTATTTGCATTTACCTGCCTCTTCTAGTATCTCCAATGCAAAGAGCTTTCTCTTCAAATAAATTCAATACTTTATTTATTAGTTACTAGCGGACGCGGCGAACATTGTCTCTACCCAATTTAACACCTTTAGATAAACCGTAAAGTGATAATAAAACACAGATAGTTAAAATTTTAATGTGATTTATTTGAATGGCATCCAAATTAGTGGAGATTGATAAACATTGTTTTTTAATTTGTGTTTCGGCACAAAATCAAACAACAACACGCGAAAAGGCAACATACAATGCGAAAAATACGGAAATTAGAGATTAATCCCCTTAAAAAGACATCGAACTATTGGCCATACGATTAACTAATTGTCATCGTAAAAGCCTATCGAACGGGGAACTTAATAATCGGAATTCATAGAATAAGGACTTCATCTCCCTTGAATTTGCCCTTGATGATCGTCGCTTGAGCCACACTGTTCATTGTTCGGGCCATTGCATATTTTCAGATGATTCAGATTCCGCGGCATGATTTTGATCGACCCCACCTGTAAATTATGCTGCATAATTCTTGCTATATTAAGTGAGTTCAAAGATTCCATTGTATAGTTGGTCGCTTCATCCTCGTCGATCACACTATCAACGAATTGGTACACATGCAGCTCTTCAAAGATTTGACTTTGTGTAATGAATTTCAAGCTATCGACGTCCTTATTCTTTGCTGCCCGTTCACTAATCCTATCGAGTTTTTGTAACACCTTGTAACCTGGAAGTTTTGTTTGTTTTTCTCTAACAGCTTTTGTTTTTAAGTTATAACAAACTAAAAAATAGTAAGGTAATAATCTTCGGCTATGCCAAAGTTTAAATACCCTTCACTATTTGTAAAAATTACGATAAAACGCGTTATTTGCACTATAACTATATTTAATTAAACTTTGTACTGCAAAAACAAGAGAGTTTGTATGAGAGGTGGATGTTACTTTAAGAATCCAACATCCATTTTATTTGTCAATAATTTTTCAATGAAATATTTAATACTGATCTTGAATTGTTTATATAAGCTGATAATATTGTTATGAATTGTTATGAATAGGGGGAGTTTTGTATGAGAGGTAGGAGTAGTTTTGACCGAATTTGGTAAACTTATAACTTAACCTCCGCTTAGCGCATAAAAGCTCGTATACCAGTTAGATAGCTCTTTAAATTAAATTGTAATCTCAGGAATACACGGAGCACCCCCAAAAAGAGAGAGTTTGTATTGTAGTTGTTTTTGTCCGCTTTTAGAGTAATTCAGAACAAAACCTCCTTTTAGAGGGTATAAGTTTTTATACAATTTTCATCTCCATAGCTCTTAACCTACAGCTGAAATCGGGGGTCAGACAGACATACATTCAAATAATTGAGTGTTTTGTATGAGTGGTGGGAGTAGTTCCGTAGTCCGATTTTCCTCATCTTATAAATTTACCTCCGCTTAAACGACAGAAGCTTGTTTAACAAATTTCAGCTCGATATCACGTAAATTTAGGTTGTAATCGCAGGGATAGACAGACGGAAACCCCCCAAAATAGGGGTGTTTGCATGGCAGGTGGGAGTAGGTTTTGTCTGATCTTGCTCATTTTACAGGTTAACCCCAAAAAAGGGGTAATTTGTTTGGGAGGTTGTTTTTGACCGATCAGACTCATCTTATAATTCAATCTCTCCTTAGAGGATAGGAGCTTGTATAACAAATTTCAACTCAATAACTCTTAAAATAAAGTTGTAATACCTCCAAAAAGGGGGAGTTTGTTTGGGAGGTGGTAGTTGCTTTTGTGAATATAAGTTTGTATACCGAATTTCAGCTCCATAGCTCTTTAACTACGGCTGTAATCGCAGGGACAGTCTTGAAAAAGGGTAGTTTGTAAGGGTGGTGGGAGTAATTTTTTAACCGATTTTGCCCATCTTAGGACTTAACCTCCACTTTGAGGATATAAGCTTTCATTCCAAATTCGACTCAGATTTCGATGCTGATCATTTCTATACATAACAGATGGAAGAACAAAATTATATACCCTTCACTCCGTTCGTGTGCGTTGTGAAGGGTATAAAAAGTGGAGATTGTTTCAATTCTGCCGTAAAATCCTAATTTTGTCAAACCCATGACTGAAGTCGAATCCAAAGCTTGAAATGCATTTGTTTTGGTTTTGAGAAATTTCCTAGACAAAAATAAATCTGACGACCCTGTCGAAACTGTTGAATACATTCTGTTGAACTTGTCTGAGCTAGGATGGAACTTGAGCATAAAAATCCACTCCCTGCACCCATCTCAGGGAGTAATTTAGGATCATTGTCGGTAACTATAAGCGCCACGTCATCCGCATATATGACAGTTGTGTAGGAAGTCATGTCCATCGTATTTGGATGAATATTGATGTTGAGATTCCAGAGTAGTGGAGAGATAACTCGTATATGTGGAATACCACTAACCACACCTTAAAAATTTTTAATGCAACTAAAAAAGATTCAATGTGCCTAAGTTTTGGAAATTTACCAACTAGTAAAATAACCGGTAGATTTCATTGAATCAATTACAAATTATCTTCTGTTAATATTTGTTGATTTCAGTTATAAAGTTGAGTAGCGACTCTCCTCTTAGATTGATGCATGAACCTCTTTTGATTGTATGGCTTACTTAGCCGGGTGTTTTAGAGTAGAAGACAGCGATGAAAGTTAACACTTAAATTTTTTTTTTTTTTTTGTTTATTTGCCATTCCTGAAGTTGATCCTCAATAAGGCACAGTGTGACTTTTTTACTTTTAGAATGTTAAAATTCATAACATCTATAAAAATGATGACATAGCATAAACATTTTACATATGTAGTCTATAGACAGATATGATATTGCGAACCAAAACTGGGAGTGGTCCGTTCACTCTTAGTATATATCTCATACATCCACTATTTCTATACAGAAAGTGTCAGTTGATTTTATTGAATTTATATTCGCTGTGAACATATATTAACGCTTCTGTTAACTTAAGTTCATCTATTTACCCTTTTATACCGTCACTCATGGGCCTGATTTAAAGATAAATTTGTTTCAGGATTTTGATGAAGATTAAGTCATGTCCGTCTGTCTGGATGACTGATGGACAGGATAAATCGAGTAAACCTTTACTGATCCCTGTGAAAGTTTACGAGTAATAATATTTTCTAGAACAATGTTATGGTATTAGAAATAGGCAGAATAGCCCCGCCCCTTCTGATACCTCCCATACAAAATTACCAATTTCTAGAAAATACATATTTCTGCCATAACTTCCAAATGGTCAACTGGAGAATATTTGAAATTGGTCTCAGAAAACTAAAACTTTTGCCACAATCCTTCCGGTACCTCACATACAAATGACCTAATTCACTGCCATAATTCTAGATGTATGTCTTTTTTGCAAATACATTTAATTCAGTCATATTTTGCGTAACATGTACGCTTGTTAAAATTTGAATTATGAATGAATGTCGACTGTATCGGTCGGTCCCTTCCCATAACTTCCAAACGGACAACTGGAGTAAGTTTGAATTTGGACAGTGTAACTATCTTGCTACAATAGACAAATCCTCAGAAAATCGAAAGCAACCCCCATTCTGGTACATTCCATACAAATGTCACCATCATAGTTTTAATATCTATTTGTAATGTTTATACGTTAATTCCACAATTTTTTTTTTAATTTCATTTTTAACATAATATTTTCTATATCTTTTCCATTTTTATACCCTCACCCTACGGCTAGGAGGGTATATATCATTTGATACGACCACAAAGAAGGAGCCACTTTAGACCCTAGGTTTCTTTGAACCAAATTCGATTCATGACTTTATAAGTCGTTTGAGCCATGCCCGTCTGTCTGGCTGTCCGGACGCAACAACAAGTTTTGAAATTTTGCTAATATTTCCCCAAAACTACTTACGGTAATGCAAATGGGCTACATGGCCCAGCCCTTTCTGGTTCCTCCTATACAAATACATCATTCCGCCCACTTTAGAAATCGAGTAATAATATCAACACACCCAACAGGATCGTACTCAAATTCTGTATTTGGTAAAGCTATAACAGCATAAAGTTTTGGAAAAAAAATTGGAAGTCTAGCCACGCCGCTTCTGGTATCTCCCAAATATATGTACCTTTCCGACCACTTCAGAGATGGAGTATTTATATTGTTATATAGTTTGGTAATATAATTTTATGGACTATTTATATGTAATGATTTATATACTAAGGGATTGAGCACAAATTGTGAAAAGTTACCAGTGTCATTACGAATGAACACAGCTTTCAAATGTTAAAGACAAATCTTTAAAATCTTTTTATCAAAAAATCTTGCATTATTAATTTATTTCCCGATTAGTTTGCTGAAACCCCTTAATACTACACAACCTTACAAGTTATTGTGCACTTCGGTATACCTCACCCATTATGTACCGAATGCAATCAAGCGTATAACAAGTAATTGCTCATATAGATGATTTGCCGCATTGATTTAGTTTCCTAAATTTAAAAAAAGAAGACCCTAAATATACTCGCTTAAGTAGTTTAAGATACTTGTTGTAAGTATATTTCAAACAAAAGGAAAGAATTACTCTCAACTTTTTCAGCCCAATTTTTTGGTTTCTTTTTTTTTTGTACTTTTTAGTTTACAAATTTTGTTGCAATGCAGACTGCCTGGAACTTTAGAGTGTGCAACAAAGTATTTGATATTATTAAAAATTTTCCATGAACTTTACGGACTAAAGTTTCGTCTGCTGTTCATTTAATTTTTGTTTCATTTTTTTTTGTTTTCTTGTGTTAATTTTTCTACGAATAGTTAAGAAAGTTCGTCTTGCTTCTAGTTTTTGGTTTGTTTGCAACTGGTGATCAGATAAATAAGAAAACAAATTGTTTTGTAATTACATTTTAATTTATAACGATGACACAGAGAATTGCTTAAAGTTCGGGAGGCTAATTTGCCCATGTATTGGGAGTAGGTGGAATTAATGAACTAAGATGGCACAGAATTGTAGAGGAAGGCAAAAATTGATGTCCATTCTATTGTGTTTGGAAAACAAATGAAAATAAATATTTTATTTCTTAATGTCATGGCTGGAATTTCTTTGAGGCACAGAAGAAGTAATTATAACAATAAATAGGGGACGGTTTTCTATAGATTTAATGCTAATTGCACTGGAGATTTAGCCTACAAACATAAAATAGTTTTCCTTTGCATCCCATGAATGAGGTATAGAAAAGTTCGTTGCATATGAGTGGATTAACAATTAACTTAAACCTTATTTCCCTTAACACTCCATGAATAAGGTATGGGATAGCTTCTCGCGGTGTTGTGAGTTAACACGCTTTCTATTTTTAGATTCACAACTAATGGAGCCTACTTGTTTATCGACGAAAGCAAACCTCACTGTTTTGAGAAGCTTTTTACTAGACATGCCGATAAACTCGACACCCGATCCTGCGAAGTTGCTGTCGACAACTTAGAGGGGGATGGCAATGAAAGAAAAATGTAGATGACTGGAGGCGGGAATCGAACCCGGGATCTACCGCATGGTAGTCGCGTGTTCTTACCATAATGCCACGGCCGGATCGATTAACAGGCTTTTAGTTATTTTTAGATTCACATAACGTAACCTACAGTTAAATGTATATTCCGAACGTCAGCTTTTACTAGACAAGAAGACTGACTTCACTTCTCAGAATTTGCTCTCTACAACAACGAGGGGACCACCACACAGTTTTTTTGTTGGTGTCAAAACCCCTGTTTTTGAACTACATAATGGCAAAATGATGATGCAGTTTTGTAGAGTCTTGTTTTTTAAATGATACAAGAGAGGAAAAGTATTATAGATTAAAAAAGTCTTTAGGATATATGGCTCAAATGTTGTCGATAATGTCAAATCAACATATCTCCGCATTTTCGTCAATTGCGTATGACAAAAGAACAACTCAAATAAATTGGCCGTTTTTCAAAAATAAATGCAAAGTCGTTTTGACAAAACAACTTATTTAATTTTATGCATTATATTTCGAAATTAGAAAAAACCCAGGAACATTTGTCAGAACTTGTTGCGAATGGTATTGATACTAGAATTGTTTCTTTTTTAATCGACCTTCCATTCTGTTTCTGGTTCCATATAACCTATAATGTACAACATGTTGCACCACAGATTCCTTAGAACCGAAAATGAATAAAACTAAGTTTTTTTTTGCTGTGACCAGACCTGATCATTCTTATTTGCGTAGAGATTACATAAAAACAAGATTCTATTTGTCCGTTAATGAAACTTAACATCCATCGTATCATTGTAAAAGTTTGTTAAACCGATGGTATTCAAAATAAGTATTTTTTAGAAGGTGTTTATAAAGAAAAACTCAAAAAATCGGAGTTAAAATATATTTGGAGTTAGTACCCAATTGAAAAATAATTAAATTTCAAAAAATAGCATATGCATTTCAGTTATGAAGTAATTCATTTCATAACAGGTTCCGAAGAACATGTTGGTTTTGGGACAATTTTTAACAAAAATAATATATTGTGCAACCAAAAGTGGAACTCGTTACTTGTCAGTAAAAGCTATTCAGTAATTGTTTCTTTGCAACAAAATATTTTGCTGGGAAGTTCCTTTGTGAAATTCAAAATTTGAAAAATATGTAACTTAATTCGAAATAATTTACTTCTGATTCTTGAACTTCGGTTTTACAAAAACACTAAATTCGTAATAGGATGCAGTAATTAAAATTTTCTCGCTTAAAAGAAAATTGACAAAAGAACATAAATAAATATTAAAAGACTTACTTTATGTTGATTTCCATTTTTCTTTATCCAAAAACATTTATCGGCCGTGAATTGCCAATTTTTAAGTTTCACCCATTAAGCATCTAGAGAGAGTAACTGTGTTTTCCAACAAGACAATGCTCCATTAGTGTTCTTATAATTACGAATATCCTACCTCTGCGGCACTTAGTGATACACATGATGTTGCGTGCATTGCCCCACTAACTCTAGTCAATGCTGATCTTTAATTTTTCGGTAAAAAATTTAGAAAGTATTTCCTTTGAAGGGACCTTCAACAAACTACGTTAGTCTAACTATTGTTGTATAAATCCACAGCGCTTGCCTATAGCCGCTTTACAGCAGTAGAGTGCAACAGATGTCTTTTTGACTCTCTCCTCCACATAGAATTTTTTCTATTGAGGACAATACATAGATACTTGACATGCTCTCTCAACTGCAATATACAAATACAAGGAGTTAATTGACAGAGGTGGTGAGTTCCTAGCAACTGTGAACCCTCTCCATTCACCTCTGCCGGTTCTTTCCACCAGAAGCATCCCAATCAGGTGTGTCACTGCACTGTCATGTAATGATTTAAGGATTTCTCTAGGTAAAATGTTATTGAAGGCTCCTTTGATGTCTAGGAAAGTCTCCAGAACATAGATTTTATTATTCGAGAGTGGAGAGCTGTCTCAATTAACATTCTTTTGGTGTAGGAATATTGAGATTTTAGTAGTAAATTCTGTGGATGATTACTTCTAACATGGATTTTTAATAACCTTTCAAAAGTTTTAAGGACAAAAGATGGGCCATTGATCCGCCGAAAGTTTTTAAACATGAGAGCATTTATCAGTTTTCGGGATGGCCCATGTTATATTCTTCTTGCTCACTATCGAGAAAACTGTATTTAAGGTGGATCGTTCAGTCTTTCAGTTGCCCTCTACCTTACTTACTTTACCCTTAAACAGGTTAAGACTAATTTTGTAAATGTCCCAATCTCTTTGATTGTAGCTAGCTTGCCATTACTGAACAAGAGCTTTTGCAGGTTTCGTTTTGTGTGATTCTGCATGCATCTGTGAATTTGCTAACTAAATCTTCTAGCTCAGATTTATAGGTCGGATTATTCGGATGGTTAAGTTTGTTTTTCGCTTTGATTATTTTGCGCGAACCTACGATTGGCACTTGTCCATGATACTGCATGCATGTCTTCTTTTTGTCTTCTATTTTTTCAAAGACATCCGACATTGACATTGGATTGTGGCACCTACTATATAGGAAGAAATCTTCATAATAAAATCATTCATAATAAAATCACTACTTTTTAAGACTTAGAATATTCTTTCCATTATTTTCCCATACACATTCTATTAATATTTTTTTCAACACAAGAGTCGTGTTTGATTCGCAAGAACTACTGTTGTGATATCGATTGTCTTTCATGATTGCAATCACATCCGTGCAGAAGACTTCTGTTATCAAATTAATGTGTACATAAAATGTACACATATTAAGATTTTGCCATTGTATTACGCTCTTGTTGTATCATAACCTTCGATAATCGAACAAAAGTTTAATTTCGATTTAATTTTCTCTCTTTCCTTTCTTCTATTGTAAAGAGAAAATTCCAAATATTTACATTTGCTTATCATTCATTTGCACAAAGAAACCCCCCCTGCACTACACACAACCACAATTTGGTGTAACTACACTCAGCAGATATTGACAGAAAATAGATGTTTTCGACCCTCCCCAAACACACTATCATGCATATGTGTAAGGCCAGACTGTGTTCATTATTAAATGTCATAGTTGTTGAGGACGAATTTAGCAAATATTCTAAAGAAAAATTCTTCACAAGACAACAAAAGGGAAAAAATTTACTCAATACCAAATGAATTTGTTCGACAATTTTTTCGTTAGAAAAAAAAAACAAAATTCAAAACAAACCTTACAATAGAATCGACGTCAAAAAAGAATGTAATGGTTTCCCACAATACAACAAAAAAGGGAATCTTTAGAAATCAAACACCCTCACATGAGCCAATAACTGTCCTTCGTGACTACATGTAATGTAAAGGGCGCTGATGAGAAATAGTACTTGTATGCTAATATTTAAATGTTGCCACTTGGTGGCTTCCTTGTTTTGTTACTCCATACATATATACCGGAATTTCTTATTTTCCTAAAACTCTAAAGTTACACACATTCAGCTTAGAAGTTGGAGAAAATAAAAGGATTGAAGGCAACATAAAAATTCGCTCAAAACCCAAACAATAACATTGTAATACCACATGGATCTTTTGTGAATGTACCACCACCCACTTGGACGTTTTCATATCCTTTCGTGTAAATCTCTGTCAGTCAATTCTAAGCAATGTAACAAACAAGTGAAGTCAGCTCAATCTGCTCAATGATGAAGAAGAGGCACTTGTATGTGCGGGTGCTATGATAACTACGATGTCGTAAGTTTAAGGCGCCAACCACATTACGTAAGTAATCATTTAAAGTGTCCTGAAAATATCAGTAATCGATCACGTATAGATACTTTATTAATAAAATTAGTTATAAGTGCATACAACGGTAAAATGAAAAAAAATTCGAACCGGTATTAATAATTTTCTTTAAAAACGGCCAAAATTTGGCTTAGGGGTCAAATAGAATGCTTAATGTTTTTCTTTTCAAACGATGGAAACAACAGATATTTATTCTTTTATTGCCGCAAGCAGGAAAACAAAGTCCATTCGCTTCGGTCATTTGCGTCTTAGCCAACAAATAAATTTATAATACGCAGGACTGTAATAACGGACCAGTTTCCCAATCCTCAAATAAGTTATCGGATACTAATTGAAGCTGTACTCATCATAATTTTTTAGTATTTTTGCACTCTCGTTATAGTACAGTACATCCCATACGTACTCGATTTGACGTACTCGGTTAAACTTAAATTTAGCCAGTGTTGTTATTTTGTATCGAAAATTTTCAAACTGTATATGAAAACAATCAGGCTTAGTCTTTTAACATTGATCCTATTTAAATCCTTGGAATGTTTCTTTCCACTGTTCTATAGGTATTTCTCACATCACATGGGCACAATTTTATTCATTATATATTTTTTTTTTTTTAAATAATACTAACATAAGACCCCATCTTTATTGTCAAACACTGTTAGTTGAGTTTCAATCATTCCTAAGTGGCAATTTCCAATTTCCGAATTGGAAATGTATCCTATTTCATTTTACAAATGTGGTTTAAAATGACATCAGCTAGTTTCTATGACATTACTTACGAATAATCAAACATCTGATCAACTTCTTTCACATAGACGTAAGGATTCTGTTTGTATTATCTGTTTATCTAAATTTTTGTACATACGAACTGAGTAAATATAAAAAAGGATATGTGGTATGTAAATTTGTTTATATATATGTTCTTCTGACAAAAGAAACTGCATGTAAGGTTGAACTTAACTCCTTCGTTTGTATAGATGTGAGTGTATGTAAGAACCAAACTCTTTTTGTTGTGCAAATTAGATTTTTCGAAATCACGTGAGAATAAATAACAAAAAATACAGTTTCGATATGTGAAATGTACTACAGCATTGCAGTCATTTAAATAGTTGTTTTCATCCGATGTTGTAAATTTCTTTATATAAGACCGTCCGACAGTCTATATTATTCATGAATTGGATGATATATGCCTGAAACTATAAGCAAAATTTAGTTAATAGACGTTTTCGTTTCAAAGAATACAAATTTTTTTATGGTGTTTTTGTATTTACAAATCTTTTGCAAATCTTCAAAAAAAAATTCGACAAAATGTAAAATGTATGTTAATAGCATGTATATTGTACAATGCTACCAAAAATTTAATCATTCTAGCTTTTTCAGTTGAATTTTAAGAAAAATTTACATTAAACTCTTCCAGCAAAGTAGTTCCTTAATGTGTGTAACACAGTCAGTTTACATATTTATGTCGTAACACGAACCGGACGATATACGAGTTTCATTTGTTTAAGCTTATCCGATTAAACTGATTTTCGAAGTTTCATTTCCTCATCCTGTTACCCCTTGAAAGGACTACAAAGTTTCGCAGGATACCATATGGGCAATTCCATAGTCACAAGAGAGACGAAATCCTCTGAACTGATTATCCTAAAATATAAGAAATAAAGAGGGTGACGTTACGTGACAAAAAATAGAAGTAATTTTTTTCTTCTTTTACAAAAACACAAACCAGTACGAATTGAGTCGAACTTTTTTGGTAAAACCTTTTTTAATATGTGATTTTTATGCAGAAATTCCCTGATGATGATTGACGATGTCAATCGAAATATTGGAAAAATAAAACAAGGAAAAATTCAATAAAATCTGTGTTTTTCTCAAATTAATATCAGTGACCTCAAGCCGAACGATATCAAACGAAACAAAAAAAAAAATATTTGGAATATTATAAATTTATTTTACAATTTGCTAAAGGGCGAGATTTTTCCGGACAAAATTTGTACTTTATATACCTAAAAGATTATTATATATTATTGTAAGAATTGCTAAAATATATCAATGGTGTCGTCCATGATTTGATGAAAACTTACTTATTGATAGGCATATATTCTAAAACCACATTTTTAAGCCGATTGACTAACATATAACTTTCTGCGTTGGTGTACTGGGTGATTGTATCTTAAGGTGTTTGTTCTGAGTTATGATAGCACTTTGCCCCTTTTTGGGTTAAAATAGGAAGTGCGCCAATACAAATGTTCGCCATTCTACCTAAAGCCGTTTTGTAGTCTGGGTGACCATCTATAGTCCATCACCAACATTCACTGACATTTTGGTACAAATCGGTTTAACCGTTTTCGCAATTAGTGGTGACATCAAAATGTACATCCATTTTTATATATAGACTTCTCAAAAATGTTGATGTTTTAAAGATGTTTATATGTAATGTTATCACTGGTGACTAAACGACATTCCAAAAATGAAGTGTATCATAATCTAAACACCGGCAACTGAAAAAAACATACATTCAACATTTTCTCATGTCCAAAAGTACATTTTAAGTTTGGGTAAAATCGGACAATCGATATAAATTTTCGAAATAATTCAACTCCAGCCAACTCAACAGCGGGTTTATTTATAAAGAAAAAATTATAAAACAAATATACATTCTAAATTTCAGTCAAATTGTTTAATTCGTTAAAATTTTCATTATAATTCCACCCTAGCGGCACCTACCGGGTCCATTTATACAGAAACTTTGTTATCATGATCACTCAAATATACATACTAAATTTAGTCCATTCATTCCAATTTTGATTAAAAATTCAAATAAACGCCACCTACCGGTTCCATTTGTACATACAATTTTTTCAAACATACATTCTGAATTTCAGTTAAATTGGTCCATTTGTTCCAATTTTTATAATAAAAGCACCCCAGCGTCACCTCCGGGCGCTGGTGGACAACCCTTAACATTTAGGGGATGAAAAATAGACACTGGCCGATTCTCAGAGCTACTCGATATGCTCACAAAATTTCATGAGGAGCGGTGGAGCCGTTTCGGAGGAGTTCAATCACGCACCCCGTGACACGAGAATTTTATATATTAGATTAGTATTTATAAGTCAGTTTACCTGACGGAAATTTCTGTACTGGTTTTATTCAACATAATTCCCTTTAAGGGCGATACAACGATTTTAGCGACTTTGTCCTTTGCTTTAAAATAGACCTCAGTTTCGGCGATTACCTCTTCACTCGACGAAAATTTCTTCCCAGAGAGCATTCTTTTAAGATATGAGAACAGGAAATAGTCGCTGGGGGCCAGGTCTGGAGAATACGATAGATGCGGAAGCAATTCAAAGCCCAATTCTTGGATTTTTGCCATCGTTTTCACTGACTTGTGACATGGTGCATTGTCTTGGTAAACAACACTTTCTATTTATTTAAATGCGGTCGTTTTTTTTTTTGCCGATTTCGTCTTTCAAAACGGTCCAATAACGCTATGATGGTCCTTTCTTTTTCAAGGTAGTCAATGAAAATTATTCCATGCGCATCCCAAAATACAGACTCCATAACCTTGCCAGCCGACTGTTACGTTTTTCCACGCTTTGGAGTGGGTTAATCGTGTGCAGTCCATTCGGATGTCGATTAGACTTCGGAGTAAATTGATTGGACTTCGGAGTAAAATGACGGTGTCATGTTTCATCCATTGTCACACATCGACGCAAAAACTCGGGTTTATTACGCTACTCCGAATCATCAACTTGTCGTTGTTTTGGTCAAACGAGAACTCGATTGGCACCCACTTTGCACAGAGCTTTCTCATAACCAAATACTCGTGAATGATATGAAGTACACGTTCAGATGATATCTGTAGAGTGCATGGTATTTCATTCAATTTCAATTTACGGCCATTCAAAATCATTTTGTGGATTTTTTAATGCTTTCATCGGTAACAACCTCTTTCGGGCGTCCACTGCCTTCACCGTCTTCTGTGATCATTTCACCACGTCTTAACTTAGCATACCAATCCTTGATGGTTGATTATTTGCGGTAAACAAAAAAACGTTTAGTATTTTTTTTGAAGATGTGAATAAAATTAGAAAAAGCACAGGCCACTGTTTGTGATCAACAGTAAATATATGATGAGCTCAAACAATAAATCCCAATAGTACTGGTACTATTGCCCATACCAAACGTATATGGGCATTAGGTTGATTCTTATTTGGCAAAAAAAAAATGTTTTTGGAATTTTTCATGGGCCAAGTTAAAATTTTATTAAGACGTACAAAAAAACTCTATGTGAATTTTTTTAATTTTTTTCTTAAAGGTTTAGGGGTCGCTACCGGGGTTCAAAATTCAAAATTTTACCGTCATCCTGAGGGATAAGCTGAATAACTCGAGTAAACCTTAACTGATCCTTATGAAAATTTTTCAGTATTAATAATTTCCATAACGAAGTAACGGAATTGTAAATGGGCAGAATTGCCCCACCCCTTCTGGTACCTCCCATACAAAATTACCTATTTTTTGATAATTAATATTTCTCCCATAACTTTCAAACGGGCAGATGGATAGCGTTTAAACTTGGTCAGTTTAATTACCTTTTAATAACAGATAAACCCCCAGAAAATCAAAACCTTTGTCACACCCCTTCTGGTACCTCCCATACAAATGACCGAATTAACCCCCATATTTTTACCTACATATCTTTTTAGTAAAAATACTGAATTCAATAAAATTTTGTGTGAGATGAACACATGCCAAAATTTGACTCGTGAGTGACTATGGACTATATAGGCCAACCCCTTCTGGTACCTCCCATACAAAATTACCTATTTTTAGACAAATTATTTTTTACCAATAATTTTCAAACGGACAGCTGGATGGCATTTAAACTTGGTCAGTTTAATTACCTTGTAATAATAGATAAACCCCCAGAAAATCGAAACCTTTGCCACACCCCTTCTGGTACCTCCCATACAAATGACCGAATTAACCCCCATATTTTTACCTACATATCTTTTTAGTAAAAATACTGAATTCAATAAAATTTTGTGTGAGATGAGCACATGCCAAAATTTGACTCGTGAGTGACTATGAACTATATAGGCCAACCCCTTCTGGTACCTCCCATACAAAATTGCCTATTTTTAGACAAATTAGGTTTTACCAATAATTTCCAAATGGACAGCTGGATGGCATTTAAACTTGGTCAGTTTAATAACCTTGTAATAACAAATAAATCCCCAGAAAATCGAAACCTTTGTCGCACCCCTTCTGGTACCTCCCATACAAATGACCGAATTCACCCTCATAGTTTTACATATTTATGCTAATTATGTGACAGAAAATTTTGATTTTTTTCATAGTTTAACTTAAAAGTTTTAAACGTAGAAGTCATATAATATGATTTATGCATTGTATTTCGGGAATATCAACCGGTCCTGTAATATTACTTTTTAAGAGGTTTAAAAATGCCTGGACAAAAGTTGATCATTCCAATTTTAAACCTGGCATATCGGATGATCTCATATGAAGACAAGTAAAGAATTCTGCGAATACTATTTGTTTTGCCGAAAATCAGCTTAAAGAGTTTCAGCCACGAGAGGACTACAAAGAGCTACTTAAGCTGACAATAATATTCTGCGGGATGTTCCAAAAACACAAATATTCTTCAGAGCACCAGCAGGTCTTCACCGTGCTAGATGGAAGGCTAAGGTAATATATTCCTTAAAAATATATTTATTCAGAGAGCAGTTCAAGTTAAACAAAAGCGAATTATGTGGAATACAGGATGTTTGCAGTTTTATAATTAATATTTACCTTAAATATTGGTTTGAGCCCACTTCTGGACCTTCGGCTTCAAGAAATGACCTCCAGGTATTAAAAGACTTGAAGTCTTATGCAACAATTAATAAAGAGACAGCGGCAATAGCCTTAAAAAAAATTATAGGTCATCTCTGGTATTTTTAGGAAGAGCTAGTTGGATTTGCATTTTTGATGACAAAGTTTCTCATGAAATTAAGAAGAAGATGGTAAATGCTTTAAACATAGAAGGAGTAGATAATCCAGAAAAACGAGTTACAGTGGATGGAAACCTACTACATTCCAAAAGTCTTGAGCATTTTGTATCCAACAATACTCTTAGATTTTTCAGCACAACGGGTATTAAACGGGTTTCCTAAAAAAAATGTTGAAGATTGGGAGCAAGATGCAGACTTTAAATTAAGTAAAGAACTATTTCGGTCTAGGTTGAAGGTTGTTAATGATATTGCTGAACACGGAGTGGCCTTGATGCAGGAATACAATAAATTTCATACACATTATGGAGAACAGAAGTTGTTCCTATTATTATTGGTGAAAGAATTTAGAAAAAAAATATTCAGATCCAAAAAAATCTACCATGTGTAAATAATATTTTACAATATTTTAAAATTTAAAGAAAATTGTAAGCAGTAATACAGTTGTTTATAAATATATTTTTTAATGTTAAGTTTTTCATGCAATGAATTCATGTTTAATATTAATATATTAAATTTTTATTTTAATATTTTTTTTTAACTGTTTAATTTAATTTTTATTTTCGAAATGTACTTTTTTAAGTAATAATGCAACAAAAACTGATGAACAAATTTGAAATAAATCATTTCATATTAACTGTACTGTAAAAATTCCTAAGTTGGACTGCAAATTAGTGGAGGGGGGGGCAAGACAATAGCGTTGCATTATCTATGTTGAATATCTAATAACATTCATTAAACTAGATTTATATTTAAGATAAGCATTAGTAAAATTACAATAAGCGTATATATTTAGCAAAATATAAATGAATTCAGCATACTTACAAAAAAATGTATTAAAAATATGGAGGTTAATTCGGCCATTTGTATGGGAGGTACCAGAAGGAGTGTGGCAAAGGTTTTGATTTTCTGGGGGTTTATCTATTATTACAAGGTTATTAAACTGACCAAGTTTAAATGCCATCCAGCTGTCCATTTGGAAATTATTGGTAAAACCTAATTTGTCTAAAAATAGGTAATTTTGTATGGGAGGTACCAGAAGGGATTGGTCGATATAGTCCATATGCACTCACGAGTCAAATTTTGGCATGTGTTCATCTCACACAAAATTTTATTGAATTCAGTATTTTTACTAAAAAGATATGTAGGTAAAAATATGGGGGTTAATTCGGTCATTTGTATGGGAGGTACCAGAAGGGGTGTGGCAAAGGTTTCGATTTTCTGGGGGTTTATCTATTATTACAAGGTAATTAAACTGACCAAGTTTAAATGCCATCCAGCTGTCCGTTTGAAAATTATTGGTAAAAAATAATTTGTCTAAAAATAGGTAATTTTGTATGGGAGGTACCAGAAGGGGTTGGCCTATATAGTCCATAGTCACTCACGAGTCAAATTTTGGCATGTGTTCATCTCACACAAAATTTTATTGAATTCAGTATTTTTACTAAAAAGATATGTAGGTAAAAATATGGGGGTTAATTCGGTCATTTGTATGGGAGGTACCAGAAGGGGTGTGACAAAGGTTTTGATTTTCCGACGGTTTATCTGTTATTACAAGGTTATTAAACTGACCAAGTTTAAATGCCATCCAGCTGCCCGTTTGAAAGTTATGGGAGAAATAATAATTATCAAAAAATAGGTAATTTTGTATGGGAGGTACCAGAAGGGGTGTGGCAATTCTGCCCATTTACAATTCCATAACTTCGTTATAAAAAATATTAATACTGAAAAATTTTCATAAGGATCAGTTAAGGTTTACTCGAGTTATTCTGCTTATCCCTCAGGATGACGGTAAAATTTTGAATTTCGAACCCCGGTAGCGACCCCTAAACCTTTAAGAAAAAAATTAAAAAAATTCACATAGAGTTTTTTTGCACGTCTTAATAAAATTTTAACTTGGCCCATGAAAAATTCCAAAAACATTTTTTAAGACTCACCCTAATGGGCATGCTCCCTATAGAATTAGAGGGGGTACCAGTCTCTTTTAGTTGAAGCGTTTGAAGCGTTACTTAAGGGAATTCATTGTAAGTACGGGTGAAGCAAAGCGAGAGCTTGAAAGCTAGTTACATATATAAATTCTTTAAACTATATTTAGTTTAGCTCTAACATAATTTTATTTGTCGCAATGACATGGAATTTTTCACATTAGTACTGCGCATGTGCGGCTCGTGTGTTGTGCAATCTATCCTATACCTCCCTGTATTTATCTACCTGGTACTATTACCCATACCAAACGTATATGGGCATGCTCCCTATAGAATTAGAGGGGGTGCCAGTCTCTTTTTCAGTATATTCACAACTAAAGAACGGATGTCGAAAAATTACTTCATATTCCGAACTTCGAAAAATGACTTCCCTCCTTGCCTCGTTCTAATTCTATTGGGAGTAAGCCCATATAAATAACAATGATTATATCATGAGCCATTTGGTCAGGGCGACAGTAACATTTTTATCCCTTTTTAAATTTTACACAGAAATATCGGATTTCAAAAAAACCTTTAAACCAATTAATAGTGAGCATGCCCATATCAATTTTCGCGATTATAGATTTAGCCGATTTGTCTGGGCGATGGTACCAGTTTTATCCCTTATTGGTAAATTGTACCCCTTAAGGTAGGAATTCCAAAAAATCCATTCTTCGCTGACGTTTACTCGAAAAGGTGAACAGCCACCCCAAATTTCATTCACCCAAAAATTTTTCCAGAAGGGGAGTAGCACCGCCCATTTACCAGCGAGACTTAATCCCCCATGTACCATTTACATATGACCGATAGAAAAGGTGGTTTGTATAGGCGGGGCCACGCACCTTTGTCTAATTATTTTTTATGTATCCTATGATAGAGGCCCTACGGATAGTAAAACACAGTGAAAATTTAATTGTAATCGGTCCATTTGTTTTAATGAGGTGACGATTTTTTCAAAAGGGGCGTGGCACTGCCCATTTCTCTGCGATCTTTATATCGGTCCATTTAATAGGCCCACATAACAATTTTTTGAAAAGGCCCACAAACAAATGATTTTTTCTTATACGTCCGATATACGTAGAAAATCTTGAATTCGTACCTATAATAGTTAAAGAAATAAAGCCATTTCAAAATTCCAGCACATAACGATTTTTTTTAAAAGGGGCGTTGCATCGCCCTCTTACCACAAACAATGTATTTTTCCTTATACGTCCGATATACGTAGCAAATCTCGACTTCGTACCTATAATGGACAAAGAGAAAAATCCATTTCAACATTCGATCTGTATGGGGCGGTGCCTCGCCATTTTACCCCCTTGCAGTCCGATTTTAGAAAAATCCTTTCATAGTGCGCGCCTACGTCATAAAAGGAACCTATATTCCGAATTTCAAGGTCAGTCACCCAAGCCTTTAATATATATAGATTTGCTCCAAACCAAAATCAGCTTTAACATATTTAGTTTGCCCCAACTTAAACCGGAAAAGAATTATAATCATCTGAGATTTCGTTTATGAATTTTAAATTTTTTTATTGCGTGTATGCAACTCCAACAAAGATCAATATTTCGACTACGGTATACTGATACCTTAAAATGAATGCTACGAATTCGCATCAAACCTCAAAACAGTCTTTCAAAAGTCTGTCTGAACGTCTTCAATAGAAAATAATCAGATGGTTGATAAAACATGAAAAACACCCCAATCGTTGGAAGAGTTATATGATAAACAAATCAAACTGAACCCAAATGTGTAATAAGGTAAGGGACTTTTGTATACATCTATCCAAGTGAATGTATATATGTTTTTATACTTATGGGAAATGACTGTTACTGTCTTGGTATGGTACTACTGAAGTTTAAAAAACCATTCTTACTGAATCACTTGGTTTGATGTACTATTCAGTAACGAAAAAATTTGTTTTTTTTTCATCAAAATGTACCCAATTGTTGTCCCTTACAACAAAGGGTTAAGCAGGACCATTTATGAGGAAAGTATCCCTATGTAATTTATAACAAATCACAAGTACATGAGTAGAACGAACAACATCTAACGTAGTTGTTAACACATTGTACTTTATATACAAATAACAACAAATATATTTTCTTCTTTTTGCGCTGGAGATCTTATTTCAATAAGAGTTTGATTGTGGGCGGGCCACAGTTTCCAATTACTTGTAATAAACAAATACTCACAGCTTAAATTTGTTTGGTTTTTCCAATTGCTTGATTTATTCCTTCTCGAATATATTGTGGATGCTTGTCACCCTACTTAATTTGTCATTGGAACATACGGTGGCTGGTTCGTGTCAATTGTATCTAACTACCCCTCTACACTATTGTATGCTCTTAGAACTAACTAAATTTTGCCAATAAAAGGACTTTAACAGCGCCATGCCATATGCGGTGATATATGTGACAATTTTTGATTTAGAAGATGTTTTTGATTTCCTTAGTGAACCCTTTTAATCGTACATTGGTTACATTGGTTTCTAACCAATGTAGCTTTTTGAATTATGAATAGTATTCTTGCGAGAATATAACGTATGCTCCTTTTAATTTTTTGTGGGAATAATGTAGCAAAGTGGACATGTTCACCCTCACCCCTAGGGGTGGAAGTATATATAGTACGGTAGCATTTCAAGAACATTTAGTCTTGGAATGATATATGATCATGCTTTTTTAAGTTGAATTAACTATGTCCATTCGTCTCGCTGACACTCTTTTCGTTCACTGACTTAGAAATAATCATGTACATAACTTAAAACTTCAAAGGTGGGATATTTAACCCTCCTGTTTTGTTGGCTCCCAATAATTACAAGTACGTATTTTGTCAAATATTGCATAAAATAATTACCTGGTTGCGGCAGAGTTGCGCAAAAGATGAAGCCAAACGAAAAACGCACAATCGCAAAGAAAGCTGGACATCGAAAAGCTACAAACCTCATTTCAGATACAAAACTTCCGCAACAACTGTGCTTGAATATTAAAAACAGCGTTCCGACGTAGCATAGCGTCTGAGAAAGAGTGCTGTAGGGCAACACTACACCTAATAAAAGAATAAAATCAGAGAGGTGAATCGGATATTTGAGCGGGAAAACGTCGTGCTTGTTTCAGAGTTCAGCGCACGTGAATTTATCACGCCAGTTATGGACCACGGTATAGATTACCGACAGAGCTTTTCAAAACCGGTGGCGATGAGCTGATAACGAACATGCACCAGCCGGTTTGGCTTAACGAATAAAGTCATGGCTGGATTTTTTATTTCAACGAAGCTCATACGCCTTAACGGAATGACCATGAACCATTCTTTACTAGTAGATGCCTTACTTCTACAACATACTTATAAAGATGATAAACAAACAACATCGGCTTTGAAATTAGAAGAAAAATATTCCTTGCCAATAGAAGCTATTACAAACGAAGCAAACGATTTAATGACAAAACCCTCTCTTGATGGACAAAAATTCAACTATACCCGTCATATTGTATAAATGGATAAAAATGCTCCAGCTCAAAAAGTCTTCGACAATAAACTCGATGGACGGTGCAGAAGAGGGCGACGTTGTAAAGACCTTGTTGAGGGGGTGAGCCGATCTAGCAAAGACTCACACAAGAATTATAGGGGGGATAAAATACCGTGAAACGGAATTAGTAGGGGGTTTACTTTCTGATTTACTGGCTTATTGGGGGGTTACCTTTTATCTGCGGGAAGACCAGGAAGCAAAACACTTTATAATTCAATCTTATAAATTACAATATAATTTATTATAAAGAGTTAAGTAGGCGAGGTTAACCGTATACACTTGGCGAGTTGGGGGGAAACAGTCACGACTGCGCGGGTTGGGTTGAAGTATTTAACTGACGAAGAGATCGCTAAGGAGCGATCTCGATACCTTTTAGTACTTATAAATTTATAAATAAATTCACAGGAGAGAGAGAGCTTTCATGGATTAATTCAGATACATTAGGAGGGGGATAATTAAGCGTAGGTTATTTCATGGGCGCTTAAACAGACCTGTTTACTGAGAACCTTACAGATCTTGGTGCGACAAGTTGGAGAAGAAACGCAGAAGATCGAAGCGCATATTTTACTTTTGTACGTGCGGTACATACTTTATAATTGTATATGTAAATAAATGTATAATGTTTCATTTAAAGTCTATCGTAATTTAAATCCAACTATAGAGCGAATATTATATAAAACATAAAATCCAGTTTTTTACAAACCCATGTAAATAAAACAAAGACCAATTTACATAATTTTCTTCTTATGTGAAAACTTTCATGAACAACGAACTTACAGAACAGTATCGCTTTAAATTAAAACCCATTCCATGACTCTAATCTAAGAACTTTAAGGGCAACTAAGACAGAACCTTTGAAAAAAAAAACAAATACTATAGTACAGCGAATGTGTAACGTTTGGTCTGAAAAACAAGCACACCTTTTTGTTATTTTCTCCTTCAATATTTCTATGTTTCTCCAAAAAATTCTTTCAAATTCAATAAAATCCCAGTGCCTTACTGAGCGCTGCATGAATCCATCCCATAAACAAACACATTTAAGAGTATAAAACCTACATACATTAGCTAAGGATTTTTTTGTATTTGTTTTTGTTTAAAAAAGGGATAATTTGACAATTCGTTAAAGCTCAAAGAAAAACTGAATAAAGAACTCATTTTCTACTCAAATGTACCAAAAAAGCATAAACGACAAAAAAAAACGGAATCAACGAAAGGAAACTTTCAATTTGTGGGGATTTAAAATGAGACATTCAGGAAATACAATTTCAGTAATTGCAAACCAAAATAGAGCACAGCATACGCTGGGAAATTTCTTGGCAAGAGCACCCAGGAAAAAAACTCGCACACAGGAAACCCTCACAGGATACACACAAGAGACTCTGTGAGTAGTGTGGGAGCCTACTGTTGCAGAACTTGAAAGAGAAAGCATTTAAAGCGCTACTATTTGGGGCAAAGGGTTAACATATCGCAAAAGAATTCAATTAAATTTGTAATCTCTGTCATGTCTGTTGAGAGTTTGATTTATTTATTTCCAGTTATTTATATGGAATTTCTCATGATTAGAATGTTTTCAAAGGATCAAACGACTTAATAGCAAAATTTGTATCTAAAATCAATCGAAAATTGAAACAAATTCCTTTGGTGTGTAAGTTTATTCTAGCATAACAACGTGTTTTGAAAAGTTTTTTAATTAGCAGAGGTAATAATAGGGGCACAGTAGTTTGTTACGATATAAAGTGTAACGCATTAAAGACCAAATCTTAAGATCAAATTCGTTGTAGGACTATTTAAGGAGATTGAACCATGTCCGTCTGTCTGGCTGGCTAGATGGATATTGGGCACGATAACTCGAGTAAAACTTCACTGATCTCTATGGAAATTTACCTGCGTTAATAGTTTTCTAAACGAAACTTTGGGATTGTAAATAGGCAGAATTGCCCCACCCCTTCTTGTACACTGAATTAAGTCAAATTATGTCCATGAAAACGCTTAAAAAGATTTGACTCAGATTTAATATTTCCATACCCCTACTGATACCCATCTTGCAAAATTGCATATATTTTTTAAATTTAACATTTATCCCATAACATCCAAACCGACAATTGAAGGATATTTGAATTTGGTTCGTTAAATTATCTTGTAATATGTTTCATAGTAGACAAATCCTCAGAAAACTTTAAATTTTGCACATCCCTTCTGAAGCTGCCATTACAAAATGACTAATTTTTGTAAACGGCAAGCTGCAGGATGTTTTAATTTGTTCAGGTTGATTATTTTGCAAGTTATGTAAAAGCAGCAAAACATTTTCAGCTCCCTTTTTGAAAATATTTTACTTCTTATATTTTGTATTTATACAATTGATGATTACAAATGATGATTTATTTTGAGATTTCTGGGCGAATTAATTTAAGGCATTTTCCCAAATTCGAAGTTGATGGCTCGAACGACCCTTTCGAATTAGTTCTGTAACTCTTGAACGGATAATGGTATCTATATAATTTGAAGTTGTTAAAGCTGAGGATTTTTTCATATGATTTTAATTTCACCATACAGAGTGAGAGGGCCACTGGGTGGTCCTACAAAGTTGGTCACATCAGGTATTTTAAAATTTTATAAAATATATATGTTATCTCATTTAGATCAAGAGATATTTGAGTAAATCAAAAAAGTTATGTTATTTATGGACGTGGTCGACCCAAGAACACCTTGAGACGGACGATACTCTAAGAGCTGGGACAATATAATCTTTTATGGGAAGGCGCTAAAATAACAGCAGCGAATCGAGTAAGGTGGAGGTGCTTTGTGGCAGCCATATGCTCCCAAGAGGGGTAATGACAAATTTAAATACAAAAAAACTTTTGAATCGGTTCATAGTTATTTGATATATCTAGATAAATAAGTTAAACAGCAAAATATTAACTTTTGGGAAAAATTAAGTTTTTTTCCTCAAAACTTACATTTGTGCAGAAAAGATTTATTCGAACAAAAGTGTCTCCAATAAGATATAACACTATATAGTATCTCAACGATTGGATTCATGAGGCAAAGAACGTAACTTCTTAAAAAAGCACAAAACGGAGATAAAAAAAAACAAAAAAATCCTTTTATTTACAAAAACGATCAGCTAGGATTTTGATTCAAGTGGATTTTTAATGTTTTTGTTTTTGTTGCGATTTTAGGTCAACTCATTTGTCACTCAAGTGAGGTGTGAACCAGAGGCACATTTCCTTCCTATTAAAGCATTAACAATTGTAGTTAAGTGGTCAGGCAAGTCCTTATTACTGTCTTTACTTAAAGCAAAGAAAATCAGGGTAATATAAAAACGTATTAAGTCTATCTACTATACCTTTGCTGAATAAAATTTGGTAGAGCTTTTTGAATACGTTAACAACGATTGAGAACTTCATATTTTTAGAGAAGCTTTAACTATTCAAATGTCGAGTCGACTACTCGGACATTGCTGTCTATAACATTGAGGAGACCGCCGATCACATAGACGAAGTCGGTTGCTTCAGATCTCCATTCCAAGCCACCCGCATGACAGTCGCTTGTTCTAACTATGACGGCACGGTTGGTCTCATATAGAAACATTTCGCCTAAATACGGATTGTGGTCATTAATCAGCAGTAAACAAATCCACAATCGAACAATGTTGAAGATGTCACTATTCTTTCGGTCTGTGCATTTCTGTCCTAGGCGTTTACAAAACGCTTATTCCTTTGAGCATTAACATCGTTATCTGGTGCTATATACATATCTCTTAACAAACCGACTTTCTTAACCTTAGCCATTGCTTACGGTTGGTTCATTTTTCCGGTCCTCCAAACCACGTTCTTAATTAGCAAATCCACTAAATAACACATTCTCCATTCGAATTTAGCCACCGGAATGAAGATGATATATAAGCTGTCAACTTGTGTCGAGCATCATAACCTTTGTTGAATTGTTAAAAAAAACGTGACAGGTTGGGTTGAATGATTTATTAGCATCAGAGCCTTACCACGCGTATCCTTTTTTCCACGAATATTACAATTACTCTTTCAAAGTGTCAAGAGGAAATCTTGGTGTATGTTTGTATAATAGTGCCACACACATAGACATGTTCCCACGCCTTTTTGTGTGTTTTGATATTATAAATCATTTGCTTCCGGTTAAAAGAATAACAACAACCACAAAGCCACCAATGACACCAATAACATCGACAAAGGCAGCCTCAGCAGCAGATTATGTGCCTTGTATTGCTTTTCGGCTTTGTCCTTTCTCCGCGTGAATTTTTTGATATAGTTACAACAGTGATGATAACAGCTTGTTGTTATTTTGTGAGCTTATGAAAGTTTTGATAAGTTCGTGGAGGTATTCAGGTATCCATCGAAACACCATCGCTTTACTGGGAATCGTTGTATCATACCAATTACTTGTCATTCATAATTTGATGCAAATAATAAAGAAATCGATCAGAAATCCTTAATCAGTGTCAATTTTTAGTGAAAGATTGGAAATATATTTTTATGAATAACAAGAACGTGTATAGCCGACTCCGACACAATGTATATTTCATTTATGTGGAAAATTTAATTTTCGCACTGGGGTATTAAAACTAACATCAGATAATCTGGGGGAATGGGAAATTTTCTAATTTGAGTCTTTCTGATTGTTATTCATTTAGGAGGTTCCCAAGCAGCTTACAACGTCCGAGTGATCACACATTCCCCGTGCAATGACACTGGACATCCGTTCAGTGATAGCAAATGTGAGAATGCGTAATGTTGAGTAACCTAATCGGCATGCTACCACCGATGCGTCTTAGGAAGTAGGTAACAGAAGTTACAGAAGCTCAATACAGGCTCTCTTAGTGGCTTTGGCAGCCCCAAGAAACTAGGATCGGGCGCGGTGGCTAAATGTTGACGAGCCCCGCAAACGATATAAGGACCATGATTTAAGGATATGCACCTGAAATATCCGAACTCTATACAGAGATGGTGCCTCTATCCAACTGGTGGATGTCCTCGACAAACACAAGGCTGACATCGCCGCCATACAGGAAATGAGATGGATGGGACAAGGATGCACACGATAAAGGAACTGTGACATCTTTTACAGGTGCCATGCAGAAAGACACGAATTTGGATGTGGTTTCATAGTCGGCAAGAGACTTCGACACCAGGTCTCGCGGTTTAACCCTGTAAGTGCCCGAATAGCCACTATTCGCATCCGGGCGAAATATTTTTACATTACGCTGATTTGTGTACACGCCCCGAAGCACAGTGGTCCATATGCTCAACATAGTCGGAAGAAAGTAATTTTTTTTATTATTTCGAAAATAAATATTTTGTTTGATTATATACTTTACTTCTGTTTTAGGTTTGCTTTCTTGTTTTAAACACAAGTAATTGCCGTTTTGTTTTTCTATAAATAGCTCAGTTGATATTTAGTACCCGATCAAAATAAAAGAAATCAGATTGATCATGTGGTAATTGATAGAAGGCATGTCTCAAGCGTTATGGACGTGCGTGTAATGCGCGGTGCAAATATAGACTCGGATCACCACTTAGTTGCGGCCAAAGTACGCACACGATTAAGTAGTGATAAAAACACTAATAATCAAACGCAAAGGAAGCTAAACATCCCAAAGCTGCATACCACTGAGATAGCCAATGTCATTTCAACCAACTCTCTCAATTACTCTTAACAAACCCCCCTAGTTCTGATGTTCCCGACACATAGTGGCAGCATCTGTCAAAGAAAAGAGAGAGCCAGGATATCGAAAACTACATGGATAGAGGTGAGGCCCGAATGTTCTACCAAAGGGTTAAAAGCAGAGGTTTTGGAACAGGGTTTAAACCAAGCGAGGCTTTAGACAAGGCGATAGTCTGTGCTGCGATCTCTTTAACGTCGTAATGGAGATGATCATGTGGAAGGCTGCAATAAACAGGATTGGTACCATCTTCAACAAAAGTCACATGTTGCTACCGTATGCCGATAATATAGATATCATTAGCCGTGGATTGCGGGATGTCACTGCTGCTTTTTTTAACATTGAAAAGCAGTCGGCGGAAGTGGGTCTCGTGATAAATAAGGACAAAACGAAGTTATTTGTTGCAACGAACAATGAGTCCACTCGTCTGGGACGCTGCGTGAACATTGGCAATTATAACTTTGAAGTGGTGGATGACATTGTCTACCTTGGCTCTGCCATAAACATAAATAATAATGTCAGCCTGGAAATCAAAAGATGAGTATTGATCGCAAACCGCTGCTACTATGCGCTAAACAAGCGATTTAAGACAAAGCGTTCTCTCGAAGAACAAATATATAACTGTACCATACACTGATCCTACCTGTCTTGCTCTACAGCGCAGAATCCTGGGTAATGACACAAGCGGATTATTCTATTCTGGGAGTCTTCGGGAGAAAAACACTACAAAAAATATTTGGAGCCATCATCGTTAACAGCGAGTACCGTCGTCGAATGAATCGTGAGCTGTACAACGACATGGACGTAGTCTATCGCTTTTAAATAGACCGAATGAGCTGGCTTGGACACGTTGTACGAATGGACGAAAACGCTCCGGCTCGAAAAGTCTTCGGCAATAAAATTGATAGGCGGCGCAGGAGGGGGCGACCAAAACTCCGATGGATGGACCAGGTGAAAGAGCTATTAACTAAGCTTGGTGTGACGAACTATATACGGAGCGCAAAAGACCGAAGCGCTTGGAATACTTTTCTACGTGCAGCTGCTGATGGATAAATTTTTGTTGTTGCTATCATTAAAAAAAGAGAAGCTTATCTGGTGGCCATACTGCCGCGTATTACACACTATTTCAATCGCTTTTAGTCATGCCAGTATGCAATTGATGTATCCATCAAACGGCAAACTTTGTCACACTGTTCTGATCTAAATGATTAAGTTTAACTTAAGGCAAACTTTTACTAAACTATACATATCTCAAAGTAAATTTGAAATAAGTGTAGTTCAGTAGAATATCGTTACCTAAATATCAAAAATAACCTTTAAATTTTTTTAAATACGATTCTTTACCGATTCTTATTAAGTACGTCGCCCAGTGGGTATGAGATCCCCTAAACGGCGATTAATTCAGGGAAGCATCCGATCTCAATCAATTTGTATTACAGAAGATCCTCCAGCTACAAAAACGATTGTTATGAATTTGTGAAGAAATCTGTTCACATATACATACAGCCCTTATATATATATGAGCCATAGTCAAAATGTTTTAAAGCTCGTGAAGTAGACATACACCCTCAATTAATTCAATTTGGTGCCATTTTTATAGAATCTTGGAAAATTACTCCTAAAATCCTTATTCGTTTCGTGAATTTGACAAAAAAAATAATAATTTTTGCGTGTAAAATTCCTGAACCTTACATGAAAAAATCGAGAGCGCGTTTGAAAATATTAATAGGTACATCGTTTTTTCGTACAGCAGAAATAAGGGAAAAAACAGCATCACAATATTTGTGAATTTTTGACACTTACCGGAGATTAATATCAATCAGGCATAAATCAACAGAAAGTATGAGATAAGAATTATCATTTAGGCAATATAAGTGTTCTTCCAATTGGTAAAAGGGCGCAGAATATAATCTTTGGTCATAAAGAATTTGCGTAAATTTCGGAAATTTGTATACCATGAAAACAATCTAACAGGCAGTATCGTGTGTGTTTTCTTTAAATTTATCAATTATGACCACTAATCACAACTTTAAGAGATGCTAAAGGGCAAAAAAGGGCAACCAATTTTTATTGAGGCTGTTAGCATATGATTAAGGCTTTATACGTTCCAAAAATCACGACAAGGATTTGCCCGGAACTGTAGTTGTGGTCCAATGTATTTAAAAGTTGAATGTTTTCTACACTGTAGGAGAAAAGTAAACAATGAATATATTTGGTACTTTCACCTGGTGTATTTTTACCGAGTACCAAAAACTAATCTGGTAAATTACATTGAAATTCCTGCTTATTTTATCGAAGAAGCTATCTCATACCTGATTCATGGGTTTATTATTGAAAAATAGTTAAAAATTAAATTTACTCATGATTGGTTCGAACGTATGCTGGAGCATATTGATTTTCAAAAAGTATACTTTTTCTAGGTATACCTTCACAACTACAAAAAAAAATTTACGAATATTGTACTGTTTTCATGTACATAATATAATAGGCAACCCTCGTATATGTGCTGGGTATAAAATTGTATTATAGAGAGCTAAATCAACTTGTGCTGCTACTAAAACCTGGTCCACTTTATTGATAACATAAAAATATAAATGTCAAAAGGAAGTAGTTCATTAAGATAATCCTTTACATTACAATTAATACTTCTATGTTGTTTTACTAACTGCATTTAACTATTTCGTCCAGATGCTGTCACTTTTATGTTTTTACTAGCGGACCCGGCGAACTTTGTCTCGTCCCAATTTAATACTTTCAGATAAACTCAGTAGAGGGTGGTATGGTAAACAATGTTTTTAGATTAGTTTTCCGCCGCAAAAACAAACAACGAAACAGGTTCTCCAAAATGCGAAAAGGCAACGTTCAGCTGACCGCACGTAAAACAGGGTAATTCCAGATTAATCCCACATACTTTCAACGATTGGCCTTGCGATTTATTGATTGTCATCGGGGAATTGGACTGGATGATCAGTTGGAATTATCTGATTCGTAAGATAAGGACTTCCTCTTCTTTGATTTTGTTCTTGATGGTCGTCGGTTAAATCACATTGTTTATCAGATTCTTGACAAACCAACGCGTACCTTTGTACAATTTCGGTTGATTCAGATTCCACAATATGGCTTTATCTGTAAATTATGCGGCACATTAAGCAAATTGAAAAATTCGGTCGGATTGTTGGTCGCTTCATCCTCGTCAGTCACGCTGTAAACAGATTTGTACAAATGCGGTCCTCCAGCGATTTGACTTTCTAAATTGAAATTATAGTTATCGATGACTTTATTCTTCGCTGCTGGTAACATACTGCCCATAAATTAATCCAATCGAGATTTTTATAATTCATGAGTTGTTTTTCGAACGATGTGAACTCTGGAATGAGCCCCTAATTTTTTGGTGAATTACAACTTCTTGATATTGACGATGATTTCAAGCATGGTTTAAGTAAATCAGCAGCATTAGACATTGTGAGCAAAGTCATAGCCCCACAAAATCGTTTTAAATCCTTTATCGTTCGGTCAATTACTTCCAAAGCTCGATTATTCGTTATCGCGCATTCATTCGAATTGTTGATTTGGCATTCCCGCATCCACTTCGCCGTTTCGAAATTCATTGTCATTGTGGGCTCTATGAAAAATGCCCCAAATGCAAAATGCCCCAAAAAAAAAACCAAAAATACAAAATTGGGGAATTTTTCATATGAAAAATCCCCCATAAATTTTGGGTAACTTTTCATTTATTTTAGGTAAAATTTCGTTTTTTAATTTTGGGTCATTTTTCATATGCAAAATGACCCAAATTTGCAGGTATGAAAAGCGGACGCATCCCCCCCCCTTGGGCGTGCCCCCCACCGCATTCGTCTTTTAATAATGCTAAAGAGAGAGTATAGAAACTGGGGGGCGTGCCCCCCACCGCATTCGTCTTTTAATAATGCTAGATTTGTTTAGAAGAATATTTTTTTGGGGTATTTTTCATAAATTTTGTGGGGTATTTTTCATAATTTTTGGGGAAATTTTCGGTCTTGAGTTTTGGGTCATTTTTCATTTTTTTTCGCCCAATTTTATTTTGGGTAATTTTTGGTTTTTTTTTGGGGCATTTTGCATTTGCGGCATTTTTCATAGAGCCGTCATTGTGTACTTTGGCTTTTCAACCGTGAGAAGATTCATCGACAGTTTTAAAGTGGAATTTGCAGTTCGAATGCCTTTTAACAATGTGACGTTATTTGAGATCTTGACCAAATTGTTGCCGGAATCAACAAAAAAATGTCTTGGCTGTCCCACTCGGAGCATCGAGAAAGTAAATGCCTCTGGTTTCAACGTGAATCGTACTCGTTCTTGTACTCGGTATTTAACAGCGGCACATTTGTTCGAACTCTTCCGGTCAGTTCATCTAGATTATAGTTTTGCTCCCGTTAAAATTCGCGATCGAATGCATCTTGCATTGAACGATTTGGCGCTGGCATTCCCAATGTCGACAGCAGATTGCCGCACATCCCGTCGAGTTCGATGGATTATTTTTCTAAATATTCTCTCTTGATGAATTACTACACACTGTTCACACCGTTTTCATACATCTAGATTTCACAATAAACCGAATTTTTCCACGCATCACAACGAATTTTCCACTTTTACGTCGTCTAAAACCATCAAATCAAGCGATACAATAAAAAATTTCGTCGAAAAAATCAAAAATTTTCGAGTTTTTTCCAGAATTTTCCGAGTTTTCACCAAGAATTTTACTATTTTTCAATTCGAAAAATCATTTCGGAATGATTATCCGAAATTTTCACATTGACATCATTCAAAATTATCAAAACACAATAAAATGTAAAATTTCGTCGAAAAAAAAATTAAAAAACATGGAATTTTTTCATAATTTTCCAATCAAAATTTTCTATTTTTTCAACCGAAAAGCCACTACGGAATAATTGCACACAAAATGTTATACAAAAATTCAATTTGCGATGCAAAATGTTTCCGAAAAAATCCAAATTTTTCGAGTTTTTCCGGAATTTTCCGAGTTTTCCACCGATAATTTTTCTATGTTTCCATTCGAAAAGTCTTTCGGAATAATTTTCCAAAATTTTTCACTGTTACATCGTCCAAAATTATCAAATCATACGATTATATGCCAAATTTCGTCGAAAAAACAAATGCAAATTTTTAAATTTTTCCGGAATTTTCCGCATTTTTCAACAAAAATTTTCCATTTTTCTATTCGAAAAGCCATTCTGTAACAATTGCACACAAAATTCCATACAAAAAGGCAATTTTCGATTTTTCCAATTTTCCGATTTTCCGGAAAATTTTCCTAAAATTTTCTTTCACATAAAGCTGCTCCTGGCAATAACGAACAACTGAAAAAAAGTTTGAGCAAAATCGGCTCAGCCGTTCTCAATTGATGAATTACTATACATTTTTGCCACCATTTTTATATATGTGTATAGATTCTTAAATTTACTCTGTAAAGCACAAATTACTACTTTCATATCTTTTTTTGTTATTTCTAAAAAGCCCTGATCCAATTTTTTATAATTGAATAAACTTTTTACGTCATTTGTAAGACCCATTCTGGAGTATGGATCGGTTGTATATAATCCCCAATGTGATGTTTATATTTCTACTGTTCTGTCTCAGGGATTTTTTATGGGATCCTACCTCCAATCTTCCATCATATGTCATATGTTGCCTACTCTATCTAGTAGGCGAAAAATGTTAAATTCTATAACCATTTATAAAATTATCAGAGGTGATATAAGATCGGAATATATAAGTGCACGAGTTTACTTCAATATCCCAATGAGGTTCTCTACATATTTATAACCCTTCCACATTTGATTTAGATGTGGGGCTTCGTCCTCACGTTATTGGTATGAGGCCCCCTCTGACGGTTGGGATGGGTGTGAGTGGCGGCGATTGGAACGTTCGTAACAAAAATAGGCCTAATTTTTAATTAATTAAGTATTGAAAATCGGCAGAATAGCTACAAGCCTTGTGATACATCCGATATCACTTCCGAACGGACAACTGCAGAATATTTGAATTTGGTCAGTTAATTTATCATGTAACAGAAAGCAAACCAGACATATTTTTAGTAAGCTTATGACAGTTTAATTCAGGAATGAATTTAGCCTTTGTATATCGCATAGTGGGGAAAACAATTTTTTTTTTACATTTGAAATTTTATTTTCTTGACCGATTTTTAAAATTCTTTGTATTGCTGGTAACAAGATTGTGCACAGAATGCATGTTTTTTTTACTACGAATTCCTTACCGTTATTTTTTTAAATTTGTCAAAGTTGATGAAAAAAAACTTTTTGACCTTAATGTCAAATATTTTTTGGATTAAGTGTCCTAAAAATTTCGAACTGACCTCAATTTATGTAAACATATGTCACGAATTAAACTTAGCGAATAATATGTGGAGGCACTATTTTCACACTTGAACTCGGTGTCCTGCTGATAACTATTATCCGATTATAACAAAATCTAATTTACAACCAGGAAAAGTTTTGAAAAATTCGTCTGTAATAAATAACATCATCTGTCAAAATAAGGAAATTTGTTTAATTTATGGCAATTTTTGTTAATTTTATTGGCAATCTTGAGATAACTGTGCAGTTGTGATCCTTAACGCCATCTGTGTCTACTAGCATGAGATGAGATAAATTTTTATTACCAGTGGTTATATATAGCAGAAAAACAGTTCAAGTAATACCTGCATTTGCAATCGAATTTTAAACTTTGAAGCCGAATGTCTTGAATGAAATTTTTATTCACTTGCATCCCTTTGCTTCTAACCCCATCACTTGATCAAACAGAATTACCTTGTGTCAATGCAAATAAAAAGTTCAAAATGGAATCATAAAAATTCCGCCAGTTATAATTTCCCTTTGTGACCAGATGAGGGAGGCGTAAAAGTATTTTAACAAACAAGTGTTTTTTTTGGCAGAACATATATGAATATGCAGATGGATATTTTATTATCGCCAATAGATGTAACATTAACGAAATAAAATTTCTCGGTTTGACCAGGCTAGGGAGCTTCTAAGGGAGACTAAATATTTATAGAGCTCATAAGAAAGTCGCGACGAGTCGCTTGAAATTAAAATTGTTAACGAGCTTGAGAAACATTTCCATAGTATTTTAAGACATGCAGATACATAAATAGGACTATATACAGCACTGATGACAGTGAGAAACTTCCGTGATATATATAATGAAAAGTTAATTTGAATATATACGTAAACTGTGTAGTAACGCAAAATTGCCGGGCCCAGTAGTAGGATATAAATCTAGACCAAGATTCGGTTCAAGTGGAGCACCACTATTCAAATACATAGTTCTAGGTTATGATTACAATCAATTTTGTTTCTGTATAATAGTTATTTCTAAACCACTCAAGCCTTTGATCGCGAATTCGTTTTCTTTCTAAACGTATTGAATGCTTTACAGAAGTTAATAAAGATAAATATACAATGCATTTATTTATATCTTAGCATTTATTGATCCAAGTGGAAAAATTACCCTTGTCGAAAGACGTTTTCTGCTTTGTTTTCTTGCCCATTTGTTGGCTTAACAAAGATTGTATTTGTTATTATTATTTCAGTAATTTTTTTTAAGTTTTAAAATCGGTTTAATGTAATTGTTAATTAAAATAATTTGTAAAAGTTTGTGTTTTAATTATTCATAAACATTGTCGCTATTTTTGCCAATTATGTCGTTTATTATTATACACTGTAACTCAATGCAGTATTACAGTATATTTACAGTATACTTGGGACATTTCGTCGGTTTTACATAAAAAATAAGGTTATTATTTTGGTTCGCAACGAGGTAGCTCTTAAGCAGCCTTAAACTGTATTTGTTTCTCATCATAATGGTAAATGGTAATTAAAAAATGTTTCACTGTGTATATAGTGGAAGTATATGTGGTGTCCTTCGCTTTTTGTAGCTTTCAAATAAATCCTGGCAAATCATACAGTCATGACTGCTTCGTATTTGAAGTAGGGCACTATATAATTGGCCTACAACAATCAAAAAGAATCCTTTAGTTCGCACTGTTTCCTTGGACTCTTGAATACAGGGGTTACACAAAGAAAATTGCAATTTTTATACCTTCTGTTCATGTCTTGTTGTTGTCGTTGTAAACGAAAATATGAAATGACAACAAAAGAACTGCCGAAATGTGGATCACACACATACACACGTCCATGTCAAGGAGGGCGAAAGACAAAGAAGAAGAAAAAACGGCGAGAAAGCAACATAAACAAATGATGAAAGCCAAAAAATGTATTCACACATATGTATGAATGAAAATTACTTACACACACACAAACACACATGAGAAGTGAGCACACACCGACTCACATGGACAAAAACACGACTGAAGAAAAAGAAAAGGACTCATAAAGTGTTAAAGCATAAAACATAATCCGAGAAGACAACAACAAAGACGTCAGCAACGACAAATGCTAACATTCTAAATACCGCACATACACACACATACACAAACACAGAGAAACGTAGATAGCACACATTATGGGACAATGGAAGAAACAGCGGCAACAACAACAACAACATGAACAGCAACCATAGCACAAATGAACAAGTGATAAACGATGTGTGATGATGTCCTTGCAAAGGATACATACAACGATTGCGATAACAACAACATATACTATTGTGTTATCCAACAAACCGGCATACAGCAGCAAATAAAAACACAGCGGCAGAATTGTCTAGGCTTTCTGCATATACGATATAGGCTGAACGTTTTTTTGCTGCCCAACTTTACGGTCCCCCAATATGCACCTAAAGGCACTTGATGGTCTCGATATCCGAACACAAAATGTAGATCATTAAGCAAACGTGGCATAGCAAGATATTTAAAAAGGCCTAAGGGATCATTACCTTTATCTTTCCAATGTCTGGGAGATTTATAGCTATTTGATCGACAGTGCAGCAGAGATTAATTTTCGCAAATAGAATATGGGCGTAGTTGTGAATAGCACTCAGAGAAAATCACTTTAGTGCGAGCAGAGTGCATATCGTAATTTAGGTGACGAGTGCGAGCAACTACTAGTTGATATGTGGTTTCGATGAAATGAGTTGTGTCCGTCTGCATAGTTGAGAACTATGATGAGTTCATTAGGCAGCGCTTGATAGGGGTTACAGAATAAATTGTTCTGAAAGCAACATCACGTCTTTTTCGCACGGATGACTGACTGACACAGTTTATTGGAAATTTTTTCCAGACTGTGTTATCCTCAATGCGTTCAATGGTTATAAAAATAAATTTAGGATTTTAAAAATAATAAAAATTTTATTAACGTTTTGCTACATTTTACATATAAGTATTATATCAAAACAAAAAAAAAAATCAGAAAAAAACTAAATCTTTCGTTGCTGCGCTATGCAATAGGCCATTAGGCAATGCTTGGCAAAAATTTGTTGTATACAACAATTTCCTTTGACGGCCTCCCACGCAATGAATTCCGCTACTGTGAACGACTCGAAGGCAATACAGCTACAGAACAACGACAATGAATTCTTTTATATGTATCTGTGTTTGACGTTCGCTCCCCATGTATACATGTGTTTGTGGGCACTTGAATGAAAGATAGCAAAATAAGAAGCAAACGTTAAGAAAATTATAAAAGGTTAAAAGTACATCGGGTATGAATATCGAAAAAGATACAAACCCCGCAGAAGAAACAAAGTACAACATAAAATCTTTAAGAAACATTTATTGACAGACCGGCTGTTTGTGTGCTGGCTAGGTCAATGCAAAGAAAAGGGTATTCTCCCTTTAAATGCTTAGCCTTCAACTCGCATATACCTTAAGCGTAACATAAGTTTGTTATTGTCTATGTGTGCGAGCTCTACAAGACACAAGTGTATGTTTATGTGTACATATGAGCTTAAGGACTTGTCTTCGGATGTTGTCTTATCCTCTAATATTTGAACATTTTTGTGTGTTACAAAATTTAATTAGACAAAATACTTTGAGCCAGCAGAAGAAAGAATACGCAATGATATCGTTCCTCTTTTGCCCTCATACTTAAGCGGACTTTCAAGGATGTTCTTAAAGGATATCTGGTATTTTCTTATGGCTTTTGGTCTGCTTTAGATGTGTTTGCAAATATCATTTAAGCTATATTATGTTATACGTTTGTTGACACATACGTACTTATAGCATTAACGCCTATACGACCTTTAGGCAGTGCGTTTCTTGTGATTTTTCGTGCGAAAGAGATTTATATGCAAGAGAGACTATATTAAAGTATTAATATCAAAGCGTTACAGGCTGGCTAAACTTTAATGTAGCAAATATAAGCTGCCTATTTTTTTTAAAGTAAACCTACTGGGTGTCGATTCAAGTACACAAAAAGGCCATAACCAAATGTTAAATAATGCACATAAACTATAAATGATACATTTTCATTAAATTTAACCGCTGAAAAAAAGTAAATAAATATTAGAGTACTGAACTAGAAATCTTTAGGATGTTCTTTAGGTGGCATATATTAGTTAAATAATCGAAAAATAACTTTGTTAGTAACTGTCACAGCACGTCAGTAGTGAATGCTGTGATTTTTAGTACAAAATAATCTATAAGTATTTTTTAATCCTCCACATCTGCAATTTTCACCGGAAACACCGGAAGACTTTCTCCATTGTTAAATATTTAATAGATGTCATGTGAATGCATCATCTATGCGTCATCACATTTAGGTGAAAAAGGGATGCCCTCTCCAGAAAATTCTTATTTAACCCATTAAAGCCCTATAACCATAAGTGAAACCGTAATGTTTTTAATTGTAAATACATAAATGAGTGTTGTAGACTACATGTGATCTATAAACAAAGACACTTCGTGCCAAGCACTTAACAAATGCAGTTCGCCGTATTTGCAACCTCCAACCTCGCAATATTTCAGTTTATCGTCCTAAGTAGTAAGTGACGATCCAAAAAGCAAAGCTATAACCTTCTCATTGTCCCAATGTGGGGAAACCCTTGTTTCTCACAAACGAACAATGCATTTTAAGTTTTTTAATTGAAAACCTTTTATTTTATTCCTATCGAAATAATAAAAAGCAGTAGTTTGCTTTTGGGCGTTAATGGGTTAATATACAAATTTACTGCTTCTTTTTCAACTTGAATCCCTGAATTGTGTTCATTATTAATTAAAACTTCTTCATACAAAATATTTTTTTTTTGTCAACAATCATTATCTCAATATTCGTGTACACTTGTCTTTGGAAATAAGCACGCACACTCTTCTAGTAACAACTAAAGTCGTCAGTTCAACAACGACACGTTATGTTTATACACAATTGAAAGCTTTTCTTTGTTGAGGCAAAGATTTATTCTTGACTTCTTGACTTGACAGTAAGCAAACATTTTTTGAAAATATGATTTTATTCTTAAAATAAGAGTTTTACTGTTGCTGTAAATACTCTTTCGTTACAATTTATCAATAAGTAAAAGTATTTGTTTTATTTTTCAGTGTGTAAGTTTTTAAACATTGTTTTTTTTCGTATTGAAATAGTATCAGATATCAGATCTTGCTGGCATCCACTTTTTGAGTGTAATTTTGTTGTGTCCACCTATGCATTTGGTTAGTTACATATTTAAGATATTTAACACCAATTCGGGTTAAAATAAATTCAACAGAAATAATTGGGGCTTTAAGTTGCTGGTAACTTACGTTCCATTCGGGATTTTAAGGAAGTATGATCTAACAATTGTTTATTTGTATGACACTAACCGGGACATAAGCATCATTCTCCGAATTTGTGAGGGCGAGGAGAAGTACTCATATAACAAAGGGAATTACGGGAAAACTTTGCTATATAAATATAATTTACTATTTAAATATATGTATAAGGTTTTTTATTATTTATCCGCGTAAAAAAACAATAAAAGTTTGGTAAATTTGATAATAAGCAAAATGTCAGTTTTTTTTTTGCTTTGCACTTTTTCAGATACTCAAAAATGTGACGTTCTGATAGAACAGCACGAATGCATTTTTCGACGGTGAAATATTAAATTATAGATTCCTTTCAATGTCCCCACAATTTCTTTAATAAACTACTTTGTACATGTTGCCGATACTAATTCCAAATTTTTTTTCTCTCGTTGCAGGTAAACATTATTATTAAGTACTAAATATTTATAATGACGGTTACGCTTTTCCAAGGTAAACTAGTATGATTTATGTTTTCTGACTATACATTTTTAAAATCTACCATGACCATGAATTTTTTTGCGGTGAAATATTAAATTAAGGACTGAGGAAATGACTTATAATGAAGGGTAAATATGGGTAATTCATATCGAACAGGAATAATAATTGTTTAGGGTGTTGGTTCCCTTCGGATACAAATTGTCTATTTGTAAATAGGAAATGAAATATCCCAGGAGAATATTTTGTTTAAAATTCCGGGAAAATCTAATGATTTTAAATTGGGCTTGATGACTATTCAATGATGAGAAAGCCTTAATGTTTTTAAAAAGGTTAACAGCCGTATTCATAAACATTTATTAACGGATTATAAATAAAATTTCAAAGGAAAATCGTTTTATTAAACTCTTATAAATTCCAATTACCAAAATTTATTTTTACTGGTTTTCTAAAACAACAATAACTCAGGCGCTACCAAAAATGAGTCAAAATAGAAAAATCAAAAACCTAATATGGAAATTCAACAATTATGCATGCAACATTCATTGTAAATCAAAAAACTAATGATACAATTCTCTCCAGCCTTATCTAGTTGGACTTCCACAGTGTAACTGATCATCAAGAAAAAGCTGTATGTACAAAAGAATTCCTTTGCAGAGGGTAATATCATACCGCTCCGAATCTCTGATTCAAATGGATAATATTCACAGCTTAGGAACTGGGACCGGCCGTGGCATAGTGGTTAGAACACGCGACTACCATGCGGGAGATCGCAGGTTCAAACCTGGCTCCAGTCATCTTAAAAGAAAAAAAAATAAAGAAAATTTTCTTTCATTGTCGACTCCCCTCGAATGTTGTAGACAGCAACTTCGCAGTATTAAGTGTCGATTCAATCGTCGTGTCTAGTAAGAGCTTTTCAAACAGTGACGTTCGCCTTCGTCGATAAACAAGTAGGTGCCGTTAGTTGTGAATCTAAAAATAGAAAGCGTGTTAATTCACAACAACGCGAGAAGCTATCCCATACCTCATTCATGGGGTGCAAAGGGAAATTAAGTTTTTTTTTTAGGAACTTTTATAGAATCATTCATTTTTGGAATTAATAAAAAAAGTACATCCATACCAAGTACAGTATCTGTCATTTGAGTAGATTCAGCTTAAGTTTTGTCAATGCACAAATTCTTCATAATTTAAAAAAGACATTTAAATTTGTATACGTAAAAGAGTATCTACAAAATACACAATGCAAAACACTTTCTCGGGGGTGAACCAAAAACGATAAATTTGATAAACGATAGCATTTGACATTAGCAACAAAACCTTAAACTCCATTTTGCTCTACTACGTCACAAATTTTTTTTATAGTGGTTTGAAATTTGATAGTTTTGGTCAAAAGTCGAATCAAAGAATATGAAAAATCATGTGTAAAAATACATATGGGATAGTTCATGTCTTCGGAGACCTATATTAATATTTTCCGGGGAATATTTCCTCGTAACATTTTAACCATCTAGGTGCCACCCGTATGAGATATTTTAGGCCCAATTTTGAAAGAAAGCTTAAAAACAACTTTGGAGGGAGGTCAAGGGTTAGATTCTTCGATAGAAATATTCTCCGGAAAAATACACTAAGAGTCACCGAAGACAAATAACCTCTACGAGCCTAAGCTCATAAAATAAAATCAAAACCAGTACAGAAATTTCAGTCAGATAAACTGACTGATAAATACCATCACTCAATATAAGATATTGTTTCAGTCTTGAGCTATTGAAATAAATAAAAAATAAATAAAAAAAAACTACTTATGTATAATTATTCACCTGCTTGTGGAGCGTAAACGGTTGTACATAAGACTTTCGGTCATAATACCAGCGGTCTAGAGAGATATAGCAAAACCGTAAAAGTTTGACTAATTTTTTTAGGAGGTACTATTAGGGGCAGCACAAAGTGTCCGAAGTTTTTATGTAAATTAACATTTAATAAACGCTTACCTATGCAAAATTTGGCTCAATTCAGTGGATATACAAAAATATATGCATGGAATAGGTGGAATTTTGGTTCTTTATATGGAAGGTACCAGAAGGAGTGTGTCAAGTAGTTAGGGTTTCTGAGGTTTTGCCTCCTTTTACAAGATAAATAAACTGACCAAATTTGAGTATACTCCAAGTGTCGGTTTGGAAGTTATGGGGGAAATATGTATTTTCCAATTTTGTATGGGAGGTACCAACTTACGCACAATGTAACTGAATTCAGTGAACTTATAAATAATATATGTATGTAAGACTTTGAGGCTGAGTTCGGTCATTTGTATGGGAGGTACCGGAAGGGGTGTGTCAAATAGATAGGTTTTCTGAGGTTTTGCCTCCTATCATAATATAAATTAACCGACTAATTTGCATTACCCTTCGAGTGTCATTTTGGAAGTTATGGGAGAAATATATAATTTTCCAAAAATAGGTCATTCTGTATGGGAGGTACAAGAAGGGGTGAACCGATATGGTCCATATTCATTCTTGAGCCCAATTTTCATAGGCGAACATCATACGCAAAATTTGAGTGAATTCAGTTTACTTTCAAAAAAGATATGTATGTTAAACTATGATGGTCAATTCGGTCATTTGTATGGGTTGTACCAGAAAAGGTGTGGCAAAGGATTCGGTTTTCATAGGTTTTGTCAACTATTGCAAAAAAAAAAATCCCATAAGTTCGTTTTGAAAAATATTAATACTGGAAATTTTCATACCGATCCGTTTACTCGAGTTATCCTGCCCACCAGCCATCCAGCCAGCCAGCCAGACAGACGGTCATATGTAGCTCAATCGTCTTAAAAATTCTTAAACCAAATTTGGTGTTAAAACATACTTGGGGTCTAACTCGTCTCCTTTAATGCGTTACACTTTTTTTTTCGTATCAAATGATATATACCCTCATCCCCAAGGATGATGGTATAATGAAATGTTAAGAAGTCTATTTTTAAGCAACAAGTGCAACAAACTTTATCGGGAGGGAACCAAAGCAGTATCAAACGCCAGCATTCGACCTTAGTACTAAAATTTTTACAGTGGTTTAAAGTTTGATTTTTTTGGTAAAAAGTCAAATCCAAGAATATAAAAAATTGTGTGAAAAAATACATTTGGGATAGTTCATGTCTTTGGAGACATACATTAAAATTTTCAAGGCGAATATTTCCTCAGAACATATGAAGTCCCTAGCTCTCACCCGTATGGCACATTTTAGGCCGAATTTTGAAAAGCAGCTTAAAAGTCAACTGTCAAAATATCCCATACGGGTAGGAGCAAAAGGGTTCATATATTCTGTGGAAATATTCCCCTGAAAATGTTAATTAGTCATGCTATCGTTTAATATTGGTTTCATTCACCCCTGAGACAATGACCCTCAAATTTTGTCATAGTAATATCAACACTTTTTCAGTTCATACTCAAATGAGCCCTAGCATTAGAAAGAATTGAAGACCTCAGAGCAAGAACCGGGTAATTCAACTTTTTTAAAATTTTTGGTTTCCCAATATTTACCCGAATTTTTTGGATGTTTTGTCAGATAGTAAGATTTCTTCTAGAGTAACATTAAAGTTAAACTGACGTAGATACTGCTTTTAATTAATATTGTAGAAGCTAAAATGGAGTTTGCAAAAATGAAGTCACGCGTTTATTGCCCCGAAAAGACAAATTTTTAAAATGTAGTCAAAAGCACGTCTAATAATTTTGCTTTTTTTTATTAAAAATTAAATATGTAACTAAAAATATTGTAAAATATATGCAAAATCATTACATATGTTTTGACTGTAATTTCAAAATTTGAGTTTCAGGGGCATAAGTTAGATAATAATTTAATAATAATTTCTGGCGTTATTGAGAATTAACAACACCCCTTCTATTTTTAATATCACAACAAACGACACATTCTTGTTAATAGGAGAATGCGAACATCAGCTGTTTTTTCTGTCATTCCGATTGACTCGACGCTATACTGCGAAGTTAGGGGCCGGCGATAAAAAAGAATTTAGATTACTGAGACAGGAATTTAACCATGGAAATCCCGCATGATAATCATCATGCCCCTATTTAGCAAAATTTACTAATTGACTAATTTACTAATGCTAATTGACCATCTGAAAGAAAGAAGATTTAGCAATGTTACATGTATTACCATAATTCGAACTTTAAAAATTTTTGAATTACATTGCGTGATAGTATCAATAATACATGAGTTCTGACCATCAATTCTTTTTATATACATATATATAAAATTAATGCTAAACCTTCATGTAATTTCGATTGGCTTAGATTTTGTCACAAAGTGTTATTATTATGACTTCAATTCAAAAATTTGTTTGGCCCAGTGCGCCTCGATAGAAAACACATTGTAATATCTTTCAATCCTGCACATCTGCATAGCGAATTTGTCTGAAGTGTGATACATTTTCAGTTATCGCAACACATTATAAATATGTAAGCAAATGTGCTACAATATGGCATTGAAATATAAAGTTATTAATTCAATAGAATTGAAACATACATCAATCACAGATGTTAAATTTGAATTTAATATCTTCGACTAGCACGAATCGAAGCTTCCATAAAACCAACATAGACATAGATGTATGCCGACGTATGTTATATGTATGTATATGGGTTATATATTAATAAATATATATTTCACTGCTAATAAATTAAAATATGGCAAAAGTAGGCTACGTATCTAGAAGTATATATTTCACATACATATAGATATAATTTATAACGCTATTTATGCTCGATAAGGCGCCAATGTAATAAAAATGAATTATATACATTTGCGCTAGAGGTAACATCATGCAGGAAAAATAACAAAAGCACAGCAGTTTAGGGAGAACATAACATACAACAATATTCAATATAAGCAAATAAATCTTAAATTAACTACGCGGACACACGTGTGTGTGAGCCTTTTTCAACATAGGCGGATGTGTGTGCTGGTCTGTCAAACGGAACTAGAGGTTTCATCACAAACCACACAAGCAGCGATGCCTAGACGCCCAACGGTTTTTGGCCAAATATGAAATTCATGTTTTTTGTGGTCCAATTGCGTGATAGAGGACAGAGAACACAAAAATTTAATTCACATCTATTTTTGTATACACGTGATATAAATGTTGAGAGAACGACACGACCGTTCAACCGATAACAGGTATATTTACAGATGCCGCAAAAAGTAAGTTAGTTTGATGATTCAAATAGTTTTTTAATTTCAACTTAGAACCTAAAAGTTGGATTTGTAAAAGTTATAATTTTGCTCATGTTTGTATTGTTGATCTATATGTGATAATAATGAATCGTTCGGTTCAAGATGGATTATGGATTATGTTGACAGCTGGCATGGCGGAAAGTTATTTCGATAGTTGCCAAACTATCATCATCAGCACCCTTTGCTGTGCCTTCTCCACACATTATCACAATCTTAAGTGTTAAAAGCTTCAAGAAATCACCGAGAAGCCCAAGCACACCGGTGCGAAAATGGTATCAATGAAGACCACACGTCAACATAATCCACACAAGCTCTTGTCTATGCTTTGTCCATCGGACAAAATTGCAAAGCCCTGCCAGCTGTCAACATAATCCATTTCATACAACTCTTGTTAAATAAATTCTATTATCAATAAAAGAAATCGATCTTGAACCGCACGATGAAAACCCATTCATTATTTACACATAAAGATCAACAAAACAAACACGGGAGGTACACTGGGTTTATTTAAGTAGGGGGCTTATTATGCCACCGATCATAGTGTCTTAGGTATGCCAAAGCCACTAAGGGAGCCTTTATGTTGGTGGTAGATTATCATTTAGGTTGTCAACATAGCGCCTTCACACATTTGCTAATATCCGTTCACTGGGTCACTGGTCCGGGGACCAGTTGCTTAGTGGCCTCCTAAGAGATATTCAGCTTATTCCAAAATGAATAACGGTCAGAAAACTCAAATTAGAAAATCTTCCCAAATTACTATTTGCAAAATTGATTATGTACAAGGTGGGCCAAAAGAAGTCATCCGATGTAGTTTGGCTCTCATTTTTTTTTTCTAAAAGAAAAACTTTGATCCTGTTTTTTGATTATGTTTATTCGAATCTTTAGAATTTTATAGGTTAAGTCGAGAATATGATATCTGCCAAATGGGGGCCGTCACAATTGATTGCCATACGGGCTCGGGCTGGTGGAATTTTTTACCACTTCGGCGAGAACTTCGGGCGACAGATTCTCGCACTCGTGTCGAATGTTGTCCTTGAGGGCTTTCAGAATCTCGGGCTTGTTCACGTAAACACGGGACTTAAAAAAACCCCACAAGAACAGTCTGGAACGATTAAATCGGGCGATGCCAAATGGGGGCCGTCACAATTGATTGCCATACGGGCTCGGGCTGGTGGAATTTTTTACCACTTCGGCGAGAACTTCGGGCGACAGATTCTCGAACTCGTGTCGAATGTTGTCCTTGAGGGCTTTCAGAATCTTGGGCTTGTTCACGTAAACACGGGACTTCAAAAAACCCCACAAGAACAGTCTGGAACGATTAAATCGGGCGATCTTGCGGGCCAGTCCAAATCACTAAAACGAGAGATGTGGCGACCCAGGAACGCCGCATTGAGAATGTCGGTTGTGGCTCGCACAGTGTGTGCCGTTGCTCCGTCCGGTTGGAACCACATGCCCTCCAGTCCTAATTCGTCCAATTGCGACAGAAAAACCTCGGTTAACATTGCCCTATAGTGCGCACCATTTACTGTGGTCGCTTGACCAGCGGCGTTCTTGAAAAAAGGCTCGATGACTCCTGCAGCGTTAACAGCGCACCATGCAGTCACTTTGAGCGGGTGTAATGGCTCCTCGTGCTTCACTCGTGGATTTTCGGTGCCCCGTGAACTTTCACGTACCCTCTCATTATGACGGCGTCTGATCGATGTTTTCGTCAGAACGGGCGGCAACGTCTCCTTCATACTCTTCAAGGTTGGTGGCCAAACGGCGCAGTGTTTACGCAGTCGGTGTCGGACGGTCGGGAAATCGGCGACGGAGCAGGGAGCACGAAAAAATTAAAGTTGGGAGCCGCCACTGGCTCCTTAATAGTTCAAATAAAACACAGAAGTTACAAATCCGTATAACTTTATTACCTTCTAAACAATTCGGCTAATGATACAAGACAAGCTCTAACTTAAAATAATAACTTAATTGAACTTATTCGCTACCCTATAATTGCTGGTGTTGCGTTTTCCACGATGCAGCCGGGCAATGGTCACATGTTAAGGTACTGCGTGCGCATGGAAGGAGTATAATGTTCTGCATACTTGTGAATGCGCGTGTAAGTTATCAGGTGCAATGTCCGGTATTCAGGCTGCCAGTGTATTGCTTGTGAAATATGGTAGACGCAGTGTCAGCTTATTCCACTAGGTGAGTTAGCGGCTAATGTATTAACTTACATCTGTCTAGTCCACAAATGTCAAAATATATTTGAGAGCATCTTCCAATAGGGTGATCTCTATTGGTCCACATTGTCTATGTATAAACTACTGAACCTACTTTAAAACATATTTTTATAACACAGGGTTAGCCATTTAAAATTTTAAATTTGAATCGGATATAAAAAGAAAGCACTGATGATATTTCCAAATTTCTGGTTTTATTGGAAAGGTTGAACTTTGCCATTTAATAATGGAGCACAATATCATTCATATGACTACCACGACGAAATCGGCAGTAACTCATCCGATCATCGTGTTTTGAGATAAAGCTAATTTTCATCTCGTTGGCTATGTCGATAGGCAAAATTGCCGCATATGAAGTTCAGAGAACCCACACGTGACTATTGATAAGACAATGAATCCACAACGAGTCACTGTTTTGTGTGAATATTTGGCTGGCGGTATAATTATGCCATTTTTCTTCAAAAATGAACAAGGAGTCACCGTTACCGTCAACGGCGTTAACGCGCCTTGCTCAACGAATTTTTGTTCCCCAAAATTCAAGAGAATGACATAGACGACATTAAGTTTCAACAAGATGGCGCCACATGTCACACAGCCAACGATATCATCGATATTTTACGCACTGTTTTTGAAAATCGAATAATCAGCCGAAATTGTGATGACAATTGCCAACTCGGAGCTGTGATTTGTCCCCATTGGATTATTTTCTGTGGGGAACCATTATGGATAAAAGTTACGCAAAGCATCCAGAAACATTTGAAGCGTTAAAACATTAAATTGAAGTTGCCATTGAAGAGATTCGACCCGAAGCAATTGAAAATGTACTGAAAAGTTGGGTTGATCGATGAGGTGCTGCTGAGCCAGGCGTGGTAGTCATATTATTAAATGACAAAGTTCAACCTTTCCAATAAAATCAGAAATTTGAAAATATTATAAATACTTTCTTTTTTATAGCCGATTCAAATTTTAAATTTTAAATGGCCCACCCTATACAACACAATTTTTTTAATGAATAGGGTGGATTACTTTATGTTATTACTTTATGGATTACACTTTACGAATATGAAAAATTTCGATATAGATTCTGATTGTGAATTAAAATTATGGTTTGCTTATTGCCTGTTAACTAAATTAGTTTGTCAAGCTCCCAAGGCTTTAAAGTAATGACCTGAAACTCGGTTCGTTACATATTTATGTCGACAACAATAAAATAGTTCAAATAATAAACCTTCACTTAACTTTACCATTTTTATCAATTGAATCAATTGTTTTATATATACAGATGTTAATCATAAGAGTATTAGATATTTCTGCCGTTTACACATTTAGCTTTAATATAATTTTCACTCACTTTCTGCCGCTGCTGTATATGTTTTGTGTGTATTAATTGATGCATTGGTAGATTTTGCGTACGTACAACGTATGTGTGATAAGCGTTAGGTTGTACTTGTACTTGTACATAAAATACTAAATTTTAGCATGGCTTGAAACAATACGTATTGTTGTTGGGTTAAATGACAGCCGCCAGTGTGAGTAATGGTCATTAACACATTTTTAAGTGCAACATCGTCAACATAATATTTTCTCTATGTCTATGACACAGGCAACATACAAACATATGCTGCCGCAAGTACACCCACACAATCGTTTCAAATATACATACTTACAAAGATGCTTTTAGCATTAAGGCTTGTTAACACATCGCATTATTACTTACACCACATGCTCACCTGTGCTATGAATTATAAATCAGACATTATTATGGTTGTCTACACGGTTTTCTATTTTACTTTTTTTTTGTAGAATTCTCATATTGGATAATAATAGAAAATTTATAGCACTAATTCGTAGCAATTTGCGAATAGATAGATTGCATTACATGAATATCCTTCAGGAAGATTACTACGGCTTAGAAATTTTATATTCAATAAAATATTGAAAAAAGATCTGATTGTAGTGAAATTTAAAATGACTAAATGCGTTCGTAGTCTGCACTTGAGTGTAAAGTATGGAAATATCCCAACGATTCCTTCTTGTACTTTTGACAGCTATTGTCTACGGTTGTACCGATTTCAAAAAAGTGAAACGATACACAAATTAATGATTTTCATTGAAACCGCAATATTAAAACCAAATATATGTATATAACTCATGCAAATAAACCATGTCGTGATTTGTCAAAATGTCCTCGACAATTTCAAAAAAAAAAATTGGGCGAGTAATCTCATAGCCTTGTGGGTAAATTGCCGGGTAAATTATATTAGTGGTTAAGGTTTTCGCGTTCAGAAATTGTTATAGTACCGCAACTAATTACAATACAAAATCAAACAATAATTGTTCATGTGTTACAAGTAATACAACAAACTTAATGTGCCTCGTTTAAGCTAAAATATTCTATGTACAAATGTATGTATTTATTCGCACGTTATTATTTAATAGCCAAAATTGGATAACACACGACCAAACAAAATGATATTGTCATCAACAGAAATGTCTCTAAAATGCTTATTACAAATAAAATAATTGTACCACAAAAATGTATGAAAATGTTCAATTAATCTAAAGTTGACAGTCCAAAAAGGGAATAATACAAAAGAGACAACAAAACTCCAAGTGCCATATTGTGTATTTACAAAACAAAGAGAAAAACAAGACCTACCGCCATTATTATATTGTTTTAGAAACAAACAAAAAAAATGTGATTGAATTGCAAATACCAAAATCAATGCGCTCATTCAAATTTCATTGAAAATTTTTGGGTGTGACGATTTGTGGGATTTTGTGAAATTTGTGTGACAGCATTTCCATGGTAATGAGTTTGACTCCTCCAAATACCCAAACACACACACACACACACTTATTTACTTTATCATCTAAATAACAATTATCCCATTCAAATTTCTCATTTTGGTTCAATTGTCTCTATGCTGACGCAAGCATCTGTGTGGGTGTGTGTGTGTGTGCGAGTGTTTACTTAGTGGTGTAAGGATATGCGAGCGGTTTATATGTGGTTGTAACAGTGTATGTAAATATTCTTCTAATGTAAATACAAATCATGTGGTATTTGCTGAAATCAAATATAATTTGCTCAAAGTTGCGGTTTTACAGCGGTTAAATAATCAATTGAGGTATTCAAATAACATTCGTCTGTTCGCGTGGTTACAAAAAGAGACATAGATGGTTGTCCATAATAAACGTGTATGTACATATGTATATGTATATGTTTTCCAGCAGTGAATACTGACATACGTCAAACACATCACAAAAGTATGCAAACCGATTTGAAACACTTTTAAAACTGGTGCTCGTTGCATTAATCATCACTGCGCTGCACCACTGAATATTTTAAACCTTAAATTTTCTAGTTGTTGTATTTTTAACACATTTCTTTAAATTGTTCGCATTTTGTTTATTTTAATTCTATACCTATAATATTAGGGTTGTGAAATCCTAAAATCAAGGTGAGAAGTTTCTCTCTTGCAACTCTTGAATATTAAATTTCGTAAACACTTAAAACTTTGGATTTATTTCTGCAGCCTGTTGCTTAACAGTGTGTACAATCTTATTAGAACAAAATGGTAAGTTATATTTTGTATTTCTGGTAATTTGACTTTCTTTCTAATGCCCATGATTCTTCAACACTCACAATTCAAGGCATTTTGTCCTCTCATATTTAGCCCTTCAATTCCGTTCCTTTTTACACATAGTTCTTACATCAGCTAGAGTTACTCCTCATGCAACAGATCTTTAAGGTCACATGAAAGTATCTGTCCATCAGTCAAGTGAAACTTATTGCTCGCACACGTTTTCAATACCATCACAATGAATCGTCCATCCTTACAATCACAAGATGGTGTCAATTTATTCACTTTGCTATAAGACCATAGCTGTCTTAATATTCATAACACATTTTGGAAATTAACTACAAGTAAATACTGACAAAGCAAATGTTTTTTTTTACTCTTAAGTTATTACTGCAGTGGCTATTAGCGTATGATTGTAAAATAAATGAGGGAAGAGGGGCAATATCGTGCCACAGTAAATTCTGTCGATTTGGGCGAATTTTTGACAATTTTATTGTAATTTGTTGAAATATTGAGTATATGCCCTGAAGGAAACGTCAATAGTTAAACTGTTTGAATTCTCTACAGTCTTTGTCACCAGTAATACTGATCAATTGTAGCCCAGGCAAAGCTCACAGCTGTAGACATATAACATGTGCTTGTAATTGGAAATCCATAGATCCCTTAGAACTATTGACCTTGTGGTTCTTATGGGATCGATGGAGACATTGAAAGAGTCCCTAGTACATTTTGATAATTCTAGTCTACACTAAAAAACTTTTTACTTGAATTACACATTAGTAATGCTAGGGACCGGCCGTGGCATAGTGGTTAGAACACGCGACTACCATGCGGGAGATCGCAGGTTCAAACCTGGCTCCAGCCATCTTAAAAGAAAAAATAAATAAAAATTTTCTTTTATTGTCGGCTCCCCTCGAATGTTGTTTGACAGCAACTTCGCAGTATTAAGCGTCGATTCAATCGTCGTGTCTAGTAAGAGCTTCTCAAAACAGTGACGTTCGCATTCGTCGATAAATAAGTAGGTGCCGTTAGTTGTGAATCTAAAAATAGAAAGCGTGTTAATTCACAACAACGCGAGAAGCTATCCCATACCTCATTCATGGGTTGCAAAGGGAAATTAAGTAAGTAGTAAGTAATGCTAGGAGGGTTTATTTTAAACAAGTGCATTTCTTTTCTTATAATAAGATGATTCAATAAAAATTCGTTTAGTTTCATAAATGTTAAAAAAACATTTCTATTTCTTACCAAAGTGTATACGATTTGTTGACAACTTCACTAAAGTTGAAGACATATGGCCCCACTTATTTTTTCGCAACGCCGATAAAGGTGTCCACCTGTAGAAAATATATGTCCAATGATTCAAATCTGAGTGTTCTATGTCCTCTGCTTAAGAAGGGCAATCCAAGTGTGTGCACCCCCTATCGTGGGATTAGCCCTTTACCGATTGCATACAAGGTCCTGTTTAGAGTATTATGTAAAAGACCAAAGCCCGAACATGATTGGAGCTTATCAGTGTAGCTTTAGACCAAGTTATTCTACGGCCGACCACACAGTACGATAAATATTGGAGAAGACCCAGCGAATACAGAATGACACCTACCGAAGTCTTGAAAAATAGGCATAAACCTGACAGCGATTCTTCAGGCAAGGCGGTAGTCTGTCATGTGATCTCTAGAACATCATGATGGAGTTGATCTAGCGGAAGGTTGCAGTAAATAAGACTGATGCCGTCTTTAATAAAAGTCATATGCTGCCCGCTTATGCCGTCAATACAGATTTCTTTAGGCGAGAACTGTGGGATGTCACTGCGGCATTTTCAAGCATTGGGAAGCAAATTATTTGTTTCAATGACCAAAGAGTCTACTTGTTTATGACGCTGCGTTAACGTTGACAACCATAATTTTCAAGTGGTAAAAATTAATAATACTCTCAACCTGGAAATCATGAGACGAGTATTGATCGCAAACCTCTGCTACTACGCGCTAAACAAGTGATCTTCCAGACACTGATCCTACCATTCTTGCTGTACAGAGCAGGAATCCTGGGTAATGATTATGGGAGTCTACGAGAGAAAAATACTTCGCAAAATATTTGGACCCATCATCGTTAACGGCGAGTATCGTCATCGAATGAACCACGAGCTGTAGGAGCTGTACAACGATATCGACGTAGTCCGGCGCGTTGAAATGGACAGAATGCGCTGGCTTGGACACGTTGTACGAATGGTTGAAAATGTTTCAGTTCGAAAGGTTTTCGTCAATAAACACTATGGGCGGTGACCAAGCCTTCGTTGGATGGAACAGGTGAAAGAGCTATTATATAAACGTTGTGTGACAATCTATTTACTAAGCGTAATGGCCCAAAGCTCCACACTTGATTTTTAATGGTTTAGAAATTATGGCTGAAAATTAAATTTTTTGCAAATATGTTAATTTTTTGGAAGTAAATATTCGTCAGGCATTTACTTTGCAACAATTTTAACTAGTTTCATTAGACATGAAAAAGGAATATGTACATAGACTAATAGGGTCATTTAGGGGAGTAAAGGGAAACTAAGTTTTTTAGGAAATTATGGCTGAAAATTACATATTTTGCAAAAATGTTAATTTTTTGGAAGTAAGAATTCGACAGGCGTTTACTTTACAACAAATTTAACTAGTCTCAATGGACTTAAAAAGGAATATGTACATGGACTAATTGGGTCAGTTGTCTGGGAAGTATCAGAAGAGATGTTGCAAATCTTTTAATTTTCTACAGTTTAATGAATTGATATAATACGTAATTAGGGAGTTCCAACCCGAAACCGAAAACCCGTAAACCGTTTTTTTTTATTTAAAACCGTACCGGTTTTTGAAAAAAAAAAATCATTTTCGAATAACCGGTTTAACCGAATTTTTTTCTTCGGGTACTCGGTTTTTTTAAATTGAAAAGTAAAAACTATTAAATTGAATTTGAAATTAATTTAGAAAAAACATTTTACATTTTGTAAACGAGAATATTTTTAAAAGCTTTTTAAAATTTTACAATTCAATTTCAAATTAATTTAGAAAAATATTTTTACATTTTATAAACGAGAATGTTTTTAGAACTTTGTAAAATTTTAAAATTCAATTTCGAATTAATTTAGAAAACAAATTTTATGTTTAATAAACGAGAATGTTTTTAGAAGCTTTGTAAAATTTCAGAATTCAATTTTAAGTTAATTTGGAAAAAACTTTTTACATTATATAAACGAGAATGTTTTTAGAAGCTTTGTAAAATTTTGAAATTCAATCTTAAATTAATTTAGAAAAATCTTTTTACATTTTATAAACGAGAATGCTTCTGGAAGCTTTGTAAAATTTTAAAATGCAATTTCAAATTAATTTAGATAAATCATTATACGACGATGAAAGTGACGATGATGAATGCGGTGAAATAGTGGAAATCGAAAAATCATACGAGTTCATTAAAAACATGTTTCAAATTATCGCAAAATTGCGGAAGCATGTTAATTCATTTAACAAGTCGAACGAAAAACAAAGGAAATTGCAGAGCTGTGTTTTTCAGGAGCACAATAAATAACTATGGCTCATTGTCGATATGAAATACCGGTGAAGCTCCTTATCTGCAATGATTGAACATGCGCTTTTGGTTTTAGGGGAACTCCATTCAGCTCAAAAGGAATATAAATTTTGAGAGATTTAAGCTCAGCGATTCAGCCTTTAGCGCTCGCAATTAAAAGATAATCAACTGATTCCGCGACTCTAATCGGCGCTGAAGAAGTATATGCGTTTATATTGAAACAGCTCAAAAATATGGACTCCGCATATGCTCGGGAGCTGCGTGACAAAATTATAGTAAGTTTTAAGGAAAGAAGAATACAAACATTGAATACCCTAATTATATATCTCAGCTCCGGAAAATATCCTAAAGTAAAGTATTCTAAAAAGGCAGAAACTAAGGAATATGCGAACGAACTTTTTAAAAGACTTTATTCTGAAATTTTCCCAACATAGACAGAGTCTAGCGACAGTTCAGATTGTGTGATAGAGGAATCCCCTAATGGTAGTCTTTGCAACGATTTAAACAACAATTAATTATATCCAAAATCCACCAGTAAAAACAAATTGCAATGACACAAGCCTATATGAAAAGCTTAACATCCTTCTAAAGCGCTTTTGTCAATTAATCCTACTTCCACAATTAGTGAGCGCGTGTTTTCTGTATCAAGCTTTATAAAAACGAAACAGAATAATAGACTTAAAATTTAACTCTTAAATTGCATACTATTTCTTAAATACTATTTAAAAAAAAAAATCAAAATATTCCAAAAATTTATTCCTTTCCAAAAATACTACTTTAAAAAATAAAATGAAAGAGATTTCAAAAATTTATTAAAAAGTAAAAACATCAAAAAATTAAACCAAATTATTTTTTTTTTATTTTTAACTTTTAAGGAAAAAACCGAAAAAGCCGGTTAAACCGGTTTTCTTTCAAATGTATTCGAAATCCGATTTTTCTAAAAAATAAATTTTTCGAATAACTCGAAAACCGGGTTTTTTTAAAAAAAGGAGGTATTTGAACACTCTATACGTATTGAAACTGACAAAAGTTTTAGGGCCTGTAGCTGTCAGTTTTGAAATATTGGGTGAAATATTACAATGTATATGTGGGGGTACTAGATAGTATTGGTCTTAATAGGTCAATCTGTGATCAATATTGATCAATTCAAAAAATATAAAAAATCATCATATTAAGGTAATCATCGTGCCTATTAGTCAGTCAAATGCACGAACATGCCACAATAGACTTTAAATGTCATGAAAAATATTTCGTCCAAAGATACTTGTCACTTTAAACCAGCGACCGGCGAGAGCGCGCACTTGGGCAACATGAGCGAGAGAGCCACACATGTATTCTCACACATATTGAACGAAAACAAACAAACTCAATCAGTCTCGCTTGAGCATTCGTCCGACGCAGTTGTGCCGACTCCTGTTGTTAGCACGACAATAAAAGAAATTAATTTTTTCGGTAAAAATGAATTCTTATTTGTTAATGTGCATTGCCACGCGCACAACAGTAATATTTCCTAGATTATTATATTATAATTTTGTTCATAGTTATGAAAAAAACTATACAACAATTTCCTTCACTACAGTGAGAGAGCAAAAAAACAACTCACCAACACAAACTCATATTGTGGTTGTATTGCTGCCGATGACTGCTTTAAACAAACGCTTTTTTCTACTTTTTACATTTGTAAGCGTAGCATCTAAAACAGGGCTGCGCAAAATTGATTTGTAGTTGTGTTAGTGAGTGAAAGAGAGGACTGCACTGGGAAAAACAGTTGAGCAAATTAGGAAATAAACTTTACAAATGTATTCCATGCAACAATTGTGCTTTAAGTACTTCACTAATATTTGGATGCTTTTTCATTAAGTCGTAAGTGAGACAGTGATGGCTGCATATGTTCAATGTATATTTTGCATAATGAACACAAGCTCTTGTCTACGCATTTGTCCATCGGACAAAGTGTACGGCCCCAGTGTAAACAAAAAGTATTAATAATATTTTAAATGTTCAAAAGATTAAAAATATTAAAAAAAAATAGTAAAATTATTAAAATTGTTTGAAAAAGTTAATAATATTAAAAATAAATATTAAAATTATTTAAAATTAAAATATTAATAACTAAAATTTTAAAATATGTTGCAGAAAAAGTCGTTAAGATTTTAACAAAGTCATAAGATGTTTTAATCATATGGTATTGTTCGAGCATCTTAGTTAATTTTGTTCAGTGCACATGCAAAATATATTAAAACAACCGCTGAGCATATGCACTCGTCGCTGTCTCAGTGACGACTAAATGAAAGAGCATATGAATGTGAGTGAAGCAGTCGTAGCACAATTGTGCTATGAAATCCGCAGCCCTGATCTAAAACATATTCTAAAGCCAATGGGTAAGTGTATAATTATGCAGTCAATTACGATATCATAATTTTTTTATATTGTCCTATCTTAGGCTGTTAATAATGCAATTATTCTTTTAGTATATTGATTACTAATTCCCAGCCAAAATTTCAAAATATAAATTATCATCACTTTTTGGATTCATTACACTTTCCCCTTGATCACTATTACCATCACCAATATATGTTTTGATTGTACTATAATGCTGCTAAGGTAATGCTGAAAGTAAATTGTGAGGAAATAATACATGCCACGCATTTGTATGCAGCAAATGGTGTCCAGACTGGCTGAAATTCGTGCACGTGTTCTCTAAACACATGAATTAGAGCATGTGAAGGGAAATCACCTTTTATCCTCCAGAGGTTATTGGATTGGATCCATTCATCTATCAAGCGCCCTATGGCCGCCCCATACTGCTTAACCCCCAGCATGTTTCTCTTATGCGCCCAGCGGAGGACAATGCGTGACCATGGAGCATGTTTCGCTTATTGATAGCAACATCGAAATGTAATTAAAAACGCTGCATATTGACTAGGACACTGTCGTCCGCCGTGGGGGCACAACGCGTACACAAACACATGTAGCCCATTTACAAAATTGTACTGGTGTACTGTTATCCCCTAAGATCAGACGAAATATATGAAAGGAATACACAATATGCTTTGGAATTCTTAGCTAAGTGAATACAACAAAAACTAATTGAACGGCATTGGAGGTCAAACAAAATGTTTTACTTGAAATACAACAGAAAATACTCCAATTTCCCTTTTAGCAGGTAAAATTTGAACACGTCTACAAGCATGTGTAAATCAACAATTTCTTCTCCAGGTATCGATGGTGCGTACAACGAGGCCAAGATGCTTACTGCCATTGAGTATTGGTTTCTGCTTATCAACGGCTAGCTCATAAATGTTTAAGGAGCTTATAATTCTTTTCTGTTCAGGTGTATAAATGAGCCCATTTATATTAAGCCTAAAAATATATATGTTCGCTAAAGCCATTAGCTGATAGCTAATAATAGCATAAGAAAATTCAGGTTACAGTAAGGGTCGTAAAATGTGGTAAAATTATGAGCTCAGCAAAATTTCTGCGAACATTTTGATTGAATTAATTCTTTTTAATCAATGTTAACTCTTGTCGCGCAAATCGGATTGAATTGAATTTATTATATTTCACTTGTAAGGTATATGAATTTTTGTTTTCGTCTTTATAATCATCCTCGACTCGGTTTGATATCGATTTATTTATTTTACTTGTATTATGCAACCACATCCTTATACATCTGAGCTACAGGAGTGTATCTAGAGTACAAGATAAAGCAAAAGATAAATTAAAAATTAATCGAATTCGCCAAAGGAAAGTCTGTTGAAAGTGAAAATAACAATATTTAACTAAACTGGTTTTATGGAATACAAAATTTAGCAAGGCTAGCCGAAGCTCAGATACCCTGCATTTTTGTTACCCCAAAAAGGGGGGGGGGGTTTATGGGAGGTGGGAATAGTTGCTTTCCGATTATGCTTAACCATTACTTAACCTCCGCTTTTAGGATAGAAGCTTGAATACAAAATTTCAGCTCGACAGTTTTTAATCTATGGCTGTAATCGTGTTGACAAATTTCCAAAAGGGAGAAATTTTTATGAGAGGTGGGGGTAGTAATCCCGAAATTGCCCGTATCAGAGTTTAGAAGCTTGTATAACAAATTTCAGCTCGACAGCTTTAAAACTTCGATTGTATTCAAATGGTCATTCTACCCAAAATGGGACAATTAGTCTGCGTGCTGGGAGTAGATTTCGACCGATCTAGATCATCTTGGAACTCATCCTCAGCTTAGAAGATAAAAGCTTAATTACAAAATTTCAGGTCGATAGTTCTTATCTTAGGCTGTAATCGCCGGACTGACAGTAATCGACGGACTGACAGATGGACATATTTAAATTGACTGAGATTCACATTTATATATATTAGGGTGAGTCTTAAAAAATGTTTTTGGAATTTTTTATGGGCCAAGTTAAAATTTTATTAAGACGTACAAAAAAACTCTATGTGAATTTTTTTAATTTTTTTCTTAAAGGTTTAGGAGTCGCTACCGGGGTTCGAAATTCAAAATTTTACCGTCATCCTGAGGGATAAGCAGAATAACTCGAGTAAACCTTAACTGATCCATATGAAAATTTTTCAGTATTTATATTTTCCATAACGAAGTTATAGAATTGTAAATGGGTAGAATTGCCCCACCCCTTCTGGTACCTCCCATACAAAATTACCTATTTTTTGATAATTATTATTTCTCCCATAACTTTCAAACGGGCAGCTGGATGACATTTAAACTTGGTCAGTTTAATAACCTTGTAATAAGAGATAAACCCTCGGAAAATCAAAACCTTTGTCACACCCCTTCTGGTACCTCCCATACAAATGACCGAATTAACCCCCACATTTTTACCTACATATCTTTTTAGTAAAAATACTGAATTCAATAAAATTTTGTGTGAGATGAACACATGCAAAAATTTGACTCGTGAGTGAATATGGCCTACATCGGCCAACCCCTTCTGGTACCTCCCGTACAAAATTACCTATTTTTAGACAAATAATTTTTCACCAATAATTTCCACACGGACAGCTGGATGGCATTTAAACTTGGTCAATTTAATTACCTTGCAATAACAGATAAACCCCCAGAAACTCAAAACCTTTGTCACAACCCTTCTGGTACCTGCCATACAAATGACCGAATTAACCCCCACATTTTTACCTACATATCTTTTTAGCAAAAATACTAAATTAAATAAAATTTTGTGTGAGATGAACACATGCAAAAATTTGACTCGTGAGTGAATATGGACTATATCGGCCAATCCCTTCTGGTACCTCCCATACAAAATTACCTATTTTTAGACAAATTATTTTTTACCAATAATTTCCAAACGGACAGCTGGATGGCATTTAAACTTGGTCAGTTTAATTACCTTGCAATAACAGATAAACTCCCAGAAAATCGAAACCTTTGTCAAACCCCTTCTGGTACCTCCCATACAAATGACCGAATTCACCCTCATTGTTTTACATATTTATGCTACTTATTTGACAGAAAATTTTGATTTTTTTCATAGGTTAACTTAAAATTTTGTTAAGACGTACAAAAGAATGCGTAGTTTTAAACGTAGAAGTCATATAATATGACTTATGCATTGTATTTCGGGAATATCAACCGGTCCTGAAATATTACTTTTTAAGAGGTTTAAAAATGCCTGGACAAAAATTTATCATTCCAATTTTAAACCGGGCATATCGTATGATCTCATATTAAGACAAGTAAAGAATTCTACGAATGCTATTTGTTTTGCCGAAAATCAGCTTAAAGAGTTTCAGCCACGAGAGGGCTACAAAGAGCTACTTAAGCTGACAATTATATTCTGCGGGATGTCCCAAAAACACAAATATTCTTCAGAGCACCAGCAAGTCTTCACCGTGCTAGATGGAAATATATTTATTCAGAGAGCAGTACAAGTTAAACGAAAGCGAATTATGTGGAATACACGATGTTTGCATTTTTATAATTAATATTTACCTTAAATATTGGTTTGAATCCACTTCTGGACCTTCTGCTTTAAGAAATGACCTCCAGTTATTAAAAGACTTGAAGTGTGATGCAACAATTTATAAAGAGACAGCGGCAATAGCCTTAAAAAAATTCTAGGTCATCTCTGGTATTTTTAGAAAGAGCTAGTTGGATTTGCATTTTTGATGACAAAGTTTCTCATGTAATTAAGAAGAAGATGGTATATGCTTTAAACATAGAAGGAGTAGATACTCCAGAAAAACGAGTTACAGTGGATGGAAACCTACTACATTCCAAAAGTCTTGAGCATTTTGTATCCAACAATACTCTTAGATTTTTCAGCATAACGGGTATTAAATCGGGTTTCCTAAAAAAAATGTTGAAGATTGGGAGCAAGATGCAGACTTTAAATTAAGTAAAGAATTAGTTCGGTCTAGGTTGAAGGTTGTTAATGATATTGCTGAACACGGAGTGGCCTTGATGCAGGAATACAATAAATTGCATACACATAATGAAGAACAGAAGCAGTTCCTATTATTATTGGTGAAAGAATTTAGAAATAAATATTCAGATCCAAAAAAATCTACCATGTGTAAATAATATTTTACAATATTTTAAAATTTAAAGAAAATTGTAAGCAGTAATACAGTTGTTTATAATTATATTTTTTAATGTTAAGTTTTTCATGCAATGAATTCATGTTTAATATTAATATATTAAATTTTTATTTTAATATTATTTTTTAACTGTTTAATTTAATTTTTATTTTCGAAATGTACCTTTTTAAATAATAATACAACAAAAACTGGTGAACAAATTTGAAATAAATCATTTCTTATTAACTGTACTGTAAAAATTCCAAAGTTGGCCTGCAAATTAGTGGAGGGGGGCAAGACAATAGCGTTGCATTATCTATGTTGAATATCTAATAACATTCATTAAACTAGATTTATATTTAAGATAAGCATTAGTAAAGTTACAATAAGCGTATATCTTTAGCAAAATATAAATGAATTCAGCATACTTACAAAAAAATTTATGTAAAAATATAGGGGTTAATTCGGCCATTTGTATGGGAGGTACCAGAAGGAGTGTGACAAAGGTTTTGATTTTCTGGGGGTTTATCTGTTATTACAAGGTTATTAAACTGACCAAGTTTAAATACCACAATACCATCCATTTGGAAATTATTGGTAAAAATTATTTGTCTAAAAATAGGTAATTTTGTATGGGAGGTACCAGAAGGGGTTGACCTATATAGTCCATAGTCACTCACGAGTCAAATTTTGGCATGTGTTCATCTCACGCAAAATTTTATTGAATTCAGTATTTTTACTAAAAAGATATGTAGGTAAAAATATGGGGGTTAATTCGGTCATTTGTATGGAAGGTACCAGAAGGGGTGTGACAAAGGTTTTGATTTTCTGGGAGTTTATCTGTTATTAAAAGGTAATTAAACTTACCAAGTTTAAATGCCATCCATTTGCCCGTTTGAAAGTTATGGGAGAAATATTAATTATCAAAAAATAGGTAATTTTGTATGGGAGGTACCAGAAGGGGTGGGGCTATTGTGCCCATTTACAATTCCATTACTTCATTATGGAAATTATTATTACTGAAAAATTTTCATAAGGATCAGTTAAGGTTTACTCGAGTTATTCAGCTTTTCCCTCAGGCGGACGGTAAAATTTTGAATTTCGAACCCCGGTAGCGACCCCTAAACCTTTAAGAAAAAAATTAAAAAAATTCACATAGAGTTGATTTATACGTCTTAATAAAATTTTAACTTGGCCCATGAAAAATTCCAAAAACATTTTTTTTTTTGCCAAATAAGAATCAACCTAATATATATATTAGGTTGTCCCAAAAAAATAAAAATTTGGATTTTCTCGAAAGATCTTTCCTAATTTGGATACTCATAAGGTAAAGTATTTTTGAGAATTTTATGAGATTTTTCGGAAGTGGTTTCGAGGTCGCGCAAACCGATTTTGTACCAAAAATCGAGCTTTTTTGACTTTTATTGATTTGTTCTTGAAAATTTCTAAAAAATCGGTATTTTTTCGGCTTTTGAGTAAATATTCTTAAAGAAAATTTTCCGATCTTTAATTTTATGTGCATAAGTAATAAGTTTCGTCAGGGATTTTGCATATTTTGATACATTATATAACAGTTTTTCGTAAATTTTCAGCAAATATGACAAAAAATGCTTTATAACATTTAAAATTTGTATGAAGACTAAAAAAACTAATGATGCAGTTTAAAAGATTATGAAGTTTTAAATAAGTTAGCAAAAAAAACAATATAATTTATCTCTTGCCGTTCTCCAGTTATAACCTTTAAAACCTTTGCACCCATTGTATGAAATTTTTAGTATATAAGATTTCGGCATCCGATTTGTTGTAAACTTTAGATTATGAGATTTGAAAATTTATTTATTGTATGTCAAAGCTTAGTTTTAAGTGTTGTCAAGTTGTGGCCAGCAAAAAAAGTAGCCAAAAATCCGTTATCACTAGGTGACACTGACATGGCTCGAACTAAAATTCATGATTGATTGGATTTGGGGGAACTGCAACCCTATTTTTAGCAGATTAAAAATTAAAACAATTAAAATTTTTGTAAACTGATAATGGCTTTATGGCTACAGATAAAAGCCCTCTTGCGGTAATTAGCAATCTCTTTATATATAAAATCTCTGGAAAAGCTTAAGCTACTTCACAAAGCACAATACGGGTGGTTTGCATCTGCTGTTAAATCAGCTGATAAGTTTTTGTGATCAGCTGGCAGAAAAATAGAAAAAAAACCTTTTGTGAAAAACCAGTCGTTTTCTTTCAAAACATTTGTTATTATTACAAGAAGTCCCGTCTTTTAAATAAAAATATTTTGTTAATCTGAAGTTGTATTGCTCCGGTAAGTTGAAATTATCATAAATGTAGGTTTTAATTGTGGATACCAATAAAAACACACGATTTAAAAAGTAATGAAAAATAGGTAACGTTTATTTGAAAAGTTCTTCACAGACTGATAGAATATTCTACATTGAAGTGACAGTAAAATCATTGGTGAATATATAGGAATGACAAAATATTCCATGTAGCTCTGCTTGCTTAGATCCAACACTTCCCCTCAAGCAGCAGCTTCGATATCATTTGATCTTCCATAGTCCAAGTTTTGTTGTGCATTTATTGTGCTTGGGAGCTGATAATCCCTTGGTCAGAACATCTGCTGGCATATCGTCAGTTGGAATATAATCAACATTTATATCTCCTCTTTCAACACATTCGCGAACAAAATGATGTCGGATATCTATATGTTTGGTCCGGTTGTGGAAAACAGGATTTCGGCATAGTAATCCGGCACCTTGGTTGTCATTAAAAATTTTAATTATTTGTTGTTCACCAAGTACTTCGGACAGAAATCGCTTTAGATAAATAGCTTCCTTCGTGGATTCGGACATGGCCATATACTCAGCTTCCGTGCTTGACAATGCGACAGTTCGTTGTTTGCGAGATTCCCAGCTGATAGCTGCATTAGATAGGATAAAGGTGTATCCAGTGTGCGACCTTCTGTCATCGGTATTCGCTCCCCAGTCAGCATCTGCGTAGCCGGTTAAACCAGATTTCGATTTACTAAATCTTAATCCTACGCATTCTGTGCCCTTTAAGTACCGCAATACTCTCTTTGCCGCTACCCAATGCTGTTTGCCAAAATTTGTATTGTACTGGCTAAGCATACTTACAGCATAGGCAATATCTGGACGGGTTGATACTGCTAAATACATCAGCGATCCAACAAGATTTTGATAAGGTATCGATTCTACTTCTTTCATCTCTTCTTCTGTCTGCGGGCACATGTCTTTTGATAATTTTTCATTCGGGTTGATTGGCGTTGTAACTGATTTGCAATCGGTCATGTTAAAACGCCGCAAAATTTCGCGTATATATTTAGTTTGTAACATTGTTACTTCATTTCTTTCATCGTTGTATTTAAATTCGATACCGAGGCAAAAGTTTAGTGGACCCAGGTCTTTCATTTCAAAAGTTTTTGCCAAATCAGCTTTAAGCTGTCGTAACTTATCCGGATTGTTCGATGCAACGATTAAATCATCAACGTATATTGCCACAAGGACAATATCATTTTGGGTTTTTTGAATATAAATACAGGGATCAGAATTCATTGGCATCAAATTTTGTTCTTTTAATTTTTCGTCAAGCTTTTTATACCATTGTCGTCCGGATTGCTTTAGTCCATAAAGAGCATTCTTGATTTTCAAAACGTAATTGTCAGAATCCGTTAGTATTTCATTTTCTTCAAGAATCTCATTGAATTCCTTCGGCACTTCCATAAAGATGTCTTCCTCAATGTCTCCGTTTAAATATGCGCATACAAAGTCTAGCTGGTGCACCTCCAGCCCAAGTTCCACTGCGAGAGCCATCAGAAAACGAATTGATCCTATTCTTGCGACTGGTGCAAATGTTTCGAAGAAATCGATTCCAGGTACTTGCGTAAACCCCTTTGCTACCAGCCTTGCTTTACGTCTTTCAATTGATCCGTCTACTTTGTATTTTGTTCGAAGTACCCATCTAGATTTAACAATTTTCTTTCCTTTCGGTCTTTTTACAACTTCCCAGGTATGGTTTCTCTTCAGTGCATCGTATTCTTTTACCATCGCTTCCTTCCATTTGTCTGCATCTGGACTGGATAAAGCTTCTGCAGTCGTGATAGGATCTTCAGTTTCTGCAACACCGGCAATATCGTAGAATTCTTCATTCTCGACTTCATCTATGTTCTCTGGTTTGTTTTCTGTCACCATATTAAATAATTTCCTTGGTCTTCCACGTTTTCCAGTAACTTCTTTTCTCGGACGGCCAGGTCCTCTTTTCGAGTTCAGTGGAGTTTCTTCTGGTACCTCTCTGCTTAGCTCCACTTCGGTAGGATAATTGTTTTGAATTCGTTCATTGCTTGGTGCAGCTTCCATGGGCGAATTTTCTTCTACTATTTCCCTTCTTAATGCAACTTCAAAATTCTGATTGTCTATAACACTTCCCCTGCTTGGTGTGGTTTCAATATAAGTGACGTGCGTTGGTGTTTTGGGCAATTTTGACTCAGCGAAATACTCGTTTATATTTTTCGATTCTTTCTGACAACCTTCATCATTAATAAATTCTGCAAAGTTGTTCTCACCTGAATATTTCCCTGTAAAAGTAACATCTCTGCTTCGAAATATTTGCTTTGCCTCGGTATCCCAAAGCCTGTATGCCTTCGATTCTCGGGAGTATCCGATAAAAATACATTGTTTCGACTTCGGGTCAAATTTTCCTCTTCCAGGTGTCTTATCGAGCATGTATGCTGTGGTTCCAAATTTTCGGAAATAGCTAACTACTGGTGTTTTGCCGGTCCATATTTTGAAAGGGATTTCATTATCCACACTTCGTGATGGACATCTATTTCGAATATAATTCGCAGTAGAAATAGCCTCCGCCCAAAATCCTGCAGATAGTCCGGAACTCAGCATCATACATCTAGCCATTTCAACTAGGGTTCTGTTTTTCCTTTCTGCCACCCCGTTTTGCTGTGGCGTATGTGGAACGGTATACTCGTGCTTAATTCCTTCTGATTTCAAAAAGTCTTCAAAATAACGACTGGTATACTCGGTACCATTATCAGATCTGACCGCCTTTATTTTCTTTCCGGTTCTCTTTTCCACCATGCTCTTATATGTGTGTTTTTATTGGTATCCACAATTAAAACCTACAGGTTATGAGCCCGGCACGCTCCCTCAGCGCAGAAATATAATTTTAATACAAATTTGCAAGAATAAAGCAAAGGAGAATTCCGCAAGGGAGAAATCAAAATGAGTTTTTCCAGTGTTCATATTGAACCTTTAAATAAAGAAAATTTTGACACATGGAAAATCCAAATTGAGGCACTGCTTATTAAGAACAACGCCTGGAAGTACGTAAATGGGTCATGCAAAAAGCCTAGTGAACCGGAGACAGCTGTTTCCGAATGGGAGATTAATGATGCGAAGGCGAAATCAGATTTGATTTTGGCAATTTCCCCAAGCGAATTGAAGCAAATTAAAAATTGCAGTTCCGCAAAAGATGTATGGGAAAAATTGCACAGCATCTACCAGTCAAAAGGACCAGCTCGAAGGCAGGCTTTGGGATACCGAGGCAAAGCAAATATTTCGAAGCAGAGATGTTACTTTTACAGGGAAATATTCAGGTGAGAACAACTTTGCAGAATTTATTAATGATGAAGGTTGTCAGAAAGAATCGAAAAATATAAACGAGTATTTCGCTGAGTCAAAATTGCCCAAAACACCAACGCACGTCACTTATATTGAAACCACACCAAGCAGGGGAAGTGTTATAGACAATCAGAATTTTGAAGTTGCATTAAGAAGGGAAATAGTAGAAGAAAATTCGCCCATGGAAGCTGCACCAAGCAATGAACGAATTCAAAACAATTATCCTACCGAAGTGGAGCTAAGCAGAGAGGTACCAGAAGAAACTCCACTGAACTCGAAAAGAGGACCTGGCCGTCCGAGAAAAGAAGTTACTGGAAAACGTGGAAGACCAAGGAAATTATTTAATATGGTGACAGAAAACAAACCAGAGAACATAGATGAAGTCGAGAATGAAGAATTCTACGATATTGCCGGTGTTGCAGAAACTGAAGATCCTATCACGACTGCAGAAGCTTTATCCAGTCCAGATGCAGACAAATGGAAGGAAGCGATGGTAAAAGAATACGATGCACTGAAGAGAAACCATACCTGGGAAGTTGTAAAAAGACCGAAAGGAAAGAAAATTGTTAAATCTAGATGGGTACTTCGAACAAAATACAAAGTAGACGGATCAATTGAAAGACGTAAAGCAAGGCTGGTAGCAAAGGGGTTTACGCAAGTACCTGGAATCGATTTCTTCGAAACATTTGCACCAGTCGCAAGAATAGGATCAATTCGTTTGCTGATGGTATCGAATTTAAATACAACGATGAAAGAAATGAAGTAACAATGTTACAAACTAAATATATACGCGAAATTTTGCGGCGTTTTAACATGACCGATTGCAAATCAGTTACAACGCCAATCAACCCGAATGAAAAATTATCAAAAGACATGTGCCCGCAGACAGAAGAAGAGATGAAAGAAGTAGAATCGATACCTTATCAAAATCTTGTTGGATCGCTGATGTATTTAGCAGTATCAACCCGTCCAGATATTGCCTATGCTGTAAGTATGCTTAGCCAGTACAATACAAATTTTGGCAAACAGCATTGGGTAGCGGCAAAGAGAGTATTGCGGTACTTAAAGGGCACAGAATGCGTAGGATTAAGATTTAGTAAATCGAAATCTGGTTTAACCGGCTACGCAGATGCTGACTGGGGAGCGAATACCGATGACAGAAGGTCGCACACTGGATACACCTTTATCCTATCTAATGCAGCTATCAGCTGGGAATCTCGCAAACAACGAACTGTCGCATTGTCAAGCACGGAAGCTGAGTATATGGCCATGTCCGAATCCACGAAGGAAGCTATTTATCTAAAGCGATTTCTGTCCGAAGTACTTGGTGAACAACAAATAATTAAAATTTTTAATGACAACCAAGGTGCCGGATTACTATGCCGAAATCCTGTTTTCCACAACCGGACCAAACATATAGATATCCGACATCATTTTGTTCGCGAATGTGTTGAAAGAGGAGATATAAATGTTGATTATATTCCAACTGACGATATGCCAGCAGATGTTCTGACCAAGGGATTATCAGCTCCCAAGCACAATAAATGCACAACAAAACTTGGACTATGGAAGATCAAATGATATCGAAGCTGCTGCTTGAGGGGAAGTGTTGGATCTAAGCAAGCAGAGCTACATGGAATATTTTGTCATTCCTATATATTCACCAATGATTTTACTGTCACTTCAATGTAGAATATATAGGAATGACAAAATATTCCATGTAGCTCTGCTTGCTTAGATCCAACAATAAAGTAGTCCAAAAAATATTGGGTAATATTTTTTTAAAATAGATATGCCTTTTGCGTTTAATGCTTAGAAACCTACATGAACCAAGTAATAACAACGAATTAGTGAAAGGAAATTTAACAGAAGACATGATAGAAAATAAACAAATTCAGTGTTTTATTACAAAAGCCAGCCTAAGTTTTTTTGAAGCCTGCAACATTTCTACTGATTTTTTACAAACGGATCCAGAAAAATGGAATCCAGAAAAATTGTTATATATGAGTGGTAAGTAACTATTATTTTATTTGTAAAAACATTTTATAAATCCAATTATTTCAAGTTTAAAGCAATGCAAACCTAGTTCACGCCTTATTGTATTATACATTTCATAAAATGCGTACAAAGCTTTAAAAGTTTATAACTCGAGAACGGTGAGAGAAAATTATTTTTTATTCTGCTAATTAATTTAAAACCTAATAATCTATTTATCTGCATCATTACTTTTTTTAATCTTTATATAATTTTTAAAAGTTATAAAGCATTATTTTCCATACTTGTTGAAAATTTACGAAAAACCGTTATTAAATTGTCAAAATGTGCAAAATCATTGCCGAAACTTATTATTTATGCACATAAAATTAAAGATCGGAAAATTTTCTTTAAGAATATTGACTCAGAAGCTGAAGAAAAATCTATTTTTTTACCAATTTTGAAGCAAAATTCAAAAAAAGCCCAAAAAGGTAGATTTTTGGTAAAAAATCAATTTGCGCGACCTCTAAACCACCTCCGAAAAATCTGAAAAAATTCTCAAAAATTCTTAGCCTTATGAGTATTCAAATTAAGAATGATCCCCAAAATTTTTTTTGAATGGGACACCCTAATATATATACATATTATCATACCTACCACGCCTCGTGGTGGTGAAGGTTATAAAAAATGTTACATAGATATTGGATCTACCCGAAATTCTATTAAAGGGGTGAAACGTGTATGGTGATTGGCCTTTTAAAAATATTTTATACCAAATTTATAAATTACAAGATAGTTTTAGTTTAAAGTTAAGTACATATGTGTTTTTAAAATTTTTCAATACCATGCAGATGTGGAATTGTAAGAAAACCGCTGTAGTATTGACCATTTATACAATTTATTCGTCGTTCTTGATTTTGTTTTTTGTTGATCTGTATTGACTTATGATATTTTCATAGTTCATAAAACTGTCACAAAATACATTTAACAAGTCTTGTAAAAAAACCTATTGGCAATAATAAATAATTGACATGTTGATATGTTCTTAAACCGAACTATGACAATATCATAATGTCTCTGAATGTGTTGCACTTATACCGTGAAAAAAAACCTTACAGTTTTGCACTTTAATATTTAAAAACAAAATTATATTAAATCGCTTCAATTGATTTTGCCCCATCATAGAGAAATTCGTATATAGCCAGCTTGCATTAAAATTGAAACATAAAAATCAAATAAAATGCTTAGCAAACCCCTAAGTTAAAAGCATTTTTGAATTTGTATCTTGCTCTGCACCCACAAACAGAACAAAAAAAAAACAAACTGAAAAAACATATGACGCCATTCAGCATTTGCCGTTTGCCATTCGCTTATTTGATACTATATTAATATCAAATAACCATTAACACCCTTTCCCCGATGTTCTATCTACTCTCCAAAAAAATGAAAACAAAAAAGCAAGTGTTGCTGACTACAGCGAAAGATACACAAAAAAAATTATCAACAACAGATTGTAGGCTTCGATGTTAACCGAACGAACCCAAAGTGCTATAAAAAAAACTATTCGATAAAAAGGAACGCTCTTTACCAAAACCAAAGCACTTTCACCACCCACTTCAATATGTAACAGAATGGAAGTAAAGAAGGCAACACAGAATTTGTCTGTACTTTTTTTTGGCAATTATTTTTGTACTTTTATCATTAAATGTCTTACAAAGGGTCAGTCTCTTTAGAGACTTCAAAACAATCTCTTTTGCTTTTTGGGCCCCCCAAGAAAGGAAAAACCCAAAAGTTATGTAATAATAAATGATAAATAGAAAATAATAATAACGTAAGGCTAAAAATATAAAATATGAGCGAGTGGTCGACCCAGTACTATAAGCACACATCATCCCCGCCATTAAATAAACACAGTGGGTGGAAATACGTTGGCAATTTGTTTGCAAACAAAATGGTATTTATATATAAAACTAGTGGGCCCGGCAATGCTTCGCTATTGCATATTATTTTAAAAAAAATGGGCGTAAAAGTGGGCGTGGTCGAAAAAAGTACCCTATAAGTCATGCCAGAGTCCCAGTTAAATGCTGTGAAAATTTCAGGAAGATCGGTCCAGAGGTTTGGTCTCTTATAAGGTACAAACAAACAAACAAATAAATAAACAAACACACATTCCATTTTATATATATAGATTTTCGCAATAAAATTAGTGGAAATTTCTGTCACGAGTATTCACATACAAGACAGCTAACTTTCAAGCAAACGAAAATGGAATTATTAGAAATTCTTAAAAATCAATACCTATAAGGTTGAGATTTTCTACTGCGATAAAACAAAATTTGTAAAATAAAGTGTTTAATTCGTCGACTCTAAAAATGGCATCAATTACTTATACTTTTTGGGGTTCCTCCGGAAGAGGCGGGAATTTTCAAACAGCTTTAACACTTTCTTGTAAAATATTTTGTGCGGAACTAGTTTTGGGACTGACATGACGTAATTTTTTTTACGTTGGTTCTGTTATTAGAGCATCGTGCTCGTCTAATACATACGCCGTTAATATTTACTGCATATTTTTTCTCGAAGGATTGTCACATCTTTTCTCTCATCAAAATACAAAGCTTTTATAACAGAACTATTTACATAATTCTTTGCCAAGTTTACTTACTGACTTACTTAATTTCCCTTTGCACCCCATGAATGAGGTATGGGATAGCTTCTCGCGTTGTTGTGAATTAACACGCTTTTTATTTTTAGATTCACAACTAACGGCACCTACTTGTTTATCGACGAATGCGAACGTCACTGTTTGAGAAGCTCTTACTAGACACATACATTCGAGGGGAGCCGACAATGAAAGATGACTGGAGGCAGGTTTGAACCTGCGATCTCCCGCATGGTAGTCGCTTGTTCTAACCACTATGCCACGGCCGGTCCGCCAAGTTTAGTTCCATTTTTTTATTCGCTTCCTTCTTACCTTTCTTCTACCGATTACCTTACTGTTGTCCGATCCTTTAATCAGTCCTGACGCTCACGCAATATGTAGTCAGAAACACCCGTTCTATCACAAAATGATGCAAGGGAAGGCAGATTCTCTCTCATTTGAGATGTTATAGGAAGTTTAAGGGTTCATATACATAAATGTTTCGAATTTCCCTAAGTGAGGCCTTTGCTTTTTTTTGAATTTCAAAATATTTTGATAGTTTGCATGATATGCATTTAACATTTTTTCGGCGCGTCGTTGATTTAAAACAGACTAAGTTGTGTTCGATTTATTTAAGATTTGAAGATTTGCCCTCATTGTGCAAAGTCATTCATTCCCCCTTCCTCATTTCCGAACCGAACATCATAAGCAGCGCAGTGTGGCCAAATTATTAAAGTTTCGAAAGCAAAATTCCCAAAAGGATTTTTACGAAAATATATTTTATGAGTGGTCCGCCCACGACGGAAGGATGACCGTTTGTGCTCAAGGATGGCTAGATGGATGATTTTTGAAGAGTGCAAAACATACACTCACACAAACCTTGTGACCCAGTCAACCCGAAATGAATTCAATTTTAACACAATAAAAAACATTTAATATTTATTACAATATAACATTGTTGAGCCATAGAATACAGTAAAAACACAGCGAATGGAATTACCCACAAACAGTTCGGAAGAGGAAACGAATCGAAAACAAAAAGAGAACGAACAAAAATAAGCTTAAGAAGATTGCCGTTAAAACAAAATGATAAAATAAAAAGTGAAAGGAAATGCTAGTATCTTCGGAACGAAATACAATAAAAAAGCAAGTATTGATTAAATAAACGGAAGGTGTTGTCAATGATACAGGTAGCTAGCAAAATATAACGAAATAAAAGCAAAACTTTAAAAAATCCCTTAAAGGCCACGTTATAGCCGAGCGTATTGTATTGTAAACCTCCAGCCCTTTTTTCGCAAGCACATGTACATGTACACCATAACTTTTTCACGCCAGACGCTGCACCACCAACCATCACCTTCGCAGTACCGTGTCGCGTAATAAGTGTAAACGAGTGTGTGTACTTAAGTTTATGCCTGAGTATACGTTACACTTTAACCGGAAATGTAGGGTAAGCTACATTTTCCGATGTGATAACGGAAACAAGACATTCAACTCAGACATGCATTAGCAACGGAATGTTTTTCGCTATGTATATTACTGCGCTCTTCCCTTTCTTGTCGTCTACCAATTCCCCGCCAGATCGAACTCATAAAATTTTATAACTTCCACTATGGCGAAAAATGTAAAATAATTGTCTGGGTACTAGAAAAGTTGTTAATAAAGAACAACAAATGAAAAGTATGGATGTAGAGAAGTAGACAGACTGAAGTAATAAAGCAAAAATTTACTTACCTACTTGTATGACGAATATAAAAAAAGAATCTTTTATAATGTAAGAGTTATATAGGGTGGCGCATAAGTATTGCATGTAAAGAAACGTACATGGATAGGCCACATAATAATTTTGGGAAATGTTGGTTTAATTTTTTTAACTTGTTAGGTATGTTTTCCTAATATTAAAGTAGTTTATTATTAAAATTCCAAAACACAAAACTTTTGGATATGATTAAGGCAGAAGAATACATTTTTTTTTTCACTACTTTTATCATTACTTTGAGGGAGTCCAAATTTTTCATTTACAATGTTCGCCAAATTATAGCCATGGTAAAGGTGAACAACATTCGTGAACATATCAATACAATCTGAACGTGTCGTATAGATCCTAAAGACCAGTATCAAACCGGTTTTTCGTACCTTTACGCACTTATAAGCCAGTAATGTGGTTGATGTCAACCGATTTTAGGTTTGTCTTTTCAAATTTCTCAGGATCTTAAAAGAAGAGACTATATATATAGTTCTTGTATTTTTTTCACAGTTGCACTGTGTTATTTTTTGCCAAAAGCAACAGGAATTCACCCATCTATAGCAGCACATAGAAAAATATTCCAAGTGCTTCGGTGTTTTGCTCTCCAAAGAGTTTGTTGCCGCTGCCCCCCCCACAGCTTGGAAAATCTGTCAGAATTCCAGAAAATTAAAATAAAATCGTACAGAAATTTCACTATGGTGAACTGACTAATATAAAATTTCAGCCTATGTTCATTCTCCAAAGTTCTAGTGGATATTTAAAATTTGAGTCAATGAAATTAACTGATTTTTAAGTAAAAGTACTTATGTATTGTTATTGTCATGCTTGTGCAGTGGTGTTGGCCAGAAATTTACAAGCATGTATCAAAGCTATAGAAATGGTTACAGTTAAGAAAGTGCAAACGAATTCACAAAATATTAAGAGTTCCTCCTTGAAATTGTTGAAAAAATTTAGATTTCCTTGTATTAGGAGTACTAATACGCAGAACGAGGCCCTTTTTTATTCGTAAGTTACCGTTCAGATCTTATCGCCTAAGATTGTTCAAAATTTGAACTGTATTTACTGCACTTGCAAGAAAGAGACTTAGTATGTATGTAAATGTACCAAATTGAAATATCTTCCAGTTTTTCATAAGGAAGTTATGTTTTTATTTAAGAAGTTAAACTAAATTTTTGAAAAATTATAAAACTGTTAAATCTTTTAAAGGATCTGTAAAGTTTACTCGAGTTCTGCTGCACACCAGCCAGCCGCCCAGATAGACATACACTTTTTCAGAATTGAATTCGCATTTCAGATTCTTAAGGTCCAACGTTTCTCCCTTAACACGTTACACTCTTGCTCGTGTAAAATGATAGAGAAGGTGGACCATATACAAGTTAATTTTAAAATCATAAAAACTTAATTTCCCTTTACACCCCATGAATGAGGTATGGCATAGCTTCTCGCGTTGTTGTGAATTTTATTTTTAGATTTACAACTAACCGCACCTACTTGTTTATGCGAACGTCACTGCTTGAGAAGGTTTTATTGGACAAACCGATTGACACGACACTTTTACTGCGACTTTGCTGTCGACAACATAGAGGGGCCGGCAATGAAAGAAAAATTTAGATGACTGGAGGCGGTAATCGAACCCGGGATCGCCTGCATGTTAAGCGCGTGTTCTAACCACAATGCCATGACCGGTCCCGGATTTTAAAATTATAGTTTATTTTAATCCAGAAGCGATTCAAACACTTAAGGCCACTATCATCAAAGCAATCCGTGAGCTACAGCCCGAAGGCTTTAACAAGGTCTTGGAAAATTGGAGTGACAGAATGAGATACTTCCGGATGCAGTCATTTAAACGAACACAGTAAAAATATTCCGTACTCGATTTCCGAATCGATTCTTTTAACAAGACATGAGACTAAATTAATTAGTTCTTTGGATTTGTAGATTACATTCAGTGAAAAAGACCGAACTCGACGGTGTTAACCTAATTCGGAATCGTATTGCATCATTAGATTTTTGATTTACAATGACGGTTTCGTACAAAATTTGTTTAAAGTTTTTTTTTACTTTGAGTAGTGATTTAAGGGGTTGAATAGATTATACAACACACTATTTCGGGGGTGAACCAAACCGATATCAAACGATAGCATTTGACCTCAATTGAACCAAACCAATATCAAACAATAACATTTAACCTCAGTAACGAAACCATAAAAAAATTTTGGTCTACCTTTGTTTAATAAAATATTGTCAAAACAATGAGTATTGATTTTTCGTTATGTACTTTTTTTTGTTAACATACTATTAACATGAAATGTAAAACCGAGTGCCCACCTCCCCTACATTAGATCCTGCCCTTGCCCTTGCCCTTCATATGATTAGTTGTAGTGTCGAGTACTGTCTGTGTATTATATTTTATATTTCTAATATTAAAATGAAATTTTTCCACACCCACTCCGTCAACTGATGGAAAATACAAATTTCGTTGATTGAAAACAAAAATCCTGCCAGTATATTTATGTCTGTAATGCCGTCTACTACCTGTGTATAAAATATTATCTCTCTAGCTCTTAAAACACTTTTTGGTTTGCATTTTCATATACCTATGAGTTACTAGTTACTACCTATATATTAAATTGTATCATCCTAGCAAGTTTTGCCGCGATTCCTCCGCCATTAGATTCAAACAGCATATAGCTGTTAATTATATGCATGTAGTTGGCATTATTAGTTTTGAAAGACCATTTTTTTACATGATCAGTTAAATACTTATTGGGTAGGATTATAATTTTTCTATTGCTGCAACTCCTGAACATTACAAATAGTCTCTCACTTGTTAGATCGTAGAAAAGTCATGATGGCTTTCTAATCGGCAAATGATATTGTATGATACATTTGTTGTTTATAATTTGAAAAATTAAATAATTATTAAGCAATAGTGTTATTAAAAAATGTTACATAGATAAAGCTTAATTAAATGTCTTAAATAGTCCCTACTTGATGATATGCAGCAAACTCTGCGGACAGCGATGTATCCCGTCCCTTTTATCAGTAACATAGTATGTCAATTTCATAGGTTTACTCAAGATGTCACGTCGGCAAGGGTATGTTCCAAGCGTGTACTTGACTTAAACCAGATAACGATACGTGTTTACTTTCGACCAATTTCTTGGTAATGGTACCATGAACAAACACATTAACATTTAAAGTTACAACTATGTTATGCAACAGCTTCAACGAGTGGGTAACTTCTTAATATATTCCATTACAGTGTACACTCTCTGATTAACAACAACAAACTGGCACAACTTTCATTTCGAAAAACGAAACATGAACAAGATATTCTCCGATTACGAGAGCAACACTGATTTCACTTAATCTGATAAATACATCCCAAAGCATTATATAAACAGCGATTAAGCAGATATACTCAGAACTCTCGGTTTGCTGTGGAAAAAAGAAATAAACAAATGAAAAAAGAGTTGTGGCGGCAAAACTTCTGCACCAAAGACCAAAACTAGTAAAAGGAATAATGTAACAAAATTAATTTCCCAAGTGCATTATTTATCTGGAAAAAAGGCGATGGATGCTAACATCCATCCATACTCGAACCCGGAAGCTGTGACAGGAACACGGCGGGAGCAGACGTAGCGAACAATTTTCCACAAAATAAATGAAAAGAATAGCGGAAAAAATAAGACGTCGAATAAAACCATAAAGTTTATAAACTCAACGCACTCGCATACACAGACAGCCGCACCCTAACAGGCTGGGAACACGAATAACAAAGTGCAGCGATAAACTACTTTGAGCTAAAATGTTAGATAAAAATTATATTCGAGTGGTTATATAAATTTGTAGACAAACGTATACACACAGCGTACACACAAACTACATTCTATTATTCCCAAGCTTATACATTGAAGCAAGTATAGATGAATATCGAGTAATCCATATGTAGAAGGATACACTTAAAGAAATTTGTGTATCGAAAAAGATTCCCTACTAAAATATCAAATACCAATTTTATTGATATTTTAGAGTTCAACTTTGATTGCCTAAGAAAGTTGAACTTCCAAATAGCTAATCTCAAGAAGACCAAAAAATATCATCGTTATAGAAAATTTGTTATTGATTTGTCTTGCACCAAATGAGCGATTTGCCAGAATTATTATTACGATTGATATGAGGGTATATATCTACCATTTGGTATAAGAAAAAGTGTAACGCATTAAAGGATTTGTTTTGGTTAAGGACTGCCTCATAAAGTATGAACATGCTAGTAATCCTGGTGAACCTCTCTAGTATTTCGTTAGCCAACTAGAGCCAAATCATTTCTTATATATTGTAGCTCAGTATTATGCATTATAACTATTATGCCGGAGTTTAATGCTCTACAACACTGACTAAAACGACATACTGCAGTCTACTCGCATATCTATATCTATACTAATATTATAAAGAGAAGCTGTTGGGGGTAATCTTCTAAACTACTGATCTGATTTTAAAAATTCTTTCACCAGTGGATAGCTACGCAATTTGTATCCCGAAAAGGGGATAAAACTGGTACCATCACCCAGACGAAACGGCTAAAGGAATAAACCCGAAAATTGGGGTGCGATGCAGAAAGATTTTTCACAATTCTTACTTTTAGGGCTAAAAAGGCCCAAAAAGGGGATAAATCTGTTATTAGTACCCAGACCAAACGTCTAAAGGTAGAAACGCGAAAATTGGAGTGTAGAAACGTGCATATTGAGCTGAATAATACAAAGGTATTTTTGGAAACACCAGTTGGGAGCAGTAGACATGGATGTGTCACTAAATAAGAGAAATTGCGATTTTGACTGAACTGCGTCATCCAAGAAACTTGTCACATTAATTTTAGAAAAATAAAAATTGAAATTAAGGGTTCAAAATAAATTATGGGCGGTAGAAATGAGCGTGGTATTAAATAAGAGAAATTGTCGTTTTTAACTTACACGTCTTCTTAGAATTTTGGAATATGGTGTGGATGGTTCTCTTAGAAAATAAATAGTGAATATAAGATTTTTAAAATTTTTATTACGGGAGGTTGCACTACGCGTGGCACTTAATCGCAGAAATTGCCGTTGTGATGAAATGCGTGAGCTTATCATTATATATAAAATTCTACTGTACGTGTGTTGTGACTGAACTCCTCCTAAACGGCTGGACCGATTTGCATAATTTTTTGTATGCGTTTGGGTGGCGCCCCGGATGGTTTAGATTTACAATTCGGTCCAATTGGACAAAGGGGCGTGGCACCGCCCATACAACTTGAAAATCAAAGGGGCTATATCTCATGAACTATCAGAGGTATGAAGATGAGATTTGGTATATATGTTGTTGGAGCCGTATTAATTTCAACAAGGGTGGAAGTGGGCGGTGCCACGCCCTCTTTTAAAAAACCGCTTTGCAGGCTTTTCCAATAGACAGATTGATACGAAAATTTTACCAAGTGGTACTGTTGACCTGTAGATAGTCCCTGGCTATATTTGGTTGTGATTGGATAAAGGGGCGTGGCACCGCCCATACAACTTGAAAATAAAAAGGGCTATATCTCATGAACTATCAGAGGTATGAATATGAGATTTGGTATATATGTTTTTGGAGAAGTATTAATTACAGCCAGGATGGAAGTGGGCGGTGTCACGCACCTTTTCAAAAATCGCTCTTTTCTAATAGACCGATTGTTACAAAAATTTGACCAAGTCGTACTGTTGACCTGTTGATAGTCTCTGGATGTATTTGGTTGTGATTGGATAAAGGGGCGTGGCCCCGCCCATACAACTTGAAAATAAAAAGGGCTATATCTCATGAACTATCAGAGGTATGAAGATGTAATTTGTTACATATGTTATTGTTGCAGTATGAATTAGAGTAAATGTGGAAGTGGGCTGTGCTACACCCTTTTAATATAAGTAGTTATAACTGTCAAAATACCACAGTATATTGCAGTTCGCCCAGAGATATGAATAGTTAGGTGGACCAATTTTTTTATTCGCAAAAATCGTAATTGTAAGAAAATTTCACCAATAATGTTGGTATCTAAAATCAATTCCTACCTCGCGCTGTAAAGCAGGAAGATAGAGATATTTTTGATTTTAGATGACTTCCCAACAAACTAAATGAAGTACTAAAGAAGCAAATCTATGTATTGGTTAAAAAGTTATGGCCTCTGAGTGTTGCCATACAGAAAACAATGTCAAAAATATACCATTCTCTTCGTCTTGGTCTCCAAGCATAGGAATAGTAGGTAAAAATTAGAACTGGGGCCCATAGGTCTGAAGGTTTTAATAGTTGCTCTGCGTTAAAAAAATATGTCTACCTGAAATCTCAGCGCGAACTAGAATATGATTTTATACATATTGTTGCTTAGTAAAATTTTCTAAGAATTCATCGTAGATTCCGATACAGTAGACTACGGATAAGTGCACATCGATTTTCGCGCGACTTTTTGTGCACTTATGCGGTTTTTGCATTTATACAACATAAGGATAAATGCACAACTATTGCATATATACAAACATTGCAGAAGTGCATGATTATTGCATTTATACAAACATTAGATTATTTTTTAATAATCTGTAACACCAGTTCAATTTGGACGGAACTTTAAGAAAATAATTAAAATATAAAGCTGCTTAATGTTTTTATTTATATTTGATTTACATTACATAGCAGGTTTTAATAAAAACTTATAAAATCAGTTCAGTTTAAGTAAAAAAATCACAAATTTATATATCATTGTTTTAGTGTTTTTCATATTTCATACAAAAAAATAAAAATATTCAGTTCTGTGCCAAAATAAGAGCTGTTAATGAATCATTGCAATCATATTTTGCAACATTGTTTTTGGCTCAATACATATTAAATTGCACTCAATTAGATTCACCTAAACCACGTGTGCTGAAAAAGTCTGAAATCTTTTTTGAACTGTGTTTATGTTCCAACCTTATATATTTTTTTCTCCAGTTTCTCTAAATCATAATCTAAATTTATGTAGTATGAGAGATTTGCATTAATGCATGCAAAGTTGTACTAAAAAAGCACTTTCAGGTTAGCAAAAGTTGTGCATTTATCCGGTTTTTGCATATATACGTGTTGCACTTATCTGTCTATTTTTGTATGTAAACGTATAAAAAAGGCTAATGGATTCAAGTTCCAGTGCACTTATGCGGTTTTTGCATTTATGCGATGTGCACTTATCCGTAGTTTACTGTATTGGTATACGATTACCACATTTTTTTCGGATCTTAATAAGTAAAATATTTAATATTTAACTTTTTAACCGCATGAAATAATGGTCCGTACACCAGGCAATTTAGGACACATGGTAGCTGCGCAGACTAAAACAGTGATTTGTTTTTAATTTACTTTACAGATGTGTATTTTTTAATTACTTTTCAGGAGAGCGAATCGGTAATAAATCCTATAGATAAAATGCGCGTTCTGTTCGCCAAACTTATGAAGCCCTTTGTGAAGTTTAGGGTGCATATAATCATCCATCTGAGCAGCTAATATAAGCCATCGACGCTGTAGACGTAAGTGTGACAGGGGACTCGAATTTATCGAACCGACGACGTTCTCAGCAACTCGGTCTCTGCAAATGTTGAGGAAAGATCTTAGTCTACATTCATATAAAATCCAACTGGTAGAAGAACTAGAGCAAGTGGACGATCATTAGATTTTTTTTATTTATCATGTCATTGCACATCATTTGAAGGAGAAATGGTTCCAACACGACGGCTTAATATGCCATGCAGCGCGTGAGATCATCACTTTGTTAAGCCAAACGTTGGTGAACGAATTATCTCAAAAAATGGTAATACGAGTTCAATATATAGAGAGTATTCGGGTATATTCTTGGTCCGTATGAGAAGAAGACATGGCAAAGGAGGTTTTTATGGCTAAAGGCATGAAGCTTCAAACAAAATTTTCATTTGCGGTCACTAGGAGGAGAAGGCATAACAAAAGTGATTTTTACGCCCAAAGACATAGTTAGTATACAGACGGTTCCCGCTACTACAGATAAATATAAAAAATTAATTTTGATCTTTAGAGGAATTTCTGTTTCCGAATCGTGAAAGAAATGTTTTTTCTCCCTACATACAGACAAAACTTAATCTACATGTCGAAACTATAGATATAACTTTGATGATGAACTTTTTACTATCGTCATAGAGCCTATGATATTTAGAATTTAAAACAATAAATCGTAATTAGTTAACTTCCATGTAAAGGAGATACTTGAAGTTAGTTACATAAGTTAATAAACTCAATATATTATTGTCGAGCTTAAGTACCGTTTTGAAGTACTTTGTAGACCTAAATGTGAAATATATTATAAGTTAATTTGCAATAGCGAAGCATTGCCGGGCCCACTAGTAATCACTAAATTTGGAGACTATGTTGCTCTCCTGGAATGTAAAGCAAAACTTTTGGGATTTTTCGAAACTTCATCTACAGGCGGTAGAATCGGGGACGTGGCACTCATTAAACCAATTCGCACCCTGATCAAACGACTCAAGTAAGGATTATGCGATTTGGTATGGTTTCCCCTTATGAAGTTAACTTCAGCAAATAAGGCATTATTGAATATCCAAGTTGTGAAAGGAAGTTGGGACCGGCCGTGGCATAGTGGTTAGAACACGCGACTACCATGCGGGAGATCGCAGATTCAAACCTGGCTCCAGTCATCTTAAAAAAAAAGAAATAAATTTTTCTTTCATTGTCGGCTCCCCTCGAATGTTGTTGACAGCAACTTCGCAGTATTAAGCGTCGATTCAATCGGCGTGTCTAGTAAGAGCTTCTCAAAACAGTGACGTTCGCATTCGTCGATAAACAAGTAGGTGCCGTTAGTTGTGAATCTAAAAATAGAAAGCGTGTTAATTCATAACAACGCGAGAAGCTATCCCATACCTCATTCATGGGGTGCAAAGGGAAATTAAGTAAGTTAAGAAAGGAAGAAATAGGCGAGGCACTAAATCAGACTAACGAAAATTTGGATAAAACTGCTGGTTCTAGAAAAAAAATTTAATAAATTAAAATTAAATATTTGTCTAGCGAAAATTCTAACCAAGGTAATGGACCAATATTTAGTAGATTATAAAAGTACCCAACATCTTAATATACGCCAGATATAAAGACTTTGGTATTGCTAATTGGAATTAGTATTGTAAAAACTATGTTAATTCTTAGAAACAGTTTTCTTTTGAGTGTACTTTACATTCTAATATTGATGCGGTTAAATATGCTACGAATGTGTTGGCATTTTTTTGCACATAATCTCAGATATTTTGTGGTTCTTTCCAGATAATGTTGGAAATTATTACGGTCTTGTTATACCCCCCGCTTCTCCCATGATGTTTTCTTTTTTCGTTTATAACGGACGAATATCGTAATGAAGTTGCTGTTGCTGTGAGACCATCGATGATGATGACCATAATCTGTGGTAATTCCTCTGGAGTTCAGAATGAATCTCGATGAAATTTATTCCCTTTATGAAATAAATTCTTTTGTTAATTTTTTACACTAACATATTGTTTTATTGTTGCATAGATATTATTGATATATGAACATGATTTAATAACGTCGCAGTGTATGTTGTACATCAACTACTAACTAAAGTTGAGCGTGATATTGCAATGCTCTATTATGTATTAATAAAGTATAAAACTGCGTTTAGGTGAAATAGTTACAGTTTAATATTTGCTTAAACAGGGAAAGCAAGTGATTACAGGTGTTTGGCAAGTGGAATTTTATGTTTAAATAAAATTCGTTGAATGCCCATCGCACTTTGTATTTCGTATTTTGCTGAGTTCTACGAAGAACTTTATATAAGCAATTCGATTTAAGTGCTTGAAAATAATAGAATTGATGAAAAAATGTTCCTGGTATTGGTTATGTAGGCTTTTCGACTGAAACGCAATTCAAAAACCTTAAACAGTAATTGCAAAGTTGAGCATTGCTTCAGGGAATATCATATTATTGGCTTATACCACAGAAATGGTAATTGAACCACTTTAGCTAAATTTTCATGGAAATTTTAAATCAATAGTGGTTGGTACTCAGAAATTGTTTTTTTAGTTCGTGGACATGATGCCGTTGAAGTTTTTTTTTGTGATAGTGTTAACAACCGTGCAACACTTAGTCAGTTTTTTATATTGTGTTATGTATTATGTCTGCAAATTGTAATAGCTATCAAGAGTTCTAGTTCTTAGTTCTATTTATTATTATTATGTAAACTGTGCTTTTATTTGTTGTTATTTACACAAAAAACCGATAGTTAAAATTCAGGTACAATTGTGGCAATACAAATAAGTACAGGACAATTATAACTGCCGAAACATTACACAAGAAAACAAGGTATTTGTTGTTAAAGAACTGAATATTGTTTTAAAGGTAATTTGGGACGCTGAATCCAAATCTGCACTTGGTTTTTTCGTATCAGCTCGACTTTTCGCGATATACCGTTATTTCCAAAACTAAGGTACTTCCACTACAAATATTTAAATAACTTGAAAACGGTTCACAATATTCAATTAAAAAAAAAACTTAAACTCGTCAACAAAATTATCTTTAACCCGTGCCTACATTGTTTTTAATTTGGCCCAGTAGTTTCAGAGATATCGTTGTAGTTTTAAAAAAAAATACAAAAATTTTACAAAAAAAAAATAATTTTGATTTTTAAAAATTCATAAAAAAAAATAATGCAACAAAAATCACAGTGTTGGTCATAAAACATTTAGCTTAATATAGTTTGAATCAAATGAGCGATATTTCATTGAAATCTGTGCACAACTTTTGATTTTGTCAACAATTTACTAAGATAACTACATTCACAAAAATCGCGATTTCCATACAGAAATAAAATTTATTAATATGTTTGTGAAAGTGTAACTCGAGCAAACCTTAACGGATCGTTATGAAAATTTATCAGTATTAATATTTTTCGAAACGAATTTATGGGATTGTAAATGGGCGGAATAGCCCCACCCCTTCTGGTACCTCCCATACAAAATTACCTATTTTTGGATAATTAATATATTTTCGATAGCTGATAAATAGACAACCGGAGGATATTTAAATTTGGTCAGTTTATTTATCTTGCAAAAGTAGACAAACCCTAAAAAAAACCGAAACCGTTGCCATACCCCTTCTGGTACCTCCTATACAAATGACCGAACTCACCCCAATAGTCTTACATACATATCTTTTTTGTAAGTACACTGAATTCAGTCAAACTGTGCGTAAGTTTTACGGTTATGAAAATATGAATCAGGAATGAATTTGCACTATATCGGATCACCCCTTCTGGTACCTCCCATACAAAATGACCTATTTTTGGAAAATTAATATTTCTCCATTAACTTCCAAATTGAAACTTGCCGATTAATTAAATTTGGTCAGTTAATTAATATTGTAATAGGAGGCAAAACTATAAATTATACTATAAAAAAATTTGCAACTTTGTCATGATTTTTAAAAATACAAAATTTGAATTTTTTTTGGGTAGAAACAAAAAAATTCGTAAAATCTGTTATCACCGAACTTAGCATAACTCATTCAATTTTCAATCGATTTTTACGTTCATACATGTTTTAGAAAGCTACTTTAATATGATAACCAATAAAGCTAATAAAAAGAACAATTTGCCCCCAACCGATTAACTTTCAGCGTGAAGAAAATTAAAATGTGTAATTTTTTTGTATTTTTTTTTGAATAAAAGAGCCTTTACCCAGTAATTTTTTTTGTGATATTAAAAAATTTGATTTTTTTCAAAGGTAACAACGATATCATTAAAGAAAAAAACAAAATTTTAAAATCCGGCTTAAGAAAAAAAAAATTATGATTTTTTCAACTATAATTTTTTGGAAAATAGGCGAAAAAACGATTAGTACCTGTAACTTAAAAATTCGAGCTGATGGAGAAAAATGGAGATTAGATTTGAAATCAGCGACCTCAAATAAGTAAAAAACAGCTATAGAATTCCAAACAACACTCAAAAAGTTCAATTTTGTTCCCTTGTGTTATCGAATAAATAAATAAATTTAATTGGCAGTGTAATTTTAACACTAGTTCTATCAAAGATTCTAATCTTTATATCGTTTTGGAGCTAAATTTTTTGAGGGTTATAGCTTATAGTCTATATAAAAATAACAATAATATACTTCAGATCCAAATTTTTCACCTATCTAAAGATTTAAGACTTTTAAAAATTTTATAGTCCTTTCCTTCCTAATCTCTTACATAATTTTTAGTAATGGATGTCCTGACATATCGCTTATTCTGTGTTAATTGAGATACGATCTAAAATCCACAAATTTGGTACAAATTTACCGGTCATTATAAATTATATCATCCTTACATGATCTTTGTTTATTTATACTGCTGCAACCTAGAGCGACTTCAATGACGACTTGATGCGTAATTTCTAAACAGACACTGAATTACTGATGAAAATTTAACTTTTAAGGCATTCTCAAAGAAAAATGTGCATTGGGAAAAGTGCTATGCATCGTTGAAGCTGTGACATGTTGCCCTCTTTGATCGTCGATTAAAACCATTAAAAACATTTACCTGTTTGGTGATGCTGTTACCTAGATCGTGTCTAGATAGATGACCTAGATCGTGTCTTCGGGATACCTAGAAGTTCTAGGGCGGCCGGATCATGGTTGATTTATTGTTGCACCTGTCTTTTAGAATTTCTGCAACAATTTCCTTAACAACTGAATCGATGGAACTTCATTTCTATGACGAATAATGTGCTGATAGCAAGATTTTGTTGAGCGTTTGTCAGAGAATCGATGATTAGTTTGAGTGTTCGCATCATCGCACAGAGTTCCCATTGGCTGCTCTTGTAATTCCCTACCTCTCCAAATGCAACGGACTTTTTTGCCTCGGCAAGATCGTTCAAAAACTCATACTGAAGTACAATACATGAATGTTATCTGAAATTGTCTTACGTATGAGATACATATAAACAATTCAATATGAAGAAGTATACGACACAATGTACTTCTGCAGCAGTATCTACTGGGCTGTAAAGCATATAGTGTTGTAAATAAAGGGTGATTTTTTAAGAGCTATAGGAAAGTTTAAAAAAAAACACACATAAAATTCAGAAAAATGCATGAAATCTTTATTTGAATCGATAGTACGGTCCATATAATTTAATGTTTGAAGATTATTTCATGCAAATGTTGACCGTGACTTCAAATGGTCCATCCGCTTTGTCCAATTTTGGCATACTCTTTAAAACATTTCGGCCGGTATCTCATGAATAAATTCTTCAATGTTGTCTTCCAATGCGTCAATTGAAGCGGGCATGTGTGTATAGACATGAGCTTTAACATAGCCCCACAAAAAATTGTCTAAAGGCGTTAAATCGCACGATCTAGGCGGCCAATTGACCGGTCCCGAACGTGAAATAAATTTTTACCGAACTTTCTCTCAATAAGTCCATTGTTAAGCGTGCTGTGTGGCATGTAGGCTACGAATCAATAATTGATGGTCATCATTAACACTGGCCGATACAGCTGCGATATTTTCTTCACTTCGCACTCTACGTAAGCTTGTTGGTGGTTTGATGTCCAACAATGTAAATTTGGTGCGAAATTTAGTCACAATATCCCGAATAGCCGCTTCAGTGGGTCGATTAAACTGACCATAAAATTGAAGAAGCGCGCGATGAACTTTCTTAACAGAGCACGCATTTTGATAATAAAATTTATTAATTTGCAAGCGTTGTTCGTTTGTAAGACGATTCATGATTAAATTATAGACCAAACTGAAGATGTTTGACAGTGAAACAAAACACGAAACGTGCGTCAGCTGTTTAAACCCGAGTTGCCAAAAAGATAATAGCTAAAAAATCACACTTTAGTTGTGAATAGGTAACACTGATCAACAGTGGCTATGCCACACATATTCTAATAGGAGATCGCGTTTTGAATACTTACCCTTATTGCGAAAACCCGGGGAATCAGTTGTGTAAATGTGTCAATTTGACTTATGTATAGTATTCCTGCAAAAATTCAAAGGAATCGAGCTAGGACTATGAAAGTTTTATTCGTAAGAAAATTTTTAAAAAAGAAAAAAAAAGCACATTTTTTTTAAGGCAAAAGATTACTCCAAGATCTTTTGTATTTCACGAACTAAACGAAATTCCAATACGATACATAAATTTATGCTAAGTATTAAAATAACCACTAAAATAATGAACTTTTCAAATGTTGAAACATTTATGAACTTTAACTCCTCTAGCGAAATAATTTGATAAACATTAGGATAAACATTTAATTGAATATTTTTTACAGGATTTAGAATAACTTGGATCATTGACACAACTCCTATGCGAGATAAATCTAATAGCTCGCAAGCGGAGAAAACGTTTTTAAGAGTGGTCAGAGTCATGATCCTCAACGTTGGTCTGTCCAGTTCAATTAAAGTGGTTTCATAATAGCTTAAAAATTCCACTTGCTTCAGTTGAAATGAATTTTATTAGAATTGGTCGGCAGAACCGACCAAAAGCTATAGCAGAACACAGTTTTTAAGAAAAAAAGTGTAGCCACTCTCCATCTGGTACCGCCCACTTTAGAAATCGATTAATATTATTAAAAGACCTTTAGAAATCGATTAATATTATTAAAAGACCTAACGCGATCGTGCCTAAATTCTGTATTTAGTAAAGTTTTGGAGAAAAAATCTGGAAGTCTAGACACGCCTTTCTGGTACCTCCCATACAAATGTTCCACTCCACCCACTTTAGATATGGAGTAATAATATCAATACACTCGACACGATCGTGCCCAAATTCTGTATTTTGGTAAGTTATAACAGGATAAAGTTTTGGAAAAAAAATTGGTACCCCTATGGTACCTCTTATACAAATGTACCATTCCGCCCACTTTAGAGATGGAGTAATAATATGAATACAACTAACTCGATCGTGCCCAAATTTTGTATTTAGTAAAGCTTAAGCAGGATAAAGTTTTGGAGAAAAAATCGGGAAGTCTAGACACGCCCCTTTTCCACTTTAGAAATCGAGTAATAATATTAATAAAATAAATTTTTTGATTTACTGATGGTGAGGGTACATGTAAGTCGGGTTGCCCGAATGAAACTTTCTTACTGGTTGAGTATATCAGTTAGTAAAGCAATAAAGCCAATAGCTTCAGACTTATCTAAAAAAATCCGACCAGCATCATAAGTCGAAAGCGGCAGAATATTTTCCGTTTTGCACTATGATCGTAAACTATGCTCAGATTTGTTAAGTCCTTTCCTAAAGTACTGGTACACATGGTCTTAATAAGAAAGACCAGTGTTATTTATCTCATTGCTAAGATGATATTTAACCAAACCATATTTTCTTCTATTTACAGGTATGCATTGTTTTCTAATAAAAACCACACTTATGAAACCGGTCGGTGAGTTTAAAATATAAAATACAATAGAATTTGGAAAGAAAATTTATATCTTAAGCAGTGTTGGGCGTTATGCAATTAATTTATAATCAAATAATAAATTAAAAATGATTTTTCAATTGTTATTTGTAACATATTGATTTCAAATTTCAAATGTTATCTATTTATTTGTGCCACAAATAATTACTCGTCATTTGTTAGTTGTTGTTTTTCATACAAACAAAATATGTTTTGATGTGAAAGGAAAAAAGAATAATTCAACAAGTAAGCCTGAGAAAAAGCGAAAAAAAGATTAGTACATATTTTTATTTGAAATTTCCAAATAACGTATAAAAATATAACAAATAAATTGAATTTATTTGTTTTCACAAATAAACAAATAAAAAATTTAGTTGTTATTCCACATAACAACTAAATGAAATTTATTTGTTATCTTTTTATTTGTTATTTAGAATGAATTTCGTCCAACAATTTTTTATTATGCAAATTTGTCACTTATGCTCTCACCAATGTTTTGACTCAGAATGCCTTAATATATTTTAATTTTCACTCAAAATTTAAGTCATCCAATACAAATCCCAACTGGGTAAGTCCAATAAGATTAAGTTTCAAACGGTTTCGCAGATCTATAACCTTTAACATTTATTGTGCAACAAGAAATTGTCGCAAAGCTTTTCTCGAAAATTGATTGCTAAAAGTTAACCATTGGATTGTTGCTGTCGGCTGAAACATATAATGTTTTAAGTATTCTTTTAATTTCTACGGAAATATATATATATAAGCGTTTTGTATGTGTGCCTGTATGTACCACCACGACCCGGTGATATATGATGCGCCCAAGGTATGCCATTGAACTTTATCAACAACTGATGTACAACGCAATAAAACAACGGATTTGTTCGAAAGCATCGTTAGACGTTTAGCAATGCATTTCAAGCCAGCAGTAACTTATAATTTTAAACACAATATCACTTGCGGAAATAAAATGAGCTCACACAAAAATTAAATAAATTACGAGTATAAAGAAAATTTACACTCTGAAAATACTACCCAAACCAAGAGAATGTAACAAAGCCAGACATACATACACACAAGCCAATTGCGCAAAATAAAATATGAATTAAATGAAATGTTTTGGATACGCATACACTCGCACACATGCAAACAAGCACACATGTACCCGAAACGACAGAGCATAAAGCAAGCCAACCCTAGGGAAACAAAGTCGTGGTGTAATCTTGGAATGAAATCCAATTTCTTAACAAACGGGTAGAGAGAACACATTAAAGTCATGTACTTGAGGCCCAGGAAAAGGGTTTCTATCATTCATTTTTTCTGTATTGTTATCTAAATATAAATACTCACACACTCGCCTTAACACATGTTTACTTATCACAGTTCTTTTTAGACAGGCGCCTAAAAGCACGCAGCATAAGTTAACAGGAGAAAAAAAGACAACACAAATAAGAATAGGAACGGCACAAAAGAAGAGGATATTAGCAAAAGAAATGTTTAAAATGTTGCCACCAGCCATAGTCAAAAGAAAAAAGAAAACACAAAGAGTGAATTTTACGAATTTTATATTAATTCAAGAGTCATATTCGTAAGTGTTGGCATTCTTACGAAAGAGTGAGATTTTTCGAAAACTTTTTTATACGAACTGTGCTCATACGTAATAGGCGATTTCTTTGTATATCGCGATAGGTGTATTTGAATTATTCGGATACGATAAAGGAACGTTTTGGTTTCCACTAGAACGACAGACCAAATTTTTGATACTTACACAGTACAACACTCAATTCTTAGAACTGCACATGAAAGTAGCCCCAAAAAGAAGAAGTTCTGCATCATTCGTTTTGTCAAAATACATGCCATAATAATTTAATATCGATTTGAAGTTAGTAAGTATCGTATAGGGGAATTTGTCACGCTTCATCTGTTTGACATAACATAAATACTATATGGTGGCGTATGATTATCATAAGTAATATTCCACGTAAATCATACGCCGCAGAGTACAACAGTTTTATTGTAACTGCTACAAAATAAACCCAGTTCAATATCATTTGATGAATGGAAAAGTGAAACTGTTGCTTATATAGGAAAAAGTTTTATGAACAGAGTAAAGGAATTGTAATTCTAATTTTTTTAAATTTGTTTCAGCTAAATCGGACTATTGGTTCTCGAGTTATGGCAAACAAAAGAACCTAAAACGTAACAAATTCCCCTATACGATACTTACTAACTTCAAATATATAATTAAATTATTATGGCATGTAACTTGACAAAACGAATGCAGTTCTCAGAATTGAGTCCCAAATTAATAAGCTGGAAAAAGTTGTACTATGTTATGAAACATTTAATTCACTTTTTATAGTCGCCGTATTCAGTATATTGAAAATCAGCATCACAAATTTTTATCTAAGTTTTAACCGGTTGTACTGATCTTTATATCAATAGATTATATTACTTGTTGTTGTTCCAAACAATCAACCATAATTGAGTATTTACTTACGTTACGCCTCGATCCTTTCGGGAATGTATAAATAGAAAGCAAAAGGGACCAACGCTTGTGGACACATTTCAACAAATAATTATTGTACGTATTTTGTTTACTTTCGGTTATATTAGCATGTAAAATGTTTAGTTGTAAAGAACATTTTTAAATAAATTGAGTTCCCTCAGAACCATTGAAGAGAACCCATATACTACAATAAAATGTTGAGTAAAGTACAAGATGGCCCAAAAGTCAGAGTGCATTAAAATCGGTAGCTGCGTCGAGCAGCCTCGGTATGGTGTGGCTAAGGGGATACGAAATGCAAGAGCAGCTAATTTGAAACAACAGATTCGAAACAACGATCTACAGTTCATGAACAGAAATTAAAGCCTCGTAGTCATTCTCCCAGGCTGCAGATTGGTATCGAAATGCTAGGGAGGTACAATAGCTTTGACAATATTTTATTTCTCAAACGAGGCACACTAAATGAGTATGAAACCAGTAAGAAAGGTTACACTCGGGCAACCCGTCTTACATATACCCTCACCCACAGTAACACAAAAAATTGTCTATTATTTTGATATTATTACTTGATTTCTAAAATGGGCGGAGTGGTAGATTTGTATGGGAGGTACCAAAAAAGGCGTGTCCAGACTTCCAGATTTTTCCCCAAAACATTATCCTGTTATAGCTTTACTAAACACAGAATTTGGGCACGATCGCGTTAGGTTTATTAATAATATTAATTGATTTCTAAAGTGGGCGGTCCCAGATGTGTATGGGAGGTACCAGATTTGGCGTGGCTAGATTTCTAGTTTTTGTCTCAAAAACTGTATCCTGCTATAGCTTTACCAAATTAAGAATTTGGGTATGATCCCGTTGGATTTGTTGATATTATTACTCCATTTCTAAAGTGAGGGGAAAGGTACATTTGTATGGGAGGTACCACAAGGGGCGTGGCTAGACTTCCAATTTTTTCCAAAACTTTATCCTGTTTTAGCTTTACTAAGTACAGAATTTGGGTATGATCCCGTTGGGTGTATTGATATTATTACTCGACTTCTAAAATGGGCGGAATGATGTATTTTTATGGGAGCTACGAGAAGGGGCGAGGCCATGTAGCCCATTTCCAATACCGTAAGTAGTTTTGGGAAAATATTAACTCGTGCAAAATTTCAAAACATTTGGTTGCGTCTTTCGAAGTTATCGTGCGCACCAGCCGGACAGCCAGACAGGTAGGCAGACAGATGGACAGACGGACATGGCTCAAACGACTTAAAAAGTCAAGAATCGAATTTGGTACAAAGAAATATAGGGTCTAAAGTGACTCCTTCTATGTGTTACACTTTTGAGTCGTATCACATGATATATACCCTTATCCCTAAAGCTGCCATTTGATGACGTGTATTTTACACATGGCTTGTCACTTCAAAAACCGATATGTAATTCCGCATGTCTGTCAAAATGAGCGTGTACATTTGGCTTATAATTTTTGCGTTCAAACATGTTTGTGTATGTATAAATGTGTTTATCATTAACAGCTGACTTTGCTATATGTTATCATCGCCAAACACAGCTTTATTAGCCCAATTTAACTAAAATTATGTTGAAAAACACTCAGTAATTGTTCTATTTACGATTTGAAATAAAATACTTATCCTTTTCAACTTTTTGTCAGCACACGCTTTGTTGTTTTGTCAAAAACAGCTGATTGCCGATAAGTATTACATATCAAAATATAGCACGCTCTAAATGAAATGTATACATATGTTATTAAACACATTGTTTTACACAAGCAGTGTTTGAAAGGGGTCACACGACATGTATAAATTTTACACTGGGAAAACTGACATGTCACATGTAAAATACACGTCGTCTAATGGCAGCTTAAGGGTGATGGTATAAACACTCAAATTTGCATGTATTGGAATGACTATAATACTAATATGACGCAATAAACCCCCTGCATTCATTCCACGTTACTGCATGGTGCACATTTTTTATGAAGATCAAAGAGGATATGCAGTTACAGTGAATATTAAGCAATATATTGCAGATAGAGTCACTCGGTCACCTCCGAGTTTTGTAGTCTTCGGATAAACCACGGATAACATCGATCGAACATCAATTCTCATAAGAAATGCTTCTTTTCTCCGTTTGTTACTTGATTCTGTGACAATAGTTATTAATGAAAACAATTCCAATTGCTTTCTTAAAATAATAGCCAAAAGTCATAAGTATTACTTATTTTTTCTCTTCCAGTGTAATGTAGGCATACGGTTTAAAAAATTATCTTTTCTTTTAGTTCCCCTTAGTAAGCGTATAAATAAAGTATTTTAAACTTGTCTTCCTATCGGATGTACCTCACCAAATTTCCGACTAGATATTTCAACTGGCACTATGCGAATAATTTGGCTATTAGTAATTAATTGGCTTAATTCGCTAGACAAAGTGTTTAAGGCTCTTGTCAAATGCAAAACCACGTATTTATATGACGATGTAACAATTTTTACACCGAATGCATTCCTATTCTGTCCACCGATACTTCGGAAAGTGATAATGGCAGTCTTCCATTTATCGAAAACACCTGTCAATTTAATAGGTCCACCTACTCTATAGACTGTCGGACATTGAAAATACATGCTTTTAATTTATGGTCCTTATACACTTGATAAAGTCGTTTACATTTAAGGGAATTGTAGTTCTTTGTTTTCTTTGTGTTTTTCGTTGATGGTAGATGACAAGCCTAAGGCACTGCACCACATGACATCCTTTTGAAAGCCGATATAGGTGAAAATGTAAGCGGTGCATTCTATACATGGTCAGAAACAAACTTCAATATATATGGAACTATCGTAATTGCACATCGAGTTTACTGCTTTACGTGGCCATCCATTCATTTAGTTTTTCTTTGACAACAGTTGTAAATATATTATTATCAGATACTAACTCATCAAAGCATATTAAACGACTTTCAACTCGTCCATTAAAACTTTAATTTCCAAACGTAGCCCCCAATCAAATGTACCCGTAAATAGTTTTCGATACCTAAACAAAAACACTGAAACCCTGCCTTCTAGCTTAAGGTGTTTCAAATAGAGTTAAAAAATGTTTACATTGCAACAACACGGCAGGTGTTGGCGATGCTGTTCCAGCCTTTGTTGTTTTACACGCTGGAGGTACTGGTGTTGAAGGTGTCGGCGACAACGCCAAAATCGCCAGTACACCCTTTGTTTGTCATTCGCATCACAGTAGTAGTTGTCGTAACTACGATGATGGACTTGATGGCGCGGCTGGTTGACTGTTGCGTTGAAGTGCTCATGGTGATTGTTATTATCCTTCGAAAAATTGGCTTGGACAGTTTTAACAAAGCCTCCCAATACACGCTGCACCACGAGCCAACTGTACTATATATTGTAGATATTAATGCAGGTATGTGTGTGTGTGTGTGCGACTATGTGCAGACACAACAATGGCAATGCAAACATAAAAATAAACGATATTTTCATAGAGTCTCTGAGTATGGGGTAAATGCCTAGGTATATGAACATATACATCAAATGTGATACAAACAAACAAAATAATATAAATCAAGAGGACAGGCGCAAGTTGGGACAGGCAGTACAAGTAAGGTCGGGCCAACTCTTACTTACCCAGCAGCAGGTTTCTATTGTTTGTATTAGAACATATTTATTGCTTTAAAAAAACTTAATTTCCCTTTACACCCCATGAATGGAATAGAGACCCGCGTTGTTGCGAATTAACACGCTTTCTATTTTAAATTCACCACAAACGGCACCTACATGTTTATCGACGAATGCGAACGTCACTGTTTGAAAAGCTTTTTACTAGACATGCCGATTGACTTGACACTATACTGCGAGGTTGCTGTCGACAACATCGAGGGGACCGGCAATGAAAAGAAAAATGTAGATGACGGGAATTGAACCCAGCATCTTCCGCATGGTAGTCGCGTGCACTAATCATAATACCACGGTCGGACACACTGTTTTCATGTAACTCCATCTAAATGTTCACACTTTCTATGCTGCTTACTTCTAGAAGGCCATGTTCACGCCCTCCTGTTAGATTGGATGGGGAATTAGTGTTAGATCTTTTCTTAGACAAGGGAATGCATGCTACCAGGCTTTCGTAAGGAGGCATCCTAGTAGACATTACCACTACCTGTTTCCAAGCCTGCTCGAAGAGATGTTCTATAATGGACTTTGGATCCCAAAATCAAAAGCCGTACTTAAGGCCTTTTCCCAAACATCCTTGGAGTTTCACAGCCACGATTTGATTTTAGAATCAAACATTTTTGACTACAACAATTAAATATTTATTAATTTTTTTTTATTTTTGCTGGGTTTCTTTTAAGTGAACCCATTTTGCACACCCTTTATTAGGGAATACTTTATCATAATGTTTCTCTGGTGATAGTTATATGTTGTACATATGCATATGTACATCTGTATCTGCGCGTTTATGCTAAAAACAACATATAGCATATAGACTCTTTAAAGTTGTACACTTGTCGTCCACATCTCATCTGTTTAACTCGATTCGACTCCGAATACAATAAACTTTTTGTTCCGGTACATGCATACATAGGTCTACACGTAAAAATAACAAAATATGAGTAGCCCACACATGTGCACCCACATATATATGAAAAATCCATATACAATGCATACGACTGATTGGTTAACTAAAGGATACAGTGGTGTGGGAATTTTACAGCTGATAAATGCCTGAAATTAATGAATTCGGAAACTTTATAGCTCAAGAAATGTATAGTTTCGTAATTGTAACAGTATTAACGAATGTAAACTTTACGATTACTAGAATTGTTGAACATCGGGATAAAGTATTCAAATAGGATTTAGAGAATGCATTATAGCATTCAGGAAGTCAAGTAAACAAGTAAATTAGGCAGTGTTTAGTATGTGAAAACTTTTGTCATTGGAACTAAATGTTAAAGTGTTTTAGATTATGTTTTTTAAAAGAAACTCAAATGTCTCTCGAGAAACACATCTCTTTAAATCGCTACTTCGCAAGTCGCAAGCTTATTGCTTATACAATTAAATACTTATAACAATATAGTCTCGCGACATTTAAGACATGGAACGAGTAGTAATAGCTTATATTCAAAATATGCTCACTCAAATTTGGTCAAAATAAGTTTCAGTCATCTGGGTACAAATCTTAGCGCATAAAAATAATTTGGTTATATGCAAGCAGCCGGGATAGCCAAGTTCGTCAAGGCGTCGCCGCTGATAAGTCTCAAAGACAAAGAGCGTAAGGCATTGGGCACGGCCACTTGTTTTCCATGGTTTATGTATTTCTTATTTAGTCAGCTCAACCAGCGAGAGATCAAGAATTACTGTCTCTACTTTCAGTCTTACTTTTAGATTTTCTAGGTCCTTATAGCAAATTAAGTGAAATGACGATATTCCTAAAATTGAGCCGATTTTCAAAAGCTTACATCCGTTTTAAGGCTGTGACTTTAACCTTTTATTAAAATAAATAATTTTGAAAATCAGTTAAAAAATAGTGAGCCGGCGTCTGTTTAAGCAAATGAAAATCAAAAAAAATTTGGAATTCTCATTTTCCCAACGCTCTAAGTTGATCATGAAGCAGCGCAATGTATATTTTTTTATTTTTGTGTTATGCTATATTAAAGCATAGCTTGGGAATAATGATTAGAAATCCTAATGATTAGCAATTGGATTAGAAATTTTAATTGTGTTGAAAAATTGATTAATTATGATTAGTTAACCATTTTAGACGATTACTAATTGATTAGATTAGAAATAATCAAAAATCTAATCACAATTAGTGACGATTAGCATTTGTAATCAAATCTAATCAAAACTAATCAAAAAAATAATTGATTAGATTTCTTGATTATTTTTGATTAGATTTGATTAGATCAACTATTTTTTACTATTTTTGTGAAAAGAAAATATTTATTTATCCTCAAAGAATATGTAAAATCATCTATAAAAGTACATTTGGGGTATTTCATGTCTTCGGAGACCTATACTGAAACATTCAGGGGAATATTTCCTCGGAACATTTTAACCGTCTAGCTGCCACTACCAATTTTGAAAAACTGTTTAAATGTCAACTTTGGAGGGAGGTCAAGGCTTAGAACCTTTGATAGAAATGGCCAATATTGTAAATATAGCAACAAATGTGATAAATAAATATTTTCTTTTCACATAAATAGTTAAAAATAGTTGATCTAATCGAATCTAATCAAAAATAATCAAGAAATCTAATCAATTATTTTTTTGATTAGTTTTGATTAGATTTGATTACAAATGCTAATCGTCACTAATTGTGATTAGATTTTTGATTATTTCTAATCAAATCAATTAGTAATCTGAAATTTTTATCAAAATTCAATTCTAATGATTAGATTATTTTATTTCTCTAATCGTAATGATTTCTAATTCTAATCGAAATTCCCAAGCTATGTATTAAAGTAGCTTTCTAAAATAGGTAAGTTTATAAGAATCGGTTGAAAAATGAATGAGTTATGCTAATTTTTGTAATATGTTTTTCGACTTTCTTTGGAATATGCAGTACGAATTACTTGTTGTGATACATATACGTCATAAGTATTTGTACAAAATGACACATACACTCAAAGAAAAAACTACGAAATGACGCGAACATGTAATTACAAAATTTAGCTTAACTCATTAATTTTTCAACCAGTTCTTATAAACTTACCTATTTTAGAAAGCTACTTTAATGTAGCATAATATAAAAAGAATTCGCATTTTTTTCGCTTTTCTTTTGCTTAAACAGCCGACGTTTCACTATTTTTTAACTGATTTTCAAAATCATTTTTTTTTAATAAAAGGTTAAAATCACAGCTTTAAAATTTTAGAGAAAAACTAAAAGTATCACTGTATTCTATGGACTCTAGTCTAACAGAAATGCTACATGAGAATCCCTGTATATTTTTTTCCTTCACATTTGTATCACTGTGTAATTAGTTTGGAAGATGATATACCGTTAATGATCTGCTTGCTCATCCACGCCTATGTGACACCGGATTAGAAAATCATTCATCCATTGCAGCCAATAGGGCAAAAGTCGAGATCACCTTTATTATTCTTTTAATTGAGTATTTAAATTAAGTCAAATTCTATGGATTCGTTTAGTAAACATTTTGCCCATAAAGAAATTCTGGACGTTGGAGGCCAGCGAAAAGTGTAGTTTCTTTGACTTTAATTTGTTTGGAAATTTTCGTTGGTGCTCCGCCATAACCGGTCTGGCTATGTGTGCTGTTGCTCCATCTTGCTAGAACCAAATGCTGTTGAAACAGATACGTCTTTTAAACTTGTATGAGTCAAGAAACTTCTTCAACATCTTTAAGGGTCCCCATTGGCTGTTACTGTTACACGTAGAACGATTCGTGCGCCACCCTGTATTTAATCCGTCTTTTAGAAGGTACATTGTTAAATTTTGCAATTATTAGCGAAATGAATATATTTTTATAACCAACTAGTGGGCCCGGCAATGCTTCGCTATTGCATTTTAACTTGTAATATATTTCACATTTAGGTCTACAAAGTAAACGGTACTTAAGCTCGATAATGATATGTTGAGTTTATTAACTTATGTAACTAATTTCAAGCAACTCCTTAACATGAAAGTTAACAAATTAAGTGTTGTTGTTTTAAATTCTAAATATCATAGGCTCTATGACGATAGTAAAAAGTTCATCAGCAAAGTCATATGTTTTACAAATCGGAAATCAACATTTCGTTTAAGATCAAAATTCAATGTAGTAGCGGTAACCGTCTGTATACTAACTATTTTTTTGGGCGTAAAAAACACTTTTGACATGCCTTCTCCGCCTTTTGACCGAAAATGGAAATTTCGTTTGAAGCTTCATGCCTTTAGCCATAAAAACCTCTTTTGCCATGTCGTCTTCTCACATGGATCAAGAATATTTCCGAATACCATCATTGTATTGAACTCGTATTACCATTCTATGAGATAATTCGGTCACCAACGTTTGGCTTTACAAAGTGATGATCTCACGCGCTGTATGGCATTTTACGCCGTCGTGTTGGAACCATTTCTCCTTCAAATAATGTGCAATGACATGATAAATAAAAAAAATCAATTGATCGTCCACTGGTTTTAGTTCTTCGACCAGTTGGATATATGAATATAGGTCAAGATCTTTCCTCAGCATTTGCAGAGACCGAGTTGCTGATAACGGCGTCGGTTCGATAAATTCGAGTCCCCTGTCGCACTTACGTCTACAGCGTTGATGGCTTCTAATAGCTGCTCAGATGGATGAGTATATGCACCATAAACTTCACAAAGGGCAAACAGAACGCGCATTTTGAAAATAAATTTGCAAGATTTGTAAACGTTGTTCTTGTGTAGTCTTTACATGGTGATTTTTCAAAGAAAGACTCAATGAAAGTCTATCACACTTAGGCTTGCCAGATTTAAAATTGTAAAATTCTTGACATTCACCAAAAAATATCTGGACTGTGAACAAAAATCTTGACAAATAAAAATACTCATACGTTAAAAGTTGTTAATATATCAATTTAATAAATATTTTATAATTATATAATTTCTCTTGTTTTGTATTGTTGATCTATATGTGTAAATAATGAATGTGTTTTCATCGTTCGGTTCAAGATCTATTCTATTATTGGTAATATAATTCGTTTTACAAGAGTTGTGTAAAATGGATTATGTTGACAGCTGTCAGGGCGGATAGCTATTTCGATAGTTGCCAAACAGTTATCATCAGCACCCATCAGCAAAAGTATACAAAACATTAAACAAGTCAAGTACAGATATTTCAGTCAGATGAACTAACTGATAAATACGCCCACCTTATGTATGACATTTTTAAGCATCGAGTTATTAAAACTAAACGATTTTTAAATAAAATTACTTATGTATTAAAATTTTCCAGCCTGTGGAGCGTAAACGGACTCTAGGTCGTATGGCCATTTTTTTACTGACACGAAGTTACACCGTAGAAAGGGTTACAGTGTAAAAAGTGTTAATGAATTTGCGAACAAATGTAGAAATTATTATTTTATCTCTGGACATATTGGTATTTTTTATGAGGACACAACAATTTCTAAAGAATTCATAATTTATAATTGATTGGGTAAAACACTTCGTTTCTTAAGTATCACCTATGAATGCAAAGTATTAAAAGTAAACTATTTTAAAGTCTTGAGAAGTTTCTTTTTTGCATAATTTTTTTTTTTGCACATAATTTCACTAAATTCAGTGTACCTATCATTAAGATAAGCATGTAGAACTATGGAAGTGTTGTGAACTATCTCAAGATAAGTAAACTGACCTAATTTAAGCATCTTTCAGTTGTTTGTTTGGAAGTAATGGAATAAAATTTTTTTTAAAAAATTGGTTATTTTTTATGGAAGGAATCAGATGGGGTCGGCCGATATAGTCCATATTCATTCCGTAGTCAAATTTTTATTAAAGGGAGTGAAGTTAAATACGTTTTTTAAATACGTTTTTAGCGAAGACACAAACCCCAAATATGGAATCCATCAAAACGAGTTTGTAATGAAAAAATTTATTTCAACTTGAAAATAGTTAATAATTATTGAAAAATAGTGAATAATACTGATATATAAAGCAATAAATAAATACATTTGTTAAATTTGTAATAAATAATTTCCTTTCTAAATACATGTGGTATAAAAGATACTTAGCATTACCATATTCGGGGGCCCCGATTGGGCACTAGGGGCAGAGAGGAATGAAAGTACTTTGCATCACGTCATAGCCCCATGGGAGTAGGTCACTCCCATATCCAAGATATATCAATCGTCTGTTTCAGATCAGAGATATATCACAAAGTATATGCGATATAAATGATATGTGATAGTAGCGTATTCGGGGGCCCAGATTGGGCACTAGGGGCAGAGAGGAATGAATGTCCTTTGCATCACGTCGTAGCCCCATGGGAGTAGGTCACTCCCATATCCAAGATATATCAATCATCTGTTTCAGATCAGAGATATATCACAAAGTATATGCGATATAAATGATATTTAGTATTGGCGTCTTTGGGGGCCCAGATTGGGCACTACGGGCAGAGAGGAATGAAAGTCCTTTGCATCACGTCGTAGCCCCATGGGAGTAGGTCACTCCCATATCCAAGATATATCAATCGTCTGTTTCAGATCAGAGATATATCACATAGTATATGCGATATAAATGATATGTGATAGTAGCGTATTCGGAGGCCCAGATTGGGCACTAGGGGCAGAGAGGAATGAATGTCCTTTGCATCACGTCGTGGCCCCATGGGAGTAGGTCACTCCCATATCCAAGATATATCAATCGTCTGTTTCAGATCAGAGATATATCACATAGTATATGCGATATAAATGATATGTGATAGTAGCGTATTCGGAGGCCCAGATTGGGCACTAGGGGCAGAGAGGAATGAATGTCCTTTGCATCACGTCGTAGCCCCATGGGAGTTGGTCACTCCCATATCCAAGATATATCAATCGTCTGTTTCAGATCAGAGATATATCACAAAGTATATGCGATATAAATGATATTTAGTATTGGCGTCTTTGAGGGCCAGATTGGGCACTACAGGCAGAGAGGAATGAAAGTCCTTTGCATCACGTCGTAGCCCCATGGGAGTAGGTCACTCCCATATCCAAGATATATCAATCGTCTGTTTCAGATCAGAGATATATCACAAAGTATATGCGATATAAATGATATTTAGTATTGGTGTTTTTGGGGGCCCAGATTGGGCACTAGGGGCAGAGAGGAATGAAAGTCCTTTGCATCACGTCGTAGCCCCATGGGAGTAGGTCACTCCCATATCCAAGATATATCAATCGTCTGTTTCAGATCAGAGATATATCACATAGTATATGCGATATAAATGATATGTGATAGTAGCGTATTCGGAGGCCCAGATTGGGCACTAGAGGCACAGAGGAATGAATGTCCTTTGCATCACGTCGTGGCCCCATGGGAGTAGGTCACTCCCATATCCAAGATATATCAATCGTCTGTTTCAGATCAGAGATATATCACATAGTATATGCGATATAAATGATATGTGATAGTAGCGTATTCGGAGGCCCAGATTGGGCACTAGGGGCAGAGAGGAATGAATGTCCTTTGCATCACGTCGTAGCCCCATGGGAGTAGGTCACTCCCATATCCAAGATATATCAATCGTCTGTTTCAGATCAGAGATATATCACAAAGTATATGCGATATAAATGATATGTGATAGTAGCGTATTCGGGGGCCCAGATTGGGCACTAGGGGCAGAGAGGAATGAATGTCCTTTGCATCACGTCATAGCCCCATGGGAGTAGGTCACTCCCATATCCAAGATATATCAATCGTCTGTTTCAGATCAGAGATATATCACAAAGTATATGCGATATAAATGATATTTAGTATTGGCGTCTTTGGGGGCCCAGATTGGGCACTACGGGCAGAGAGGAATGAAAGTCCTTTGCATCACGTCGTAGCCCCATGGGAGTAGGTCACTCCCATATCCAAGATATATCAATCGTCTGTTTCAGATCAGAGATATATCACAAAGTATATGCGATATAAATAATATTTAGTATTGGCGTCTTTGGGGACCCAGATTGGGCACTACGGGCAGAGAGGAATGAAAGTCCTTTGCATCACATCATAGCCCCATGGGAGTAGGTCACTCCCATATGCAAGATATATCAATCATCTGTTTCAGATCAGAGATATATCACAAAGTATATGCGATATAAATGATATTTAGTATTGGCGTCTTTGGGGGCCCAGATTGGGCACTACGGGCAGAGAGGAATGAAAGTCCTTTGCATCACGTCGTAGCCCCATGGGAGTAGGTCACTCCCATATCCAAGATATATCAATCGTCTGTTTCAGATCAGAGATATATCACATAGTATATGCGATATAAATGATATGTGATAGTAGCGTATTCGGAGGCCCAGATTGGGCACTAGGGGCAGAGAGGAATGAATGTCCTTTGCATCACGTCGTGGCCCCATGGGAGTAGGTCACTCCCATATCCAAGATATATCAATCGTCTGTTTCAGATCAGAGATATATCACATAGTATATGCGATATAAATGATATGTGATAGTAGCGTATTCGGAGGCCCAGATTGGGCACTAGGGGCAGAGAGGAATGAATGTCCTTTGCATCACGTCGTAGCCCCATGGGAGTAGGTCACTCCCATATCCAAGATATATCAATCGTCTGTTTCAGATCAGAGATATATCACAAAGTATATGCGATATAAATGATATTTAGTATTGGCGTCTTTGGGGGCCAGATTGGGCACTACAGGCAGAGAGGAATGAAAGTCCTTTGCATCACGTCGTAGCCCCATGGGAGTAGGTCACTCCCATATCCAAGATATATCAATCGTCTGTTTCAGATCAGAGATATATCACAAAGTATATGCGATATAAATGATATTTAGTATTGGTGTCTTTGGGGGCCCAGATTGGGCACTAGGGGCAGAGAGGAATGAAAGTCCTTTGCATCACGTCGTAGCCCCATGGGAGTAGGTCACTCCCATATCCAAGAAATATCAATCGTCTGTTTCAGATCAGAGATATATCACATAGTATATGCGATATAAATGATATGTGATAGTAGCGTATTCGGAGGCCCAGATTGGGCACTAGGGGCAGAGAGGAATGAATGTCCTTTGCATCACGTCGTGGCCCCATGGGAGTAGGTCACTCCCATATCCAAGATATATCAATCGTCTGTTTCAGATCAGAGATATATCACATAGTATATGCGATATAAATGATATGTGATAGTAGCGTATTCGGAGGCCCAGATTGGGCACTAGGGGCAGAGAGGAATGAATGTCCTTTGCATCACGTCGTGGCCCCATGGGAGTAGGTCACTCCCATATCCAAGATATATCAATCGTCTGTTTCAGATCAGAGATATATCACATAGTATATGCGATATAAATGATATGTGATAGTAGCGTATTCGGAGGCCCAGATTGGGCACTAGGGGCAGAGAGGAATGAATGTCCTTTGCATCACGTCGTGGCCCCATGGGAGTAGGTCACTCCCATATCCAAGATATATCAATCGTCTGTTTCAGATCAGAGATATATCACATAGTATATGCGATATAAATGATATGTGATAGTAGCGTATTCGGAGGCCCAGATTGGGCACTAGGGGCACAGAGGAATGAATGTCCTTTGCATCACGTCGTGGCCCCATGGGAGTAGGTCACTCCCATATCCAAGATATATCAATCGTCTGTTTCAGATCAGAGATATATCACATAGTATATGCGATATAAATGATATGTGATAGTAGCGTATTCGGAGGCCCAGATTGGGCACTAGGGGCAGAGAGGAATGAATGTCCTTTGCATCACGTCGTGGCCCCATGGGAGTAGGTCACTCCCATATCCAAGATATATCAATCGTCTGTTTCAGATCAGAGATATATCACATAGTATATGCGATATAAATGATATGTGATAGTAGCGTATTCGGAGGCCCAGATTGGGCACTAGGGGCAGAGAGGAATGAATGTCCTTTGCATCACGTCGTAGCCCCATGGGAGTAGGTCACTCCCATATCCAAGATATATCAATCGTCTGTTTCAGATCAGAGATATATCACAAAGTATATGCGATATAAATGATATTTAGTATTGGCGTCTTTGGGGACCAGATTGGGCACTACAGGCAGAGAGGAATGAAAGTCCTTTGCATCACGTCGTAGCCCCATGGGAGTAGGTCACTCCCATATCCAAGATATATCAATCGTCTGTTTCAGATCAGAGATATATCACAAAGTATATGCGATATAAATGATATTTAGTATTGGTGTCTTTGGGGGCCCAGATTGGGCACTAGGGGCAGAGAGGAATGAAAGTCCTTTGCATCACGTCGTAGCCCCATGGGAGTAGGTCACTCCCATATCCAAGATATATCAATCGTCTGTTTCAGATCAGAGATATATCACAAAGTATATGCGATATAAATGATATTTAGTATTGGCGTCTTTGGGGGCCCAGATTGGGCACTACGGGCAGAGAGGAATGAAAGTCCTTTGCATCACGTCGTAGCCCCATGGGAGTAGGTCACTCCCATATCCAAGATATATCAATCGTCTGTTTCAGATCAGAGATATATCACATAGTATATGCGATATAAATGATATGTGATAGTAGCGTATTCGGAGGCCCAGATTGGGCACTAGGGGCAGAGAGGAATGAATGTCCTTTGCATCACGTCGTAGCCCCATGGGAGTAGGTCACTCCCATATCCAAGATATATCAATCGTCTGTTTCAGATCAGAGATATATCACAAAGTATATGCGATATAAATGATATGTGATAGTAGCGTATTCGGGGGCCCAGATTGGGCACTAGGGGCAGAGAGGAATGAATGTCCTTTGCATCACGTCATAGCCCCATGGGAGTAGGTCACTCCCATATCCAAGATATATCAATCGTCTGTTTCAGATCAGAGATATATCACAAAGTATATGCGATATAAATGATATTTAGTATTGGCGTCTTTGGGGGCCCAGATTGGGCACTACGGGCAGAGAGGAATGAAAGTCCTTTGCATCACGTCGTAGCCCCATGGGAGTAGGTCACTCCCATATCCAAGATATATCAATCGTCTGTTTCAGATCAGAGATATATCACAAAGTATATGCGATATAAATAATATTTAGTATTGGCGTCTTTGGGGACCCAGATTGGGCACTACGGGCAGAGAGGAATGAAAGTCCTTTGCATCACATCATAGCCCCATGGGAGTAGGTCACTCCCATATGCAAGATATATCAATCATCTGTTTCAGATCAGAGATATATCACAAAGTATATGCGATATAAATGATATTTAGTATTGGCGTCTTTGGGGGCCCAGATTGGGCACTACGGGCAGAGAGGAATGAAAGTCCTTTGCATCACGTCGTAGCCCCATGGGAGTAGGTCACTCCCATATCCAAGATATATCAATCGTCTGTTTCAGATCAGAGATATATCACATAGTATATGCGATATAAATGATATGTGATAGTAGCGTATTCGGAGGCCCAGATTGGGCACTAGGGGCAGAGAGGAATGAATGTCCTTTGCATCACGTCGTGGCCCCATGGGAGTAGGTCACTCCCATATCCAAGATATATCAATCGTCTGTTTCAGATCAGAGATATATCACATAGTATATGCGATATAAATGATATGTGATAGTAGCGTATTCGGAGGCCCAGATTGGGCACTAGGGGCAGAGAGGAATGAATGTCCTTTGCATCACGTCGTGGCCCCATGGGAGTAGGTCACTCCCATATCCAAGATATATCAATCGTCTGTTTCAGATCAGAGATATATCACATAGTATATGCGATATAAATGATATGTGATAGTAGCGTATTCGGAGGCCCAGATTGGGCACTAGGGGCACAGAGGAATGAATGTCCTTTGCATCACGTCGTGGCCCCATGGGAGTAGGTCACTCCCATATCCAAGATATATCAATCGTCTGTTTCAGATCAGAGATATATCACATAGTATATGCGATATAAATGATATGTGATAGTAGCGTATTCGGAGGCCCAGATTGGGCACTAGGGGCAGAGAGGAATGAATGTCCTTTGCATCACGTCGTGGCCCCATGGGAGTAGGTCACTCCCATATCCAAGATATATCAATCGTCTGTTTCAGATCAGAGATATATCACATAGTATATGCGATATAAATGATATGTGATAGTAGCGTATTCGGAGGCCCAGATTGGGCACTAGGGGCAGAGAGGAATGAATGTCCTTTGCATCACGTCGTAGCCCCATGGGAGTAGGTCACTCCCATATCCAAGATATATCAATCGTCTGTTTCAGATCAGAGATATATCACAAAGTATATGCGATATAAATGATATTTAGTATTGGCGTCTTTGGGGGCCAGATTGGGCACTACAGGCAGAGAGGAATGAAAGTCCTTTGCATCACGTCGTAGCCCCATGGGAGTAGGTCACTCCCATATCCAAGATATATCAATCGTCTGTTTCAGATCAGAGATATATCACAAAGTATATGCGATATAAATGATATTTAGTATTGGTGTCTTTGGGGGCCCAGATTGGGCACTAGGGGCAGAGAGGAATGAAAGTCCTTTGCATCACGTCGTAGCCCCATGGGAGTAGGTCACTCCCATATCCAAGATATATCAATCGTCTGTTTCAGATCAGAGATATATCACAAAGTATATGCGATATAAATGATATTTAGTATTGGCGTCTTTGGGGGCCCAGATTGGGCACTACGGGCAGAGAGGAATGAAAGTCCTTTGCATCACGTCGTAGCCCCATGGGAGTAGGTCACTCCCATATCCAAGATATATCAATCGTCTGTTTCAGATCAGAGATATATCACAAAGTATATGCGATATAAATGATATGTGATAGTAGCGTATTCGGAGGCCCAGATTGGGCACTAGGGGCAGAGAGGAATGAAAGTCCTTTGCATCACGTCGTAGCCCCATGGGAGTAGGTCACTCCCATATCCAAGATATATCAATTGTCTGTTTCAGATCAGAGATATATCACAAAGTATATGCGATATAAATGATATTTAGTATTGGCGTCTTTGGGGGCCAGATTGGGCACTAGGGGCAGAGAGGAATGAAAGTCCTTTGCATCGCGTCATAGCCCCATGGGAGTAGGTCACTCCCATATCCAAGATATATCAATCGTCTGTTTCAGATCAGAGATATATCACAAAGTGTAAGTGGTGTAAATGATTTTGCTAAGAAAAAAACAATTTTATTTAAAAAAAAAATGTATTTTGACCGGTCGCGAATTCGAACCGTGACCGTAATTTAGCAGGCGCTCGTCGCTACCAGTTACCCCAACGTCCCCTCATAACCGGTATCAATATTTGGTTAAAGATACTGAAGTTGAAATATGTTGCCAAACAATCACTCTTCCTGCCAATAATGTGAAATTGGTACTAGAATATTTAAGGTTTTTTAGTATGCATTGTATTGTTAAGTTAATTAAATTCAAGGACATTTCGATTGAACTACAAATATTATATTACCAAAATTCAAAAAAAAAAAACAAAAAAAAAATAAAAAAAAAAAGGTCTACCCCCACCGGGAATTGAACCTGGGTTACAAAAAAAATAATTACATATTTCTCCCACTTACTTCCAACTTACACCATATTTACGCGGTCATGTGTATGTGCGCATGCGGTACTTTTATATATGACATCCATCAAGAGAAAAAAAAACCTTGAATACAATGTTGCTATGCGCATGCCATTACCAGTTACGCCACCGTGAAGGAAAGCAGAAATGTGTTGCCGACCAAAATTGTATGCAATCACTCTTGTATACACGGCATTGTGATGTGCATTCAGCTATGTCTGTCAATAATAAGAAATTAAAAACAAAAACACCACTAACAAATATGTCTTCCCAAGTATGCTTTTTATTATTATTCTAGTAATTAAACGTAGCTCTGCAATAAGTAAATGTAGATACAAAGGCAATTAAAAAAAATTATTTGAGAAAAGTACTAGGACATCCACAATGAAAAACAAAAAAAAAACAGTTTTCACCAAAATCAAGAAAAATTTTAATAAAATAATAATTTTGCGTTAGCAGTGCACAACAACCCCGGGAGTCGAACCTGGGTTACAAAAGAAGTTGTCAACATTTTCAGCTTGGTGTAATAGATTTTGGGCAGCTCAAAACACGGCGCGACATTTGTCGCGGCATGTGTGTGTACATTTATGGCCAGATATATTTACAGAAATGTAATATAACACATATTTTATTGAGCAATGTTCAATTACTAGGCAATTAGTGACCAAAATATCACACAAGACATACTTGTCTTACGGAGAAAAAGTCATAAAAAAAGGCGAGCGGAGCTGAAAATGTGAGAGATGTAAAATTATGAATGAACATGGTTTTATGGGTGTTCATTTTTTAAGGTGCTCAAAACAAGGACTGTTGCATCTTTGACACGTGCATCCATTTGTATACATTTACAACTTTGTTACACTTATTTTTGCTCTACCTGAGCAAAGAAAATAAATTACAATGTGTCAGATTACACCGTCAGAATCATTCGCAAATGAGAGAGAGCGAGAGGGATAAATATGGAAAGTTTAAAATTCTAACAAAGATGTAAAACTACAATCAATTAGAAATTTCAAAAAATCAACAGCACATTGACATGAGGCATTGAATTGGAAATAATATTTTTTGGAGCATTTTTCTTATAATAACTTTTAAAATGTAAGTATAAATATTTTATTTAAATCTTTATTAAGAAATATACAGCAATTAAGCCTGTTAGCACTAATAGTGGTGTTATTTCTAAATACTTATATCATATTTTATACAAAAATGTTAATACAGCAAAATCGATGGTGATGGCAACTCCGAATTCCAAATTTAATAAATCCCACAGAGATGCATTTTTTATATATGGTACAGCTGAATATTATAAGATTTTTTTCTTATGCAGGATGTGATATTTAAAAGTAGCACTCGCACACCGACGAGCCAACGTGGTGTAAGTTGGAAGAAGATCGAAGTAATGTTGACAACTTCTTTTGTAACCCAGGTTCGACTCCCGGGGTTGTTGTGCACTGCTAACGCAAAATTATTATTTTATTAAAATTTTTCTTGATTTTGGTGAAAACTGTTTTTTTTTTGTTTTTCATTGTGGATGTCCTAGTACTTTTCTCAAATAATTTTTTTTAATTGCCTTTGTATCTACATTTACTTATTGCAGAGCTACGTTTAATTACTAGAATAACAATAAAAAGCATACTTGGGAAGACATATTTGTTAGTGGTGTTTTTGTTTTTAATTTCTTATTATTGACAGACATAGCTGAATGCACATCACAATGCCGTGTATACAAGAGTGATTGCATACAATTTTGGTCGGCAACACATTTCTGCTTTCCTTCACGGTGGCGTAACTGGTAATGGCATGCGCATAGCAACATTGTATTCAAGGTTTTTTTTTCTCTTGATGGATGTCATATATAAAAGTACCGCATGCGCACATACACATGACCGCGTAAATATGGTGTAAGTTGGAAGTAAGTGGGAGAAATATGTAATTATTTTTTTTGTAACCCAGGTTCAATTCCCGGTGGGGGTAGACCTTTTTTTTTTATTTTTTTTTTGTTTTTTTTTTTTTTGAATTTTGGTAATATAATATTTGTAGTTCAATCGAAATGTCCTTGAATTTAATTAACTTAACAATACAATGCATACTAAAAAACCTTAAATATTCTAGTACCAATTTCACATTATTGGCAGGAAGAGTGATTGTTTGGCAACATATTTCAACTTCAGTATCTTTAACCAAATATTGATACCGGTTATGAGGGGACGTTGGGGTAACTGGTAGCGACGAGCGCCTGCTAAATTACGGTCACGGTTCGAATTCGCGACCGGTCAAAATACATTTTTTTTTTAAATAAAATTGTTTTTTTCTTAGCAAAATCATTTACACCACTTACACTTTGTGATATATCTCTGATCTGAAACAGACGATTGATATATCTTGGATATGGGAGTGACCTACTCCCATGGGGCTATGACGCGATGCAAAGGACTTTCATTCCTCTCTGCTTGTAGTGCCCAATCTGGCCCCCAAAGACGCCAATACTAAATATCATTTATATCGCATATACTTTGTGATATATCTCTGATCTGAAACAGACGATTGATATATCTTGGATATGGGAGTGACCTACTGCCATGGGGCTACGACGTGATGCAAAGAACTTTCATTCCTCTCTGCCCGTAGTGCCCAATCTGGGCCCCCAAATACGCTAATACTAAATATCATTTATATCGCATATACTTTGTGATATATCTCTGATCTGAAACAGACGATTGATATATCTTGGATATGGGAGTGACCTACTCCCATGGTGCTATGACGTGATGCAAAGGACTTTCATTCCTCTCTGCCCGTAGTGCCCAATCTGGGCCCCCAAATACGCCAATACTAAATATCATTTATATCGCATATACTTTGTGATATATCTCTGATCTGAAACAGACGATTGATATATCT